>VXBQ01014529.1:162627-232124 GCA_013400175.1 Phainopepla nitens
GAGGGAGCAGGTGCGGAGGAGACGGTGCCGGCCGCGCACGGGCGCCTCGGAACAATCAGACCCCCGCCTTGCTCAAGAATCCGGCTGGGAAGGGAGGTGGTTTAGCGGCCCCGCCGCCGGGGGTGATGCCCAGGGCGGTCTCGTCTCGCAAAACACCCTCACGGCGGCTGTGAACTGTGCTCGCTGCGCCCCGACACACACGCGTGGTGCCCGGCGCGGGACGGAGCGGTCCCTCGGGCCGAGCCCGCACTGCTCCTCTGCGAGCCGCCGAGGCGCCGCTTGCCGCGGCAGCATTGTAGGGCTTTAGTTTGGGCTTCAGCTCTTTTGGGTTGTGGTTGGTTTGGGGTTTGTTTTTGATTTTCATTATGCTCTCCAAGTGCCAGGATAGGTTATTTATTTTGGTAAGAAACCCTATTTGTACATCTTAGGGCTTTTTTTTAGTACTGGTGCACTTCTTTGCCCCTACTTCACTGGGTGGTCTGGTTAATTTTCAAATTACTGAAGAGCCATGTAAAAGCCCAGTCTCAAGCTCCACAGTAAAATAAATTCATATAAATATCTTCACTTGTTGGGGTAGGTGGTCTTAGGGGTGTTTTCCAGCCTAAAAGATTTTATGGAAGAGATACCACAAATAAATAGATGAAGAAATATTTGGAAAATTGTTTCTGTAAATCAGATTGACATGTTCCAATCTGTATTTTATCTTCTTGAACAAATAAAAAAAGAAGTGAATTTGTGTAGAAGTTATGTTCAAATGAAACTGGATGATGAGGAATAATGTGAGCCTGTAACGTTCTGGAGATGGTAAAGATGTGGAATGGGATTCAAAAGACAAAGCCCTTAGCAAAATACCCCAGAAAGCTGAAGGAAAATGTATGGTATAAATTGTGTTATGTTCCTTTAAATTATGTTTATTTGATGCTGGCGACCAAAACTAATAAGCCAGTTAGGAAGCTGGCCTCAGGATTACAGATGCAGTCCTGCCAACACTACTTACATGTATTACCAGCATTAGTGATTCCAGTAAATTTAAGCGCCTAATTTTAGTGTTTGCAGTTTTTGGTACCAGTCAGCTGATGTTCCATGAGAAAAAATTTGTAAAGAAAAACAATTTAAGAATAAATGTGCTGACAAATAATACTCTTCCCAGTTTGTCTCTTCCTCCCCACTTAACGTTTCATTACTTGGAATAAGTTGCTAGGCAGCATTATGCTGTTGGTGATAGCATCTCATAAATGAAAACTGACAGTTGCAAACAGTGAAATGTTGCAGCTATATCTAAACAAAAGAAATCAACATTTGCAAGCAGATGTGACTTTGTGTAACATTTTTTCTATGGATATACTGATCTCTGAAAAATAATTCTCGATAGAACAATTTTCCAGTTGGACGGGACCTCAGGAGGCCATCTGGTCTGACTGATCTGCTGAAACCAGGCTCAGAGATGAGATCACACCAGCTTGCTCAGGGCTTTATCCGGTTGGGTCTTGAAAACCTCCCAAGACAGAGACTGCACAGCCTCCCTGGTAAGCCTGTTTCAGTACTGGACTGTCCTTGTGCTGAAAGATTTTTTTTCTGAGATGCACTTGGACCTCCCTTGTCAGCAGTCTCTCCTCCTGCAATGCACCCTTGGGAACAGCCCAGCTTTGTCCTTCCTCTTGACAGCTTCCTCACAGAATCTGGCAGACTGGTCCTAGGTGCCCCCAAACCCACCCTTCCTTCAAGCTGAAAAAGCCAAGTTCCTTCAGCCTCTCCTCATGGAGCAAGTGCTCCAGTTCCAACCGCCCTGGTGGCCTGCCACTGAATTCACATATTAGCATCTGTCATGTGTCAGAGGGGTGTTCGAAATACGCTGCAGTAATTTAGATACTGTTTAATGAGTTCCCAAAAAGAAGGGATTCATTTCCTTACGTGTGGTTTGTATTATATAGAAAACGCATTTCCTTATGTATTTGGCACTTCTCCTTTTACCTGGTATCATGTTTGGTAGCATATTGTTACTGGCTGCCCTTACTCTGTGAAGCACAAGCTGCTAATGGGGTCCCACACTTTCAGCAGAAGACTGGATTATTCTCTTTGACAGCCTGTCTGTGAGCACAACTTGCATCAGATGGTGCTAATGTTGGAAGAAGGGTTTAGCCCTTGATACCTTTGATGTCCCTGCCTGTGTGCAAAGGTGAAACAGCAGTCTTCCATTCATAGTATTTTGCAGATGGTGAAGGTCTTCTGTTTGCAAGAAAAAGCCCTTTCTTGCTGTGTTATATAACCACAAATTTACTTTCAGATCTGGCGCATTAAAAGCAATTATGAACATTTTACAACTTGAGTGGTGTATAGCAGGCATGTGAGGATAAAGTGGAAAAATTAGGTATCTATAAAGTTGCTGATATGATTTTGCAAAGAACCTATTAGTTCTTTAAGGTCTGTAACAATGTTTAATATTTACGGCTGAAGTCTGTTTTAATTCTGATTTAGAAAATTCACACTGACCTACAAAACAAGCCATAAACATACAGATAACGACAAAATTTGGGAGTTAATCTTACAATGTTACTTTACGGTAATGTTGAATAGGTTAAAAGATAAGATATTTCTTAGTAAAGATTTACGTCTCATCTCTACAAATCAAGACCAGATAAGGGAATTTCCTTATTCACCCTTCAAACTTCAACACGCTTGAAATTTGCCATGGCAAAATGTCCATTTGAAAGAAAATTTTGGAAAATTCCAGAAAATTTGCATTGAGATTTCAAGGGGGGCATTCTCAACCCTAACTCACATTCTCAAACCTGTAACTTTCATTTCTGTAACATAATCTGCAAACACAGTAAGATCTTCCTGGATTAAAGGTAAATAACAAACCAAAGTTTCTTAGACCTGCTCACTCCTAAAAAAGCCATGGAGAATTTAAATCATCTATTTATTCTACATGTGTCCTTACAGAATTTGGATAGCCATCAAGCCCTGGTTTTACTTCTGAATTTATTTGAGCTTTATTTGCCTTATTGTTCTTACTCTCTCTAAGTATCTGTTAAGTAGTTGAAGAATAATGTAAACAAATTTTAAAAACATCCTAAGGAGCTGATCTTTTTGGGATTGCCATTGTTAGAATTTGATTTACCACTTATGAAAGAACACAGTGCTTGATCAGATCTCAGACTGTCTATAATGACTAAAAGAATTCATGAAATATTCATTTTGAAATTATCCTTGAGCTTTTAAAAAAGGTCACAAAATACCATTTAGCAATTCAGAATTAAACTTCAGACCCAAAGTAAGATTTAATCATTTTGGCATAGGATACAAGTCAAAAACTGCTAAATTCCTGTTGTTGCTCTTTAGCCTCTGGGTGTCCAAGTCCTTAGTCATCTTAATGGTGGTTACCACGAAGTTCTCCCATAGTCTCTGCACGTGCTGAGCAGCACCCTGGTATTTTTTGGGCCCCACATGAATCAGATGAGCTGAGCAGCCCAGTTTGCTTCCACCTATCTGCCCTTTATGGCTCTGGCCAGTGGTAGTTTCACTCAGAGATGTGTAACCATAACAGAAATGGTCACAGAGCAACATGAGACAAATGACAGCAAGAGAAACTCAGTTAACATTCATGAGTGGCTTTGATTGGGATGGGTTAAAAACTGTCATTCTTGAGTGTTTGTGATCTGTGTCAACATTGATGAACCAGAATTAAGGACACGGAGTATGGTTTTCTTAATTTCACACCTTAAAGAGAGTCCCAAGTCTGCTACTAACTGTGTGTAGAGTTAGTTTGCTTTCAGTAGATACGGAGCTCTCAGAAGAAGGGCAATAATAGTGGTGTTTTCCCACACTTCTTTTTTCTTAATTTCTGTCTCTCCTTCATTTTCAGTTTTAACAGCAAGCAGTGCAAGACAGAGCATTGAAACCATACAAGATAGTTGCTGTTGCCCTGGAGAATCTGGTATGCATGTGTTCAATTTAAGCACTCAACCTGAGTTACTACAGTTCTGCCCTGAAGAAGTCAGCAGCATCTATTTTTCTTAATTTGCTGTACTTAGGAACAGCTCTTTGGTCAAAATGATGAGAACGATCCTTCACTGTAACGTATTCAGGTAACTAGTTAAAAAGATCACAAATAAAATAATATTTCCTACTATTTTTGATTTTTCGAGATTCCCAGCATCAAGAAACCCTGTCCCGTTGAGAAATAAGGCACAAATTGACCATAAAGTAATAATTTATGGTGAAAAATTATATGTGTTTCATTTCCTTTCTTGGGCTCTTCAATGATACTGTTAGGTCAGCTTATAAGAGAACTTTACTTGCTTTCTGAAATAAATGCTAAACAGTTAAGAATGCAGTAGACTTGGTTTCGAAATGCAGTATTATTGCTGGCATTTTGATCTTTCTTGCAAGATCATGCTTAAATATCTTCTGCTTCCTTAAAGCCACTGTAAAAGCAGGGTATTATTGCTGTGTAGGAGAATTCACTAGCAAACACTGAACAAACAAAAGACCTACCAGCTATTTAAAGTTTCAACTGAGGCATGAAGGAGTAAGCTAAGGTTTTACCCTGGAGTATAACAAAAATAACATCTTGATTAATGTTGGCCTATGAACTGTTTGGGTAGCTTATATTCTGTTCTATTCAGGCCAGCTACATTCAGACCAGCTCAGCTTTTATCTTGTTCTAACCTTGATCCTCTAACTCCAAAAGCTATTTGTATTCCCTGTGTGATACCATCAGCTGTCCCAGATTCCATGTCATGTCAGCAAAATTAACACGAGGTTTTCAGTTCTGTACAGCTCTGGTGTACTCTGTCTCCTGCTCCCTTCCAGAGATGACATTGACCAGCACAGTGATGACTCTCAACAGTTACATGCATTTCTGAACTGTTCAATTCAGACAGATTTTAGTTAAATTCATCAAGTACTTTGCTTCATGGCTGTTAAAGTGGTCTGCATTAGAACTTTACAGCCATCTAGTTTAGTGATTGTATATCTTTCACAGAAGAATCACTGGACACTTAAAATTCTCCTTGTTCCACATTTTATGGAGGAGCAATAACTTGCTTCATATGTGAGATTTTCAACTTCTGGTTAAATTCAGAAAATTTTGATGTAACTGCATTTGAATTCCTCAGTCTCCACTCTTACATGCTGTTACTAAAATGGCTTCCGTGGAAACCCAGGAGGAATATTTGACAGACTTTTATGGTTTCCATTTTTTTTAAATTCAGACTGTTCACTTTATGTGCATTTTGATTTGTTTTATTAAGAAGAAAATACTTAAGAATGGCATGGAATGTTTTGCAAAACTGATGGCTTTATTAAAGTGATAACAAAATCAAAATGTTCACTAGGAGGCTATAATAAAGGAGTAAGTAGAGTCCATCTGCCTCTCTAAACTCAATCAAACCTTGTTTAATAGCACATTATGCCATCAGAGTCATAGAATTATGGAATATTTGAGGTTGGAAAGGATCTCTGGAGATGGTCTAGTCTAACCCACCTGCCCAGAGCAGGATAGCCTAAAGCATGTTGCCCAAACCCTGTCCAGATGGCCTTTGACTATGTCCAGGGGCTTATAATTCCACAATATTGCCAGTTATTCTGTTCCAGCATGAGACCACTCTTACAGTAAAAAAGCTTTTTTCCTTGTTTTTTTCCCCTTTTTAAAAAATTATTAAAAATATTATTTTTAATATTATTCCTATCTAATTTATTATAAAAACAATTATGGCAAAGTTGAAGTCAAGATACTCTTTGCCTTAAAAAAAAAAAATCACTGCTATGAATTATCCTGTCTACCCCCAGGCTTGCAGCTTAGTTTTTAGACAGTTCAGAAGACAATGAAATCACAAAAATAACCTTCACCACTTTGGGTAGGAAATCACCCTACTTGTTCCTCTACTGGTCAATAAAATTGCAGGGAATGCATTTATCCCAATCTCTCTACCTAACCCTGCAAACTTTTATCAAGAACAGTAACAGGGATACACTTAAAAAATGAGGTTCAAGTGTAAGTGGGCTTAACAGTACCTATTTTTTTTATATTACTCCATGTCTTTATTTGAAGTAATTTTGAGTATGACAAGCATTATTTAAACCTATTGCCTGTTTTGAAAAGGCTGTATAGTATTAGCAGGTGTGTTCCAGCTTCTCCTCCTCATCAGCAATATGCTGACTTTCTGTTTTCTAGCTTTACTCTGCAAACAGTGGCATTACCATTTGTAAACTATACATTTATCAAGAACCTACAGGTCTAGAGCCTTAGTCTGAAACTACAATACATGGGAAAAGTAGCATTTTGTGAGCACTGTTCTTCACGTAGGTGTACGTTATCCAGTAGAGAACAAAGTTCCTTAGGGTTGTGGAGTCACAGGAGTGGCTGAAAGAAAGTGAACAGTTCTCAAGGCAGCATGTCAGGTTCTCATTTAGAAGAAGACTGACTCATTTTAAATTGAATTTACAGTCTGTTTGGAAGCCAATTAGCTCCTGAATGCATGCACATCATATGTATATATATAGATATTTTTAATACATGCATGCATACAAACATTCTAGGCTTAAATGATTAAATAATAATCTGAGGAAATGTTAAAATTCATTAAGGGAGTACTGAGGTATTGTTTTAGAGACAGGTACACATGAAAGCATTTACTTAATTTAAGCTCTGTATGCACATTTCAAATACTACACCCTTTGACTGTGTAAGTATGCCTTCTCCAAATTCAAAAGGTCCACAGCCAAAAGGTGTGTATTTCTTCAAAGCATGACAGATGTAAATAAATAAAAAATAAGACAGTGATAAGTTCATCACGTCATGGTGAATGTCTTCTCCTCATATATTTGAAGTTATAGTTTGTAGTCTGCTTGAAAGTCTTCTGAATACCTGTCAGCAACAGTCTGCTCAGGGGAAAAGGAGGAAGATGAACAGATGGCAGCCTTTAAAGTTGTGGATTAAAGATAAATTTAGTGCTAAAAGGAATTACTATTGTTTAAAATGCAAAGCTTTCTATTTATTCTCTAAATTGAGACTTCAGGCAGTACAATTTCTGACAATCACATTGTTCTTAAAAGTGCTTCTTTCATTAATCTAAAGGGTTTTAATCTATAATTTTTTTTTCTGCAGCATTATAAATACATTTCAAAAGCTATCACATAGATTGAACACATAATGCTGCATTAAGAATGGACTTCAAAGTTCAAGGACTGTCAGAAATAAATAAATATTGATTTGCCTGCCAATATTACTTCTCTTTTCACTGGATCCATCAAAGTAAGTCAAACACATGGGGTTAGCAGATTGTAAACATTCACAGGACTGAAGCCAACAGATCACTCAATACAGGATTTTTATGATCTGCATTGCTTGAGAAAATATTTTAGACACTTGCAACATGAAATATACTATAAAGGGCAGCAAAACTGGTAAAAAATAGATTCAGCATGCAACAGCTGTATAGAGGGCTTTTAGATTTTTTGCATCCTAATTCTACTTGCTTGTATTTTAGAGTAAAATTATGTGTCATAAAGAAGGTAGTGCACTATGAGTAGACAGTGAAGTTTTGCACTTCACAACTTCCAGATAATTTACTAAAATATGAAAAAAGTCTTGTGTTTTAATAGTCCATTGGAATAATATTTGGGTTTAACCTATGTATCTTCAGGGACTAATAATGTATGTTTACAAATATGCTAGAGCAGATTTTGTGCAGTCTCTTCTTTTGATTTTCAATAAAGTTTTATCCTCCAACATAGCGGGTAGTTGACTGAAAACAGGCCCCAAACTAGACTTTAAAGATTCTTTTGTCATATATAAGGTCAACAGAACAAAGTCAAACCCTTGGTGCATTATTTTTTTTTTGCAAAAATTTAACTAGCAGAACTACTTATATTAGTAGGAATGGTGTAAATTGTAGCCTTGAGTTCACTATGTAAAATGTAAGACACCCACTTACATTCATAGGAAAGGCAGCCTCTGAGTCAGAATTTTAACTAAATCTTAAAATGTTTTCTGGAACACTATAATCTGTGGTATATTGAACATTTAATATGAACTTAAACTAAGAGTTTTTTTCATTCTGAGAAAGCTACTGAGGGCTTTAATCTCCAATAGAGGATTTAGAACAAGTGGAAGCTTCTTCTGTCAGCTGCCTGCTTTAAAAACACGTGAGAGTGTGTGGGTGTGGGTGTGGGTGGACTAGGACACCTATAACTTACCATCTTTTGTGGTCAAAGTTTGTTTCTTTAGGAGCTTTCCATCCCAGGGAGGTATCAGGCAATCAGCAATTTCCCAGGACAGCCAGAGGAATCAAAAATTTTTCTGCAGCATAAAGAAGTGCACATGGCCATATCTGCCAAAACTGATTCATTTGGAGAGACTGGTCTTCCTTTTACCTTAGTTTTAGAGCAATTCAAAAATCTCCCACTGCTGAGCTGAAGTATTGGACTGTGTTTTAATAAGGCATTAGGACATGGCAAACTAATAATACTTTTAATGTGCGGTCACTCATGCTGGTGTAGGTTGGCAGCCCGCAGTGTCGCACGGTGCTGTGACGTGAGCAGGTGACCTTAGGGGAAGGAGGGAAGGGACGGACCGGGAGAGGCAGGCGCCAGGGAGGTGCTCCAGCAGTCAGGCAGGGATGCTGCAGCTGGGCAGCGCTGGTCCTGTCTCCTCGTCCGTACAAGTTTCGCAGATTATCCCGAGCAACCGTCTGTCAAAGGACAGGGGGATACACATACCTCAAATATTTACGGTGCCTGTACTTTGAGAACGAGACAGTTCGTTCACATCTGTGAACGGGCCACTTTTAAAACATCAAAATAAACCATCTGGCTGCGCAACTGTTTCTAATTACTTCCCTGCCTAGACTGTAAACTTCGGGGTTTGGCACCGGCCTCCTTCCCTCCTGCCCAAATCCCGCTCCCAGGCAGCTAATCAGAGCCGCTGCAGCACGGGGGGAGCAGCGCTGGAGCCGGGCTTGTCCAGCCCGCAGCTCTCCGCGTGCCTGGCGGCTCTGTCCGCCCGTCTGTCCGCCCGTCTGCAGGAGCGCTCCAGGCGCGGCTCAGCACAGCTCGCACCATGCTCGCACCGCGGCTGCTGGGGCTGGTGCTGCTGCTGGGCCCCGCGCTGCCGGCCGGGCCCCCGGCCCTGCGGTAAGTGCGGCTCTCAGGTCTCACGGCGGGGTGCGACTGATTGTGAGGTGCCAGGAGTGTGGAAGCTGGGGCTGTGGAGGGAGCAGCGGAGCAGTTTGTTGGCTCTTCCTCTGCCTGCTTAAAGGTGACACTGAGGGAAGCCCTCTGGGTCATGGGGAACCTCAGTAGGTAGGTGCTTGTGCAGACTGCAGAGTTTTTTGCAACATCTGATGCCCAAGATGCACAGTCTGAAAGCAGTGAAGGGGGAAGAGCTGGCTAGTGATGACTCTTTACACCCAAACCTCTAAATTCTGCTGCCTGAGTGGAGCAGGCACCCAACCACAGAACCCTGCTCATTGCTGCACTTTGGTGCAGTGGCGGGGTGCACTGGCCTTCACTCTCCGCCTCCACCACAGCCAGCACGCACTGGCTCCTAGGGCCAGCAGCTCTTTTGCTCCAGAGCTTTGCAAAATCTACTCTTCGAGAAGGTCAAGTTCTATTCATCTAGATCTTCAGTGTTCCTTAGCATTGTGAAGACCTCTTTTTGGCCTGAGCAGTCCTTTGTTCTTTTTTTCCTATGATTCATCTTCTGATGAGACAAAGTGTGATCTTCCCTGAGCATGTGCTGAAAGACCTGATCTCCATGTGCTCCAGTGCATGGTACAATTGCGTGGCAGAGCTGCAAATCTACAGATCTAGAATTGGATTCTGCTGCCTTTACCAAAACCACAGGCACAACCTACAGTGTTGCACGGAAAGCTATGATTACTTTGGTTTCCTTTTCCATTGAAAGCTTGGCTCATATATGTCTGACAACCAGAAGGATTACTTTGGCAAACATATTTTGTTAGAATTAACCTTAAGTGTGCTGTATGATGTATATTCATGTTATGCTACCCAGATGTTTGGATGTATATGGTGTGTCTAAACTTTTTGAAATAATTAAGATCAAAATGTTTCATGATGGATAATCAAACCATACGTGTCTATGCATGCACACCAGATATGCCTGATGGGAAAGTAGAGGAGGCCAGTGTAGTTAAAAAGGTGAGTAAAAGTATAAGCATTCTTGCGTGTAGCAATGAGATTTTTGGTGAAAACTGAGAAAATTGGGTGATTTGAGGCAAGTAATAATTTGCAACCTTAGCTGAAGAGGTGATAAGAACAATATTCTGGATATTGGCTGAAGCCAATGGCAGGAGGGTGGTTTCAAATGAGCCAAGCTCTCATCGGCTCTGAGCTGCAGCCCCTGGTTTGACCGCAGCTTGTTCTCTCTGCTGTCCCCCGCAGGAGCGGTTTGGGTATTCCTGCTCCCTGCCGGCTGTCCCGGGCTGAGTCGGAGCTCAGGTGCCGCGCCCCTGGGGGGAAGCTGTGCAATGACAGAGGCAGGTGTGAGTGTGGAGTCTGCATCTGCCAAGTGACTGAGTCTGGCAAATACTATGGTCCGCTCTGCGAGTGCCACGACTGGGTGTGCCAGACCTACGACGGGAAAATCTGCGCAGGTAAGGAAGCCCTGATGGTGACAGGAGCTAAGAAAATTAGGAGTGTGTATTAAAATCAGGAACACAGCGCACTGATGCAGTGGAGACATGATTATATATAGGTCCCTGAAACATGTCTCTAAATGGAATTGTGGGAACATCCAAGGATTTTGCCAGATAAAAGGATACAACATACAGGCAGTGTCTGCCATAAAATGGGACTTAGCCTAGAGCAAAATTAATCTGTATCAGGGGCAAAAGCAGAAGCTGCTTTGGGTTGGCGGCTCTGCAAACTGTGTTTTAAATCTAATACAGTATGCAATATTTCTCACATTTTTATATATTTCTTCATCTGAATTGCTTGCCTAATGATGTCTTATGGTATCTACCTCGGCTTTAAACTATCTCCAAACAATCAGTTTTGTCCTGTGATTATTATTTTTTTCTTCTCCTGCTATAACAAAAAAGACTTGCTGTAAGATGTACCACAATTATATTTGCTATATAAACATGAAACCTTTGTTTTTCTCTAAGTAATGATAATACTTTCCAAATAAAGACTTAAAACAATGTAATTGTATTGTGGTTTCAGGGATTTCCCCACTGACACTGTATTCTTTAATAACATGCATCTCTGGGACAAAATTTAGTCCCTGCCAGTTGTTGGAACATATCACTTGGTTTACATCTAAACATTATCACTCTTTCATCTTTCCAGCTGTCTTTACTTAAGTTTCTGGGTTATTTCAGTCAGATTTTCATTTTCTTTTTTTCTTGCTCTTTTTTTTTTTTTTTTCTTTAAGCGGCTTAGACTAGGATTTTAGAAAAAAGCAGGGAGAAGAAAATGCCATCACATTCCTAAGGGGATTCAGCCTAGAGCTTGATGAAAGGGGCCAGAAGGGTACTTCATTTCTAGTATCCCTGTTTCAACAGCTTTACCAGATTCACAGAAACGTGTCATCTTTTCAGGCCAAAACCTGCAATTAGGTCAATGGGAATGTTACAGAAATTCTTCTAGTAGGAGGACAATACAAATGCATTCTAGCAGTTGGTTTGGCAAATTTTGTAGGAAAAAAAGACCAAACTTATTTTAGCAACAATTTATCCAGGAAGTCCAGTAATAACATGAAAAGACCAAGAATGAGATTATGAGAAAAAAAAATTATATTTGGCACCTATGCCTTTAGAGTTCTGTTGAGAAACTGATTTATAGACTCTGCAGTTAGCAGTGTTAAATCCCCCTACATAAGAAATATCATAGCATTTCAGTGCTTTGCTGTCCCAAACATGATTTTTTTTATTGGTAGTGTGATTTCAAAGTACTTGCTGTTGTTGCTGGGTTAATTGCATAAAGGGAAACTGAAAGCTCCTTCAATTTTAATGTTCTGCTATAAATTCCACCATCATGTTCCTGTTAATATTATAAGCAGTGCCTGCAAGTTTTGTCAGGGCTTTGGTGGTAAAGTGTGCTGACAGAATAAACAGAGCCAAGAGATTTCTTAATAGTATTTATCTTTTGGGTAGCACTTCATGCAGCAGTTCAAAGATGTGAATGCTAAGTGATTAAATAGGTTTTTTTAAAAAAAAATTCTGTGCTTGTCACTTTGTCACTCCTAGCTGGAATATTGAAGCCATCTTACCACGTTACCACTGAGATGTGAAATAATTTGAATTCTCTCTTCTGGAAAAAAAAAAAGTAATAAAAAATTCAGTACAAAGTCTTGGGGAGGGAAACAACTCTAAAGGGTGCAGGAGTTATGCTTGCTTTGTTTGGGCTTTTTGACAATTGTGCTAAGAATCCAGTAGACTTTGTTGCAGTCCAGGGCTGCCCAGCACTGCAGGAGAGCAGCCCCAGGTAACTCTTTTGGAGCTGGAATCCAGTTGCTGAAACATGTCCTTTCAGGCTGTGCTTGTTGTCCTCTTCATTTTCCCCCCATGCTTTTAGTCACTGAAATAATGTGTATATGGGAGGAAAGGAGCACAGAAAAGAGGGTCAGATCTAGGATAACTGGCAGGAGACTGGGCTTTATGTTATATGAATACTATTTTCCCTTACCCAACTATTCAGTGAACTACATACAGTGATGTTTCTTAACATTACATCACCAGGCCAAATTCCAGTGTATGACATATTTCCCTTTATTTGCAATTTTGGGCCATTTTTTGACTTAATGATGAGGTTGTTTCCTCTAAGTGAATAGTCATAATATCTTACTGCAGTTCTATTTCTGTTTCATGATTTAATTTTCTTTTTCATGTTTTTATTTTCACATTTACTGTTCCTTTAATTGTGGATCTCTCCTGACACAGGCAACAACAATAACTACTGACTGGTACCACATGGAGTACTTCTAGACACTCTCTCAGTATCCGTCTAGAAAGCCATGGTATTTGAGGCTAATGCTGTTTAAAATGAGCTGCCAGAGTGATTCCTTTTTCAAGTGACTGATGTCTGATCACCAGTGATGTTCATATTCAGAGATGAGCAGGCAGAGTTGTTTGAATCATGAATGCCAAAGACAGCTCTGTTTCCCTGCCAGTCAAGTCAGACATACCTCCATTTCCTTTGCCTGTCTCAAGCTAAACAAAAGATTTAATTGCTCAATATGCAGCTCATTGTCTTAAAGACACTTTCTGTATCACATCCACTTTCTGGACCAGTTGTTGAACAATCATATTCTGGAGAGAGAAGGCCTAAAGGTAAAGAAAATGTCAGATGTCCATCTGATTGATTTGCTTTTTCTAATAAACCTTTTATAAAAGTGGGAAAGAAATTATGCTATGAGTAATAAAGAAGAGCAGATTTAAATGTTTCTGTCCTTTTACTTTCCCTTGAGTCTTCTTTGCTGTATTTATCTCCCATTATGTTTTCAGGTGCTGTAGAAGGAGTTCCAGTAATTTTCTTGCCTTTTATCCCACTGGGATTGATAAAGTAGCAGGTAATCCCTCATGGAATCAGAAACAAAGAAGAGAGAAACCAAGTACTGTGGTCTGAATCACTGAGTCTCCTGTCCTCCTCTGTAGCCTTTTTATTTGCTTAATGTATGATGGAGTGTAGAGGAAATCAAGTGGATACTGTCCTGTCATTCTCTTTGCAGTTTCAGGGACATCTTTATTTTATCTTTTGTTGCTGATCTTCAAGGAGATGAGCTATGAGGAGGAAGACTGAATGAAAAACAGCCAAATCCCCAGAGGATTTATGCTTCATTCAGAGCAGACAATATACTTGCTGCTGTTTATTTGCAGATAGTAATTCTGACCTCAGTTGCATATTGCCTCAGGCTTTCTTAGCCTAAGTGGAGCCCATATTGTGTGCAAGGGAAAGTGGAATACAGGACTAATTCCTGTCATATCACTGCTTGATACCTATTTCTCTATGGAGTTTTTGCAGTATAGTGGAAAATCAATTTTAGTGAATTTTTTGTGGAGTTTGTTTGTTTGGGTTTTTGTTTGTTCAGTTGGTTTATTTTTTTTTATTTAATCTTTTTTATTGTGTGTGTGGTTAATGAAGATAGAAAAACAAAACTAGGCATAGGCTTCCTTGGCCAATTGAAGTGGGAGCAATTTAGATGTTCTTAAAGAATGGACCACAAGAACTGCCAGCTGGGACAAGTGACAGTATAATTGCACTGCTTGTAATTGCTGACATCAAAAGACAGATACAATTTGGTGATGACATAGACAGCAACATATGAAGGTTTGGCTTTGCTCAGAACTGTATTCATTATCTTTGCTTTTTTCATAGTTATTAAGATTTTATAAACCATTTTTCTTCCAAACTGAAGTACCTTTTACATCTACTGAAAAATGGTGGCACAGTGTGATTTTCCATAAACAGTTGCTGTGGAACGTGCTGCTTTTCAGGCCAATGAAAGATTTTTCTGTTTCTCTCTCCAAAGCTGTGGTTGCTGTGGGTGCCGTACCTATTTTAAGACTAGTTCAGCAATATAATGCCAGTGTTAGTCGTAGGTTTTCACAGCCAGAGGTGTTATCATGCGTAACATGAAGGCCAAAAGGATAGAAGTGCCATTATTTTCTGATCTCTAAGGTTTTAAACTATGTAGAGGACACTAATGGAAAAGTAAATTGACAGGGAGTAGATGTAGAAATAACAAGATAAATCCAAAATAAAGTAATACTTAGCTATGCATCTATGGGAATTTATTGGATATATGGTACTATACAGCAGTTTGGGAGAGTTAGGAGTTTGAAGATGGAATTTGGAGGACATTTTGGGCTGAGGACTGCTCTTTGCGCAGAAGCTGAATAGTGTTTTTAGGCAGGGCTATTGAAGTTGAGCTGGAAAGGCTCTAGCAACTGTGCTTTTGTATTCATACTGAAGGGAGGTCTGACACGCTGATTGTTCATTGAGCAGCATTTCTTGCTAAAAATGTGAAGAAAAGTCAACCTGTGACCTGCATTGATTGCCATTTGATCCAAAGTGAAATTCAAAGCCCTGGTATAAGCCTCTTCTCTGTCTCTTTGCCATGTTTGCAAAGAGGCATATATGGCCATTGGAGACAGAGCCTCCTTAAAAGACCGAGTTAAAAATAGGGCAGGAGGGTACTGATGAAATGGAGGTTGCAGTTCTGCTCTGACCTAGTTTGCTTTAGTCCGGACTTCAGAACTTGGCATTTTGTGACATTTCCTCCCGGAGCAGGGGTGTGTAGGTGTGATAATAGCATCCATATTCCTCTCAAAACAGGTTCCTCAGGTTCTAGTAGAAGTGAAATTGTGATGGCATAGGCCTCATTGCGGGTTTATTGCCTTGCTAAGTGCTTGAGGTCCCAGCAGACACACAAAGCACAAGCTAAAGCCTGTATTATTCTCAACTTTGTGCTGTTGGTACCTGCTCTAGGAAAAAAAATCAAGCAGCCTTTGATACATCTACAATTGCTGTAGTTCTAAAGGCATTGTGTGGGTTCATAGCACTGGGGAGTGAGCCAGGAGGAAGCTTAGACACAAAAACTGCAGGGGAGATTAATGGAAGGGAAGCATTTTAAAAGTAACTTATTAAATGATATGTACGTGGTTGCTTAGCCCTTGTTTTGAGCACCTATATCTATAGGTGCTACCGGAAAACAGGTGTTAGTTTAAAAAGTAAAAGTAAGGATGTTGGGCACATGGAAGTGAAAGGCTTTTACAGCATCTAGCAGAGCTAGAATGTAGCCCCTCAGGCTGGCACCAACAGCAAAACAAGGTGGGGAGCACCATCTCCTTCACCGTTTGTCCTTCTGTAGTCTGGGGTGACATGCTTATCCCTTTCAGAGAAAGAAAACCAAAAATTTTTGAGACTTTTGTCAATACAAATAAGTGTTCTGAAGTATGTTTGAATTTTTATGCTCCTCACAGGCTGATAACGAACTGAAGTATACTTTTATTTATTTGAAAGAATGCTCTTTATGAAAAAATGGCTTACACAGACTGCATCCTTCTATTAACGTTTGTGTTTCAGTATCATTACTATGAAAAAGATATGGTGAATAGAAACTAGGTGGTGTATTTAATGTTAAAGAAGTGTTTATTAATTATTTCACCTGCTTTGTCAGTGGATAGATTTCTGTATGTGTTCTTATGACAGCCTTTTTTTTGACAAACTGACTGTCTTGGTATAATTTTCTATGCTTATTAAAAGTTTTATTGTTAGTAGCTGGTCCTGTCAAGGAATTCAAATAATCATCACTTATGGCATGCACTGTAGACCTTTCAGTGTTAGTATTCTTAAGCAGTTTGTCTTGAAAAAGAACATGTCGCTGATTAAAAAATTTCCCCTGAGCTTTTCTGAGAGGAAAGGACACATTGCTAGTGCTGTCCAGGAAAAAAGGGCAATCTGTACCTAAAAAAGTTTGCCTTTGGCCATACAAAGAAGGACCCCAAAATATATATGTGGTACCAGAACTCGGCAGTGTTTTAACTGGGGGGTGTGGTGGTCGGGGCCCTGTTATGGTGTCTCACGGATGTATTGCTGGATTCAAATTTCCTTTGGAGATGGAAGGACTGTGAAGGGAAAAAAACATGTTCTTTCAAACACTATTTTTAAAGGTATTTAAAAGCTTCATTTCTTAGCAATGGAGGGAGTAATTTTTGCAGATAGGAGTTTGTGTACCTTTCGTACACTGGGAGTGGGCTGGAACACCAACTTGAGCAGTTGCATGGCCATATTATGGTATGTAGAAAAATAAAGATTCAAGAGACTTTAATTGGAGTTGCACCTGTCAACTTTCTTGAAAGATCTGCTTTGCCCTTCTGCCTGTCCACCTGAGTAGCATCAGTGATATAATCTGTGACACCTTCTTGTCAGTGACCTAAAGAGTGGCAGTCAGAGCTTTTGGAATCATATCTGGGTCATTTTTATGGGGAAGGTCACTAGGAGTGTCAGCTCTCACACTGTCAGGAGTGAGCTGAGTACTAACTTTGTGATTTGGAAAACGTCACAGCCAAATGCTGTTGCCTTGGCAGCTCCATGCAGCAGCAGATGTTCTAACTAGAGCACCTGGTGGCAGTGTTTTTGTTCCTGGGGGCAGTTCTGGGCTGGGGAGATTGTAAGTGGGCTGAGAGAGAATCCTCCTGTGGCCCAAAGAGGCTGCCAAAGTCTACCTTTCTCAGGCATGCTTTTTCCAGTTGTCTGCCTCCAGCAGGTCCTGTTCAGTCTTTTCAACCAGGTGGTGTCTGTCATTTTAAGTAGTAGGGATGTCAGCTTTTATGATCCACAGTTAGAGGCTACTGAATATAGAAATAACTCATTTAGGTGTTTTTCCTGTTTTGCATATAATTTCCTATTTAATTAAAAGGCTGTATTAAAGTTATTTAAATCTTGAAGCTGTGTGGTTGACAGCTAAGAAATCTATCTACCTTTATTGAAGAGTCCTGTGCATTTTCACTATTATGCATCTTTTAATTTTGTATTAATTATGGTTTTCTCCAGTGAACTTAGGCGGCAACAACAGAAGGAAATGGTTGCTTCCTTGTACTTGAAGTGGTTTAGTTTACAAACTTGTAACATGTTTAAAGCAAGATAAAATGTTAATCATTTACCTTAGTCCATTCATTTGCCTTGAAATATTGGGAACACACATGGCAAACGGTTTGGTAACACAGCAGTGTCAGGTAACACAAGTTTCTGGCATCCCATTTCCTTACTCCAAGTGTTTTAAACAGTATTTTGCAGAAAGTAACTGGATACTTGCAAAACTCAATGGTACAAGCTCATTGAGTCTCGGAAGCCAAAAGCCCCTCTTCTTCAGAAAACCCTGTTCCTCTCCAGTTCCTGAAACATCCAGACTCATTTCTTGTCTATCCTTACCCCTTTGGAAATTATTGGATACAAGTAGGGGTGGTATATAATTTGATTGTCTTTTCAGCAGGTGAAAATACAGGATTTTTTTTATTAAGAGATGAATAATGAATGGTATTCTGTGAACAAGAGCTAAATTTACATAATCCCATCCATTTCTATGTCTGTATCTCCTGTGAGTAATGTGGTTCCTCCTCAAAATGCAAGCCCCACTTCAGATGTGGGGTGGGTACATGCCTGGTATATGCAACTGAACTGTGATTGTCACAGCATCCAGCTCTCATATCCACCTTTCTTTGCAGTTCTTGCAACACATTACTAGAAGGTATGTGTTTTTCTTCTGATATTGAAGAGAGGGGAAGTTGAGGATATATCTCCTGATCATCTGAGGCTGATAATGAGACTCAGAAGAGAACCCAAGTATCTGAGTCCTTCCTAGGGACTCTCAAACCCCCAAGTCCCTATGAGGTATAAGAATAAAATCTTTTAGTAATAAAACTGTC
Source organism: Phainopepla nitens (assembly GCA_013400175.1). NCBI lineage: Eukaryota > Metazoa > Chordata > Aves > Passeriformes > Bombycillidae > Phainopepla > Phainopepla nitens. The sequence goes on from VXBQ01014529.1 coordinate 181,023, forward strand.
AGTTAAGTCTGTGTCAAAAACATATTTTGTATTTCATGTTTCTATCCTAAAAATACTATTTACTACAAAAAAATAGTAATGTATTTATTTTCCTAAGACTGCCTGTGCATTAGGTGTGGAATAATTGTTGATTTCTATGTGTATTATCCAGGTGAGAGCAACTTAGTTTTATGAAAACACTCAGTGTGTTTCCAGCTTAAAAGTGTTCCACATATAAATAGGGAAGTGAATTCGTAGCAGGTCAATCCCACAGGGAACTGTAGGTGCAATGACATGCCTGGTGGATCATGTTCCAGACCACTGTCCTCAAAAAAGTGGTTTGTAAAGTCATGCTTTGAAGAATTACTGGAGAAGTTCAGACCTCTCACTTTAGGAGCAGGAAAGAGCTGAAATGGAGGAGGACAACCAATTTCATCTCTTGAGCATACTTGCAGAAGGAGCAAATCATGCTGGATGATGGTGATGCCATGACAAAAAGTCACCACATATTGCACTGGTTCTCCTGAATGTTTTTGCAGAATTGCACCTTTTAATCACTGCAAACAATAAATACTTATGCTGTCTCGTGAAACATACCACACTTTAACCCTAATTGTTTGAGAAAGGACTGAATCTATCAAGACAGTTTTTAAACTGGAAAGAATAGTGGCAGTGAATAAATAGTACCTCTGTAGTCTACCATGCAGAGGTAAGGCTGAGACCTTCTGTTACAGAATCGTAGAAGTGATTATTACAAATTTATTTAGTTTTTTTTCTGGTGCTTTTGTAGTCAGGTAAATTCTGTGGGAAGCAGATCACCAGTAAAAAATACATTTAAAATCAGAAAATGGTCTTGAAGCACTTAATTGAAGTATTGCTGTTGCACTGGTACTTCTAATGACTGTCTTTTGAAATCATTTACTTTCATTCTCGCTTTTGTTTCAAACCACAGTTAATCCACAGCAGAGATACAGCAAGTATAATGAAGCACAACTCCCAGGCTGTGCTTAGAAAGAGATCAAGGTGCCAGCTATTGCTGAATGAAAATTGCCCATCACCTACATCCAGTTTCTCTGGATGGGAATGGAGAGTGTAGGAGCTATTGCCTCGAGTAGAGCTACTTTCCATATATGTGAGTTTGCCCACAGTTGGCATTTGTGGAAATCCTTTTGTCCAGGAAACCCAGATCCAGTGAACTTTTTTCTCTTTCTAGAACATGTTTGTTTTTCATTCACAGGGCTTTAGGGCATCATCCTACAGTGAGAAGTACTGGAACATTTCTTACTGCGTTTTTTTTTTTCTCACAAGGCCTCTTAATTAATTGAAGCATAGCAGAGAAATGTTAGAGCATATCATTGTCATTGGTAATAAACAGAGAGACTTAAATATGGCATAGATTTCTGTATCACAATAAAAAATAATTATCTCTTCAAGATTTTTAGTGTTTAACTTCCTACAAACTTTGTATAGGATACAGAAATAAAACAAAATACAGAAATACAACAAAAAAATTGTATTGGAGGTGGGATTGGCAAATTTACCAAACCCCAGTCATGTACTTTGTTAGATTTAGGAGTGGATCCTGTCACTTATCTCTACTCTTCTGGTTAAAAATATGTTTTAATAAAAGCAGATGGTGTGGCTGATTTTTTTTTCCCAAAGCTAAATAGAGGCCAATGTTTTCTGCTGACAGAAGTCTAATGAAATCAATAAAGTTATGCCAAGAGAGAATTGGTCTCACAGCAATTCTGGCCCTTGTTTGGTCAAAATCTCTGGGTAATAGCAGACAAAATTACAACAGCAAAATATAGGCCCTGTCATTTACCTGCAAGTGGTAATGGTGAAACAGCAATAACAACAATGACATCTCCAAAGTTTTGAATGCTTTTAAATTTGACAGCATTTTACATGATTTTCTGTTTTATTTTTCTTCTGTGTATTGTGCTACTTTAAAGAGTTATATGTTACTTAGTGGTAGTTTGACTGGACATTGACCAAAATAATTTTTCTCCAGAGTGTCAGAGTTGGACTTAGCAGAAATGAGAGTTCTGTGGGAAAACATTCTCATAAATGAAAACTCATCTTTCAAAGATTTAGACTCAGTTGTATAAATGAAGGTATTGTTTACACTGAGAGATCTTTCCCTAGTTTTATTAAATGGTCTGTTGGTTTGGAAAGTCGTAATAAAATTAAGATTTTGTAAGTGAATGAGCAGGGTAAGTCTCAATCCTCTCTTCTATCACCATCCTAAAGCTTTTGTATATGACTTTTTGTGAATGAGGAAATTTACTATTCCATTCTAAATGTGTCAACTGCTTTAAATGTATGTCTGGTACACTTAGATACAGGTTAGAAAAGCTTTTATTTACAGATATTGTCCAGAAAATACAACATGATTTCTCTGTAGGTGGTTTCAAAAGGTCGTCTCACATGAGAATTTCTGAATGAAGTTCTTGCTGGATAATATCTTGAAGGATAGTATTTAAATAGTGCAGTGACCACAGACTTCCTTTTATTTCATGGGTGCCTATCAAAGGAACTAAGAAGTTTTTAAAATAAGCTTACTCTGCCTGGAGCATCATGCATCAAACTCTTTCGAAACAAGGTCATAATTCCTCTGGCCTTTCATGGGCTTCCAGTTCTCTGTATTTTCGCATTTCAGGTGTTGTCTTGGCTTTTCCTGCATCTTTTTCTACATGAGCCATGGTTGCCACTCTCACTCTCACTCTCAACATTTTGGTCATATCCAATTTTCAGTTTCTTTTGCTAATTCTATTCCCTCCTGACAGAGCCTTTTCTGCTTTTTAAGTGGTCTCTGTCTGGCTCACTTCCTTGGCACTGCTCCTCACAGTTGTCCTAATCCATTCCTCTGGATCCATCAAAGAACAGTTGTTTCCATGAGGATCTGGGTGGAAGTCAGATCCACCTTGGCTCCCTTTACATTCCCCATCTCCAACCAATAACCTCTGCTCTTGTGCCCCAGGAATCTTAAAGGGAGTCATGTCATCAAGAGGAGCTGAACTGCCTTGGGTGTTCACAGACTTTGCAGAAGTTAACCACAGTTATGTGTAATCAAATACTGTTTCTTAGCTCATGCTTTATTCGTGCAAGTGTTGTTCAGTTGTAGGGGAGCTTGTTAGGATATGAATCTAAACCACAGAAACTTTAAAATAGGCATACATCAAGTTCACACTCCTGTATATTCATATTTAGTTGCTTCACCCTTTCTCCTCTTTAAGAGAGGTGGCACAGCACACTGAAATTTTAGTTTGTTTTAGTTTCTCCAAACAATCTGTTCATTGTGCTTCTTATTCCCAAGGGATGGAATGGTTTTGACCACAGTAAAAAGCTTGTTTTAGGGAGACTGTGGAATCTCTGTGGCTGGGGGTTTAAGAATAGGTTGGACAACTCAGGAGAGATCAACACACCCTTGTTTGTGAGCCTAGATAAAGAAGTGGACCAGATGATCTCTTCCAGAGGTCTCTTTGAGGCTGATTTTATTTGATGCTACTGTGAAACTAATTCTTGGTTTGATGCTCTGCCTTAGTGAAGAGGATCTGTGGTAGTATAAAAACAGTTTTTGTCATGCTATTATGTTTCTAAATGTAATAATTTTTTGAAACTGGTGCATAACCATTGATTTTAATATATTAATTCTAAGAACTTTCATTTTCTCCAATATTTATAATACTTTATAAAGTACGAGTGTGTTTCAAATTTTTACAGACCACTTTTTTTAAATGACCACTATGGAGTCTCTAAGTAAGAATGATTCAGAGAACAAGCTTGCTTGTTTGAAGTTTAGGGATCTTTTCAATAGAAAGGCATAAATTACTGTTTCTAGATACAAGTGGTGGATGGACTTCTGTAACAAGCTCAGAGTCATGGAAAACATGTTTTATCCAATCCTTGCAGTTTGATGGAAAAATAACAGTCAAAGCATTGAACAGAAACATTTATATTTTCCATTTGATTTGTTTTAAGAAATGGATTCTTAGTCAACTGCTGACCTTATGAAATTATGGCAAAATAAACAGAACACCAAGTGAAAGTGAATAGTTGTCCTGCAGTTTGACATAGACCAATACAGACCATGTTAAAAATTATATTCTAAAAGCTCTTAATTATTGTCGGGTCCTTTAAACAGCAAATAACATAATTCCTACTTAAACAGCAACTACATCTGTTCTGCATTTTTCCCTGGAAGCAAATAGGTAAAAATGTTTTGTCAGATAATGAAATCGGAGAAGCAAGTAGCAGTATATTGCCTTTTTTAAACTGTTGCCATGACAATGTTTTTTCCCTAAATTGTCTTAATGCAAAATTATCCCTTCTAGAAAGTTAATTATTCTTGGACAGCAATGAACTGAACCCTCTATTGATAGCTGAAAACGTTACTTAGATTTATGACAAGTCAAAAGATATTGCCATTGTTGAGTGACAAAACTTCCATTCCATCAACCTGATTTCTTTCATATCACTGGTCATTGGGAAATTGCCCCTGCTATTCCCTTCTTCAGCTGAATCACCCGTGTATACACAGGGTAATTCTATATACACAGCATACAGCACAGGTCTGGATGAATATTCCTTTTTCTTCATTCATTCTCTTGATCTTCCTGCATTCCCTAGGCATATGGTATTCATCACACTTGTGCACATTTCTAGGAAGGAAATGGGGAATTCCACCCACACAGAAAGCTTCCCCAGTCTTCTCTTTTCTCCTGGATGCAATGAATGTGAAAACATTACTGCCTAACTTCTCCTTTCGCCCAGTGTTCCTCACATCCCTTTAGACAAGCCCTTCCTGGAGCTGTATTTTGCTCTGGCTGATGCCATGTCATTCAATTGCTGCTGCTGTGAAACAATGAAATCAGAAAGTGCTGTAAGGGAAGCATCTGCATTTCTGGGCTATGTATTCTATGAAACCAAATAACTTTGTGGTGCTTAAAATTTTGTGTTAGGTTAACCTCCAAAGAAAAGCAGTACTTTTAATTGAGGGATGCTACTCCATCTGTGCTATGTGGCAGAATTGTCATCTCACCACTCTAGCAACGGAAGCTGACGTTGAGGAGTCCAATTGTCTTCACGTAATGCATATTCCCACTGTACCCTCTTGATCTGTCTTTTCTCCCCCTGTGAGTCACATAAGTGGTTTTAAATGTCTTTCAGTGAGTCATATAATTTTGCTAATTTAGTCCCTACTTTAATGTCACTATATACAGAGTAATTTTCTTACCTAAAAGCTAAATTTCATTTGGTCATCTACTTGACATCTTTATAATAAATACTTGCTTTCCTGAAGAATCTTTTCTTTTTGTCTTTTGTTATCATAGTGGTGTCAAAGCTCTTTTTTCTATTCTGAACTGTCAGTCTGAATTTTTAAATCCTTTCTCAAAAATGGATCAGACTGAGCATTGCATTGGCTGCATACCTCCTAACACCTTCTGGCAAGAATCAGAAGCCAAGAGTTCCACTCTGCTGTGTCTTACTGCTTGGCTGAAAAAGAATCAAAATGCAAGTAGAAAATTTAGTGTGGTGAAAGTGAGAAGAAAAGGATCAAAGGCTGGAAACAAATGTAAAAAGTTCATATACAAGTGGCAGCTGGAATGTATGAAACTTCATGCAGTACAAAGTGTTCCTCAGAGCAGGGAAATGTAGGTCTGTTATAGCAGCAACAGTTTTTAAACAGTAACTTGATTTTGTGATGGTAACATTCACAAAATTCCTAACTCAGTGATTTCATTCCACCTGCAAATGGAGGAGACAAATGCCTGAAGACGTTGTGCATGTGGTTTAGAAAGGAGAGACTAAACTGACAGATGCCAAAAATCAATAGGGAAACACTAATGTCTTTCTAGGCAAACAGCTAGGCAGGGAAATCCTATTTTAGACAGTTGGATAAGCAGGATTTATTTCTAGAAGTAATGTAAGAGATAGCCAAAAAAGATGATTTGATTGACTGCTATGTTGAAACATATTGTATTGGCATTATATGTTTTGACATTAAAATAAAATAAGCAAGGAAATAAGCATAGTTCAATATCTTTATTCCTTCTGCCCAGTACTGGATTCTTCCCAGGTTGTGCCTTAATAATAAAAGCACTTTCATACTCTTTATATAATAGAAATGCAATTTTTTTTTTTTTCAGTCCTCACCCAAAATACTGGAATGTGTCAAGTAAGCATTTAAAAGTAATACTTGCACCATAGCTTTTGAAACCTATAAGTTTGAAAACTAAACCAGATGGAGTTAGAATGCAGTGGAGTGACTTGGTGAGCAGAGCATCACCCTCTGAAAACTGAGAGTCTTTCTTCTGGTTTCTATAGAGACAAATCAGTGAAGTCAGACTTCACTGCTTTTTTTTTGTTGCTTTGAGATGTAAAACAAAGATTCCCTGACTTCTAATGGAATATAGGCATCTTTAATGTCTGTAAGGACCATCTTTTCTGCTGTTCCTGCATGCAGTTTTTCTGTTGCTACAGTGTGTGCGTTGACCAAGTGTACGCTTTAACACACCTGGCTTTCAGACAGTTCCAAGAGGCAATACAGCAAGATTAGTCTGTCAGGAGTTCCTTGGTCTGCAAATGCATCTTGAAACCACTTGGTTCTTTTTTCTTTTCAAGATGTTCTAATGATGTGTAGAAATTTCAGTGAATCTTTTCTGCTAATTTCCAAATACGTAAGAGTAGGATGTGCTACAGAGGGCTCTGTGAAGAGAGTGTGTTACATACCATTTATGTCAGTTCAACTCTTGAATTGTGTGCTTTTTCCCAAATGTATTTCCTCCTGTGTTTTAGTGTGACTGAGAAATTTGATCACCTTTGCTCTTTTGCAAATAGTGTAAGAATGCTCTCTGATTTACAAATCCCAGGGAATGAAAAGTGATGCAGAGCTGTACAGTCTGCTGAATAGGTTTGTGGGCCTGTGAACATTTAAAGCTACTATTGCCATGAAATTTCAAGACATGTTTTTTGGTTCCTGAGTGATGAGAATTGGTCCTAGAATCTGAGAAACAGTTGTGCAGTTGGTAAATGAGCAAGGAATTGACAGAAACACTGATATTGGAATAAATTGTATAGAGGATGCCTAGAGGCAACTGTTCATCCTACAGGATGACCAGGAGGATTTTATCCAAGGATGAAAGAGAGGATTTCATCATAGAGGATGAAATGAAGAGGAAGTAGATAGGAATCAATACAGCTGTTGATACCTATTTAAAACAACAGTCATTCTTCTTCTTTGCTCTGCCTGCCTGTAAAACTTCAGTTACTTTGCCTGCAGTGTTTAGAGTGGTCACAGTAAATTAGCACATGCAAAAGGGAATTAGGTGAAAGTAGCAAAGGGTACATTGGTATTTGTTTTTCAGACAGAAGAAATTACAGGGTTAGGAAAATTAAACTTCCAAAGTATTACTATGCGCTGTGCTGAGATGGAATTTTCGGGCTCTTCTTCTCACTGCTGTTGAGAGCAGCTGTCTTTGTGTCATGATTTTGATTGTGTCACACACTCAACATTATGGGAAAACCAAATTTCACAATCAAAAGAAGAATTTTAGTGCTCCTTTCTGAAATTCAGATGTATACATCCAGGTTTACTCCCCACTAGGAATCTATCACATATCAGAATCAATCAGTTGGAGTTTTCTTGGTTTTGTTTTAGTTGCTTCGTTTTTTTGCATTTGTGTAATAGCTGGTTCTGATGGTCAAGCAGAAATATTGGCAGGAGAAAAATGGAAAAATGCATACATGACTCATAAACCCCTCTGAAGCAAATCCCCTTGTCTATGTACCTTTTATTACAAATATACAATAATATATTTTTTCAGCACAAAGTAAGCCTTGTCTAGAGATCTTTTTTGCCGTCTTTTTTAGAAGCATTAAATAAATGGTGAAAACAGAAAGAATGGTCTGGTTCATAGCCAGTTTACCAGAACAGGATCAGAGAATGATTTAGGAAGAGACTTATGGAGATTGGTCAGTCCAGCCTCCTGCTGAAGGAGGGCTGTCTTCAGAGTTGCTCAGGGTTGTCATACACAAGAAGTCAAAGTATGTCTATGTGACAAGATAAAAAAAAATCAGAAGCACAGATTAACTTCTGTTGAAATAATGTTTAATTATCTGACTCATTTGACAAAATTTAGGAACAGTTAAAAATAATTTTTGACATGAGGAGAGGTGGCTTATGAAACTAAACTAATTTATTTTGCCATTTTTTTAAATGAAAAGTGTAATAATTTTATCCTGGGAGGTTTGTTTTCAGTTTGTTTTGGTTTTTTGTTTGTTTTTTAATAAATTTCTCTTATTTACATCAGGAAAAAAGCAAACACAGAAAAGAAAACACTGTTGTGGATTGTCTTTTAAGGAAAATCTGTTAATTGAAGTAGTTCTGCCTACCTTGTTAGCACACAATCAGTCCATCTGCCTCAGGTTACTTTGTGTTTCTCATTCTTCTTTGACCTCTCAAACCACTAGGAGACTAGGCTTTTGCTATTGCATATATGCTAACTGATGGCAGTGACTGTTACCAGGTTTCTGTGTGGAGTGTGTGATGCACTGTTGGGCATTTCCTGTTGGAAGACAAGTAATAGATGGCACATGGCATGTGACAGAAAGCATAGGATTAAACTTGCTTTCTAGTGCTAAGCAGTTTTGAAGTCTGAAGATCTCAAGTGTTCATAAGTCAGAAACACACTGAAGGAATGAGCATGAAAATTTCATCACTCAAATGAAAAAAAAAATCAAACAAGAAAATTTGAGTTTATTGCTTGGTTGAAATATGTCCCTGTTGACGTAAGATGAAGTCGTAAAACCACTCTCTGTGTCTCAAACTTTGTGCCGAGTAAGATCGTGCCTTTATCAAGCTGGGTTGTCACTGGTCACAAAAGGCTTAGTGACTCCAACTCTCACAGTTTCTGGGAGCTTCAGTCAAAGGCTTTTTCTTAGCACTTGATTACACCTAGCAAAGGCAGCTGCTTTGACACTGCTTACAACATGATTAAGAATTGGAAGGTTCTTGTTGCCCCGGCTCAATTTGACCGTGGGATAGGTTTAGTTAACCCTGTGTCTCATCCTTCCTTTTATAAATGGTACATAATTACTATCCTTCCATAAAAAAAGCTATTTTGCATGGTGGTTGAAGACTTCCACAGAACTGTTTCATGTTTAAAGAAATGCTCAATCTGGTCTGTTAAGCCTGATTTCAAGAATAAATCTGCCAGAAAAAAAAAGTTTAATAAAAAAACACCTAGGTGACCCTTTGCTCTATTCATCCATCAGCGGAGAAGTAAACAGTTTGTCTATGATTGCCTGTCTCACTTATCTATTACAGTCTGTTTGTTCTTCCTACCCTGTAATTACTCCATTGGATCTGCTGAAATATCCTCTGATTCACATTCAAACTATTTTCAGAAACACCCTTTAATTCTGGCGTGATATTTCATTGCTCAGTAAATATGAAGAGGTGCTCAAGATTTGCTTTATTACAAAGTTCTGGATGGCACTGTGAACTTATTGATGTGAGGTTCCAGTTTGACAGCAACTAAAAACTGATTTCCTGCCTGAACTGAATGCCAAGAGTTGGAGGCAGGAACAGTAGGTGGCACAAACTTGCCCCTCCCCAGTACTAGGAAACTAAATTAAGGCTGTCTCCCTTCAGAGGGATGCTCTAGGTGGCTTCCCCAAGTGGGCCAGATGTTAAGAATGTGAATAAATTAAGACCTCCTGCTGCAGGGAAGTGAATGGAGGTGACCCAAAAGGATGGGTGTTTGCTGGGCTTCATCACACACGCTGAAATGAAGATGATGAGCACGCCACAACCACCATGGTGCATGGAGCTTTTTTTCTCTTTTTTTCCTACTTGCATTTACCTTTTAATTCTTTGTCTAATATTTCTGAGATACAGCGCTAAGCTTGCTTTAGCATTATTGGATGTATGCTGTAGTTTACTATTGGAAATGACAGGATGCTCCCAGGGATTTCTGTGTGCAAGTTTTTGATGTAAAATAGAGTGCTGAAAAGTTATAGGATAAAAGTGTAGCAAAACCCTTGCCAAGCCAAGTAGTTACATTTAGGACCATCTCTTGTCCTTACCCTAACGTCATTTCAAGAAAAGGTTTAAAAAATGCCTACTTTATATGTGAATCAGTTGAATAAAACAAAGGTATGTTTTTCCCAGCTTTGAAGAGGAAAGCAACAACTGTAGTGCTCAAATATTCAGAAATCCACACTGCTTTTAATAACAGAAAGAAGGAAAAATTGCTGATATTAGCTTTAGAAGAAACAGTACTTTGAGAAAGACAAAAGCAGGCTTCACAAAATTATCACTTCCATCTTTTGAATGAAGGGTAATGAATTTATATGTGGATGTAAGATGCGTACAGCACTCTTGGAAAATATGTCAGACTGAAAGCTGACAATAAACATAAACAACTTTTTAAAGGACCGCTTTTAAAACATAGGAGAAAGCTGGGCTTCACTCTCCTTTAAGTAAGGTATTTTCCTTTGATGCTACTTTGTTTTATTAAGCATTGACACTTGCAGACCATTTTATTGTCCTCACTGCTGTCAGTCTATTCACATGAAGCATGATTAAACTAAAATTCTTGCCAGTTATATCTCACACTTTTCTTGGAAAAAGATATTTTCCACCTTACTTGTTTGAAGTTGCTCTATTGTGAACATACTTTGCATTATTGCAGCTAGAGTAATGCAAAGAATTGCATATTATGCCATTTTTCACTGGATTATGCAAATAAAGACCAGAAAAAATGCATCCAACTTAGATACTCTAACTTCATAAGAGTTGTTTGTTGTTTCACTTTAAAAAAAAAAAACAACAACTTGCATTTCTAATTCTTTTTAACTTCTTAAATGAAGATTTAATCTGCTTTAATGAAGATTAAGCCCAGGTTGGTTTTGTTGGTTAAAATTTTCTTCCATTTATCTCCTTGGATGTTTCTGTAAACTGAAGTTAAATGTAGTTGTGTTAAGAAATACTGCTCTAAAATAGTACTAAAATGCTTTCCAGCTGATATTAGATAGCAATAGAAATAAACAGAAAAAGTGAAAACAGTCTAATTAAAATATATGTAGCATACGGTCTTATCGCTATTAAAAATTAAATACAAAATTTTTTGCAAGTGTGAGAAAAATAAGTTCATAGGTCAAATAATACCGTGGGAATTTAAGAAATTTTTTCTCTGCTGTTTCCTTTTCCCCTCATCTACTTCTTTCCCTTTAATTAGAAGACATTAGTTCTGACCAAATTTTGTCAGAAAAGTCAAAGATGAAGCATGAATACTGAAAGAGTTATTACCTGCAAGTTTAAACAGCTTTGATGCATTAAATTGTCTACTAACATTAAATCAAAGTACTTGAAGTAAATTAAAGCAGGTAAATAGTATACAAGACTATAAATTTAGGCAGTTTAATTTATAAGTTGTTTAAAAAATCCCCCACAACAATTTGATACCAAGAATTGTTCCTAGGAAAGACAAGTAACATCTACTCCTATACTATTTTATATCTATTACAAATAATTTATCTGTCTCACTATTGCAGAATAATATATAACATTAAACAGAACACTTCCACTGTGACCGCAGCCTTGGGAAACAATTTAAAAATAATGCATTTTTCAGTTATTGAAAGATGTGATATTTTTGACTATAGTAGTTAAAAAACCCATTATTAAGAACACAGTGATAGTTCTTAGAACTGCTGAGTATTTTGGCAGAAAAAGCAAGTTTGTTCAATGGGCATCAATGTTCTGTATTTGGAAAGAGTCAAAAACTATCATGTGATGATTAAAAAATACCATCTCAATCCTTTACTTTCAAGAGCCAAATTAAACATTTTTTTTTAGGAAAAAGCATTTTAAGATTAAAATAAATAATTTAAGTGTGAAAACTTGCACACAAGAATTATAATACGATGAGCATTGTATTTTTATACTATATAATATATATTTACATTATATTTATATTATATTTATATTCTGTAATTTAGAATTATAATAAATGAGCATAAAGGTAATGCTCAGCTTACACATTGTTTTATTAGAACTAAAGATTATAGATAATAGTGAGGTTAAAAACTCCAAATTGAATGATCCATGTGACCCATAAGGTGTTCTAAGTTTGGGATGAAATAACAGAAGGACTGTCTTGGGATTGGGTTGATAAAGAATTATTGGATAAAAATATAATTTATAATTGTCAACCTGGGTTTATGGATTTATTTTTTAATTCATTTTCTTCAAATTAACTTGACTTCATTCTTTGAAGAGATTACAAGTTTGGTTGTTCAAAGTGGTTGTTTAGCTGGGACACCTCAATTTTGTGTCATATTTGTTTTGTTATCGAAAGTCTTCCAATTTAGATGAAAATTTTACCATCATGAATGTTTATATTAAGCAGTCTTAGAAGCAGGCTCTCATTTTTTGAATGGATTCACATTTTATTGATATATTTATAGTGAACTTCTACTAGCAGTCACTAATCAATTTATTTTCTCACGGAGACCTGCTGATATAAAAAGGCATTGGATATTGACTACAATTTACAAGACAGCGAGACTGGCAGAATGGTTGATAAAGATATTTTCTAACATTACTATTAGTACATAATCAGGGAAGCATTAGATAGAACTATAAGAATTCACAATTCAAAAAGAATGTCCAGTAAAGAGAGCTGAGTAGAAGGACCGAGAATGATGCATATGGTGGGGGATAAAGAATGATTCCCTAGATAAACTAAAATTTGATTGAATTAACAAGATATGACTTGTTTTTGTTTAAGTGTATTCATACATCTTCAAAAAACCCTTTGCTATTTAGAGATGACCATAGATGCATACTGAAAAAGAAGTACTTGTGATGCCTTCACACAACTCAAAAATTGTCTGCCCTTTGAAAAACTGAGAGAGTTTTCTTCTTCTTCAGAATGCCACTTTTCTGACTTGAACTGGTTTGAGTCGTAGACCCCAAGACTGAGGTGGCATTTTAAGTCAGCACCTGGAAATGAGTGTGGAGCTACCTGGCACAAGAGTTCACAACTCCAGGTCGTGCCCGCACTGCTTTGTTCACCCTTAGATAGATTGGTTATTTGCAGTTTCTATCCTTGCTTTTTCAGCATTGTGCCTAAAATACGTGACATAAAAGTTCCTGTTTCCTTACCTCTGTGTTACAGGAGGCATCCTTCTACCTGCAGTCAGCTCAAAGTGTCACACAGTGCAGCAACTGAAGTGAGCCACCTGGGAAATTATGCTTGTTTTTGCTTTTCTTTGTCTTTGGCAGAGGTATATTGGGAGGCATAGTGGAGAGAATTTTGCCATGAGTTCAAGCCATCAGCATGGGTGTGCATTACACACTCTAGCTTGGGAGCTTTTTCTGGCTCAGGTGAAGTGACTCTTCAGTCAAGGATAGTCCTTGAGTACATGGTCAAGTACATCTTGGCCTCTGCACTTCAGGCTTAAAGATCTCCACTGTAAATCTGTGAGTCTACTGAAGGCACTCCTCTTATAAGGAGAAACAGCTTTACAGCATTGGCCTGTAGATAGCCAGGGCTCTTTATGCTTTATTTACCCTCAGGGGATGTCTAAGTGTTGTGAGTGAGGATGATCAGGGCATAAAACACTAGAATAGTGATATGTCTGACTCTCACCGAGGATGTTTATGTGATCTGTGTTCTGCTCATGGATCTGGTGCTTGATGATTAGGGGAAATAGGTCCAAAGGGCCAGGAAAGCTCAAGAATAATAAAAGAAGTGGCAAAAGGACCAGAATTTTCTCTTCATCACTGAATTTGTAACATTGACTCAGAACTAGGGAGTAGGGAATACCCGGCTTTTAACACTCAGGGTGTTCTTTACAGAAGCAGACATAAAATAAAGATTTTGTCTTGCAAGGCTCTCATGGAAAGTGGCCAATGTGTGGTCATTACTTTGATTAACTCATAAAAGAATCCTTGAAAAAACAGTATTTAACAACAATTATTACAAGAAAGATGATTACATCCTACTGTTATGCTGTCTATGGATTCTTAGAGAAAATTACTTGGCAGTATGAGCAGAGAGGAAAACACTGCTTGAAATTGGCACTGACCATTTGCGGTGGACTGTCTGTGTATATCTAAAAGGTTGCACATTGCAAATCATTTATGAGTATAATGAACTACTGAATATGAAAATTGGAAGTGAATATCACACTGAATAAAAAGGAACAAAAACTAGCCTTAAATTTAATGTCTGAATTTAGAAAATAAAAATGCTGAGGTAATAGAATTAATTTTTGATGGAAAAGGGTATTATTTATCCTCTTGTGATTTTGTTATGTACTTTAATTACTTTAACAAGGCTAATGGATAAACTTCCCAAATTTTGAGATACTGTTCAATTAGATTCCATAGAAACAGTGGCAAAACAAACACTCTGACAGGTTATGGAAAGATTCAGATAAATTAAATTGATGGGTTAATAGATGGGGATTGTTATTGAATCCTTTTAAATGTGAAAAAAAAAACAAACCTGTAGGAATATAGAATGAAATACAGTGGTATGTATTTGTAGGAAGATTGTTTCAGAGCACAGGAGGGAGAATACAAGTGATGTACTATAGAAGCAAATTATTAACTTGTGAATGCAGTTAACGGGAGTGGTGGAAAGAGGAGCAGTACAAAACACTACTTGAGGAGATATTCTGTGGTAAAAAGCCATCACTTCCCTTCCCAGCCAAGGGAAGGATGGCTGATGGGCCAGCTTCAGGGAGGGCATTTGGCATTTTCAGACTGCATCATCTTCATTTAATCTCAATTTCTCGCATGTTTCAGCTCAGAGGATGCTAGACATTTGTCCTCAGAAGTAACAAAAGCAGGTGTATAGTAAAGGTCCCAACCAGTGGCCCTTTCACCAATAGGTGGTGTTCTAGCCTTGCCTCAGGGCCTGTTTGTGCTTTCTGATTGAGGTGAGAAGGAAATTAAATCCTACTTGTGCTAACTGGAATTGCTGGATCCAAGCAACACTTGCACTTCCTAGAGCAGGGGAAAAAAAAAATCTTGTGGCATTGGTTTTAAAACAGTGGCAAAACCATTTTGTTTGAGGAAACTCTGTGTTGGTTATTTAGGAGGTGAGAGTGTGTTAATGCTTTGCAGACCCATGCGTCCCTTGGCAAACAGATTTACAAGGATATTGGGTAAAATGTTTCCATGGCAATGCTCAGGCCTTTTGTCAGCATTTTTCAAATGAGGATAGAGAGGTTCAACACTGGGCAGTACAGGGCAAACACTTTTGCTTCCAAGCACCCAGAGGAAACCGACCTTTCTGAACTTCTGCAAGGCATGAAAAGGCAAGAGGCAACAAGGTGTTGGCTGTGGGAGGCTTTTTGTAGTATTGTCTGTATATAATTTCAGATAGAAAAAATTTGAGACTGCCTTTTCAGGGAGTTCAAACAGAAGACCTTTGATGCTGATGCAAGGAGAGAAGCCACAGAAGGAGAAGTAAAAGCTGCTTCTGTAAGAAGTAGCTGTTTGGACAATACATGTGAATAATGATTTAGCCAGATGGTTACTGGCTGTTGGACTTCAGACCTGGACAAAGTCTGATGCATGGGACTGAAGGGATAATTATATACTCAAGTACATGCAGACAAGCAGATAAATTCTGCTTCTGTTTAACCGGCTTTTTTTTTTTTTCAGTTGTGAGAAGTAGTAATTCCAGTGCATTTGGATGANTGTGTTCTGGAAGATGGTGGGGAGGAAAGACCCTGGAGTTCTCTGTAGAGGATTGCACCATTAACAGTTCTGTAGACTTTTTGGATTTGCCCAAAATTTCTCACAATGGCCATTGTTAGAATACTGTTACTATCTTTGTGTGAGTGCTGGAGCATGAAAAGGCTTTTAAGTTAGTGTATGAAAGAATGTATGTCTTCTTCATGTCTCTAAATTCACAATTTAGACTCTCTCTTAGTTGAAGAAGTTGATTACATCAGTAGATGCAAACTTGGGGAAGTCACAAGTCAAGCAGGAAAGAACATTTTCACAAAAAAAAAAAAACAACTTCTGGTTTTGGATGCTGTGTATATTTTTATATTTACCAGGGATACACTTAGCACCACCAACCTCTCAGTAGATCTTTGTGTTAGTTTTAGCTAGAATTTATGGATATGCAAAAAACTCCTCACATAAGCTGGGAAGACATTGCAGTATTAGATGCTGTCACAACGGGATCATGGCAGTGAGGCTGAAATGAACTGGGAACACCATTTGAAAGAACAAGCTGGGAATCATGACTTTCTTTAAGGTGCTCACAGGCATTCTACTAAGGAGTATACAGGGCATACTCAGTGTTTTCAATGCAAATCATGAATTTATTGATTCACTAATCAACCCACAGGTGAATGATGGTAATAGGACCGCTTCTGCATCAAGCTTAGAATGGCAAACACACCTTTTGGATGTTAATGAACCATCAGCAAACTGCAGTAAAACCATGTGCTGGTGGTGATGCACCACAGGCCTCCATTTTTATCAGCACTGACAGGAGAAACTATTTCTGGAACATCAGAAGCCTTAGGTCAGACAAAGGTCCCAACAGAGAGTTCAGGTCTCCAGTCTGGGTACACAGCTGGTGCCCAGAGCCTCTCACTAAGGCAGGGGCTGGGGAGATGGTGCCCTTGACTGCAGGTGGAGGGCGCCACCAAGAAAAGGAGCTGGAGGAGGAGGTCAGCAGCTGCACAGCATCAGAGATGATAAAAAAAAGAGAAAGGCCAGATCTTCTCCAACACTATGCAGCTACAAGAACCAGGGTGCACAGCTGTACTGAAGAAGATGCAGGCAGAATCTGCATTTTCTGACTGGAAAATGATGATAAAGCCCAGAAACTTGTGACTTCTGGCACTCACAGGTGATGATCAGTGCCCTGGTAGCAGAAAAGAAGCTGAGAGTTTCCTTCAAAGACAAACTGAGGCAGAGCTGGCTGATCCTGAGCCCCACAGCAGCAGCAGGAGATGGCTCTGGCAGGAAATGGAAGTCACAGGGTGGCCGCCCAACCTGCTGCCAAGGGTCAGAGTTCCTGAGACAAAGGGAGAGCCTGCTCAGGCTATTGACCCTGCTGCTCTTCCATGTGCTGCAGGGGAGACCCGGAGCTTCTGAAGTGTTACTGTGTGGCTCTGGGCATAAGGGGCAAAGCCTGCTGCTCCAGATCTTACTAGTTAAGGAGGAATGGCTCTTACTTTAAAACAAAGATCTGTTTTAACTTTAAAGACAGATCCAGTTATTCCTCTAGTTTTCATGATCTCTTTAGAAATGAAGTATCTGGTAGAATCCTTGTAACTATGATAAACTTCATTAAGTTTTAAAGATCTTTTAAATCTAAGTTTAATGTGTACATATAATGTGCAAAGTACTGCACTCCTTCTAAGAGCAAAGTCCAGGTCTATGAAGTTTGAAAACCCATACCTCACTTCCTTTCAGTGCCAGGACATATTTTGCTCACAAATGCCTTCAGAGTTTATGCCAAAGATTAGGCCTTAATTTTTTTATGGTCACTAGGGATCCAAATTATTGTTTGTATTTGCTTGAACTCACTACTTGTTACCATTATAAGATTTGTCTCTTTTCTCATGGAAAAGTGTAACTATTTCAAACATCTTTCTCAAAGAAAGAAAAAAGCTCATAATTGGTGTTTGGTAATTAGAGGCGCTCAAGCTAGGCTGTAGGCTGTCTTAGCACTATTAGTTATATTTTGCCAACAAAAGATATTCAGCTTGTACTGCTGCAGAGAACAGCAAACGAGTCATACCAATGACCACCAGAAGTTTTAATTTTTTGATACGTCGACTATTTCACTGCAGAGAAAAGCAAGAATGAAAATTAAGGGCAGTACTTCCAATTTTGGTCCATTGGGATGGCTGTAGGGAAGTGTCTTGGAATTTTATCAAAGAAATAATTCCTGTTGGTATCACTAAATGCTGTGATTTTGCAAAGACTGTAAAGTCATACTCTGTCATCAGTCTCTCAGCTGATTTTCTAATTTTCATAGGCAAATGTTGTGGTCTTGAGGTCATTCAATATTCCTGTTACTCCACAGAAAATCTGATAAAATCAATTTAGTTATTTTTATTATGATTGTTTAGTTATTTTATTATGATTCATCTCAGAAATTATTTTAAGTATTGCAGAAATGGATTTCTGTTTCAATTACTTCTTACAGTGTGACAGCAGTTACTGTGAATCAAAGATGCATTTATCAATTAGTTGTTTGGTAACTTCCTTTCTCCAGTGATTACTCTAAACTTACTTGACAACACTTGGTGAAAACATGGTCTGAAATGAACATTTTTCCCTAGTTTAAATGTTGGTCATTAATTTTCTTCTATAGTAAGTTCTGGTAGGATTCCTGTGCTGAGTTTTGGGCACAGTTGTGTAGCAGAAACATCTGGTTATTTGGCAGAATCTTCAGACAAATGTGTTGCCAGCTTCAGAGCTGTCTCCTCATTTGCCTTATGACTTGGCTTTTCTTGGCAGACGGACTCAAATTCCTTAATGCCATATTTTTAAAAATTTTCACTTTAAGATAAAGGCAATAATTCAAATGTTTTAAGTCAATGTTTATACACTGGAAGTTCATCTTGGAATATCACTAAAAGAGCACAGATGACTGGAATGAAAAGTCTGGATGTAGTATAAAGTATTCAATTAAATTAAAAATAAAAATAAGTTCTTTCTGTTTTTATGTAGCATACAAAATAGCTGAAAATTTTAATCAGTATGATTACATGTGTTGTCCAAACTCTAATAACTGTGATACTTACTGTCCTGGAAGGCATTTTGTTCTGACAGTATTTGCACAAAATAGATCTCGGTGTATTACTGTATGTAAATTCTTGTAATCGCAGTCACCAGGGCCCATGAGAAAGCCCCAGGACATCTGACAACATTTCTCAATGCATGCTGTATGCTGAAAAAGTAGAACAGCTTTTCATAAAAAATAGATGGCTGAATATGGGGAAATTATGATAGCAATTATTCAAATAAAGCTGATCAAGAACAAATATCATGGTAATATACAATGTCTCTAAACTATACCCAGCTCTGTCGAGAACATTATCTGTTCTGAGTACACTGGCAAAGAATAATAGATGTGTTCAGGCATTTTCAACATCACAGATGGTTAAAATTTGCTAATATTTTCCAACCAAGCGCCCTATCAATTGATCATTTCCTATTGACAGAATGCTCCAAATAATTTTGTTCTGTACACCTACACTGTTCTTTTATATGGCTGTTCCTGGAACAACACAGGGAGCTCTTCTTGGAAAAGCAAGGGGAGCTTAGTGCCTTATGCCCACATTTGCTTTCACAAATAGGTCTGTTTATAATGAGAGATGATTATGGCCTTTTAGGTTGTGCTTACATTCTTATTTTTTTGTTATAATTTCTGTCGTGAGTTCTTCTTTCCCATGACAAAGATGAGTAACATAATCCTACTGGATATTCAGATTTTGATCTCTTTTGCCTCATTCTCATAAATGC
Organism: Phainopepla nitens; assembly: GCA_013400175.1. Taxonomy (NCBI): domain Eukaryota; kingdom Metazoa; phylum Chordata; class Aves; order Passeriformes; family Bombycillidae; genus Phainopepla; species Phainopepla nitens. Next base: position 200,530 of record VXBQ01014529.1, read on the forward strand.
TCTCAGGGAGAGTTATTTGCTTCACATTAGTTTGCTAGAATAAATTTGAATAGCCCTGGAGGCAATGTTAATCTCTTCTGATGCTGAGTCTGTTTCAAATGCCAAGACCAGGTGGCAAGGCTCGGTAGGAATGGGATTGTAAGGGGTTTAGGCAACTTCTTCAGCATGTAATTCCTTAGCCTGGTTTATTATAGCCAGACCATTCATCTGGTTACATCCACTGAACATCCATCTTCATGAGTACACCTGCTATTTCTCTCCCATTTTACAGCACAGTGCATGCAGTGTTTTAGGGCTGTGTGGTACTCACGCTAGGCGTTTCACCCACAAACCATGAGTTGCCTGTCCATAAAACTGTTGAGTAGCAGACAATTTCTATATCCTGGTAGCTAAAGATTTATGTCAATGCTACATAGTGAAACAACAGGAAGGCTGGAAAAGATTTTGTGAGGACCTACAGGCTTGTTTCAGCTTTTTATAATGAAACTCAGTTCAGTGATCTGCAGTTGATCTGCCTTTAAAATAAATTGAGATTAATATTTTAAGTTGTTTGAATGGTATCCTATTTGGACTCAATGATCCTAGAGATATTTTTCAACCATAAAAATGCTAAGATTCTGTGATTCTGTGACTTGGCATCACTCCCATCTCATCTGAACATGTGCTGTGCTGCCATACTAAGCAAACTATCAACGGATAGAAAAGCAGTGTTGGAGCGGAGTCTGATATATTAAGATTTAGGAAACGTGAAAGTAACCTTTGTAGCCACTTTTGAATGCTTTTATTCCTAATACACTGGAGCAATTATTCAGAAATATGTTACCAATGTGAAAATATGTTCCTTGTGGTGCTATGAAAATAGTTGTGCCCTTAGCATGACTGCTGCAAAAAGTGGTGGACAAACAGGGAAATGCGGCTTTAATTTACTTTTAAAACAGCGTACAAAAACCTTTATGTTATCTTTCTTTTCCTTCAGACTATTTTACTTCTATTTTAAAAATATGCTCCTTGTTCCACTTCTAGCCATAGGAGCTTCAGTATAAATGAATACTGATGATGAATTAATTCAGTCTACAGTACATCTGCATAGACTAAAAGTAGGTTATTGTACAAAACTCCAGTTTCTTGCCAAACTGATAACTTGGAGTCGGCAGAGGTACTAAAGTGGAGTGTGACACTAAAAATTAATCTGGCTTTTTAAAACTGTCTGTAAAATATCTCCATAGTATTTTATTTTTATCTCCTAATTGTCTATCACTATCTTGTTTACATGCTTTCCATATTTATCTTATTCTCTCACCTTACTATTGCTCTTTAAAGGTATTGCCTTTGGTTTAATTTTCGTCTTTTGAAATAAACTGTGGGTTTTTCTATCCCCTACATTGGGTCAGCTGTAAATTTCTCTTACATCCTACTAGAATTGAAGCGGGGGAAGGAATTCATCTCTGGATTTTGAAAGATACTGAAATATGAGCACTCAGGATTCATTCCTAGTAGGGCAGTTCTGCAGGCATTTCTTGGATGGAGTTTCAGACTAAAAGCTGGAGAAAAGTATCAAGTTTTGTGGCATTCAAGGCAATGAATAGGAAGCAAGAACCACAGACTACAGCTGTAGAAATATTTTGGGGATCCAAAGCCAGTTTAAGGGACTTCTTATAAACCCAGTTTAGCACTTTGTTGAGAAGAAAATTTACACTTTTTATTTTTTTTTTATCTGTGCAATGCAATAATATTATATAGATATGTATGCATTTTAACTTGTAGGAACTATGGTTACTAATCTGTATCATACTAAAAGTCAGGTACTTCATTCATCTTCCAATGTGAGTGCCTAAGAAAATTCTAAGTGTTAGAATAAATGGAAAAAAAATATCACTAAATTGTGCCACTATTTGTAGTATTTGCTTGTTAAACTTGATACCACTATAACCGTTACATTTTTCCTTGGTCAATCTTTGCAGCACTTAATTTTCCAGTTTGGAAGTTTAAAAAAGACACTGACAGTGAATTTATCTAGTAGATTTTCTTAGGTGAAGAAATTTGACACTCTTTACCCTTAGAGACCAAAAAAGCATGGAGTAAAAACTACAAAAGCTTGACTTGCTCAGATTTGTGTAGTCTACCTCACTAATTGCTCTGAAATTCCTCATTGGCTGCTGTATTTTTATAAGATGAAGAGAAAATTAGTGTGCCGTTGCAATTTATAAATAATTCTTGCACATTTAACTCGTAATTTTCATCATTAGTCAGGAAGCAATTAACATTTTAAATGCTAATTTTTAGACTATTAAAGAAATATCCGCTGATATTAGACTGCTGAGATGGGGGAGTGCCATGGAAGATTATTATAGCTGGAAGACTGTAGAGGAGAATACTATATGTTTCAATTCAGTGTCAGCAGGAAGTCATATGGTGCAATTGTATAGAAATCTGGAAGATTTATTTTAACCTCTGGAGGAAAAATAGCAAAGTAGAGTTATATAGAAAGCCTTACCTGAGACAAAAATTTATATGTAAAGCAAAGTAAACGTTTTTGAATGTCAGAGTTCTATTGTTTTTTTAAGCAGGATATTTAGATTTGCCCATTTTTGCACATCTAGCATTAGGAATTTTCCCCTTCTAGTCTTGTCCTGTTTTAAACTTACAGAGGTCACGTTAAAATGATGACATCTGGACATCTTTGACACCCAAGGCTAGTAATTATTAGCTGACATTCTCACTGATGGGACATGCAAAGGACTGGGTTTCCACTTTAATCTCTGTATTGCTATTCATTCCAGGGAGCAGAGGAGAAGCTTAGTAGAAAGAAACAAAGTCCAAACCAATAAGGACAAACATAAACAGCTGGAAGTTTAAAACATTCAAATAAAACCCAACAACATGTTAATTGAAACTCCCTTTACTGGAACAATTGTCCTCTGTGAAACATATGTCTAATATTGGATTTACCTGATTTCCATAGCATGCTACATGGTTTTTATTTCACTGGTTCAATACTTGGAAAATTAAACATTGTCTAAAATTGCAAATTTATACTAAAAAGACGAGAAAAGCCACTGAAGCATTATAGCAAACCTTGGGTTCATATGTGTGGCTGCAAGAGTTTGCAAGGCCAGAAAACTATGGATAGCTGCAGACTCTTGTGCAAAAATCCATGACTGATCCATACAATAAATACCTACCTTAAAAACCAAATAATTTGTAGAAAGTCACAAATGCAGATGACAGGTCAAATTAGCATGTACAGGCCCTCTAGCTTTTCTTACTGGTGTAAGCTCACAATGTCTCCTGATGTTTTCATTTGAAACAAAAATTTCTTGACAAAGGAAGAGGCTCTGCAGAATGGCCTGTCCTCTCTTTCATTCAGGAGCCTGTAAAGTTCCTATGCACCAGTTGACACTCATGGCAGTTTCAGATCATTGGAAAAGTAAATTCTTGGAGCAGAAGTGGGAAGCTAGAATTGTGAGAAATGTTTCCATCCTGCACTGGTAAAATTAGGGTGGAAACTGCTCCTGAAAACAGCATGATTTTTGTTCCATGGTGCTTTTTCCTTTCTGTCTGCTTCAGAGAGGCTGAGCTAGAGTACCAGGACAGAATGTGCTGGGACATGGGTGACACAAGATCCTAAGGATGAAGTCTGATTTCAACAAGACTATTTTTTATTTTGAAAGCTTTCACTGCAAATGAAAGCCATGGCATAGGAAGTATGATTTCACCTTTTCTTTGTAGCTTAATAGCATGTGGGAGGTTTCCTGTGTTCAGGTCAGCACAAGATCATGCAGACATCTAGAATTTCAGCTTTATTCAAGTCCTGGTGTTCCCTTCCTCCTAAGTGGGTTAATATGTTTAGAAGAATTTTCTCACTGATCTAGTTTTTCCAGAAATTGTGAAAGGGAGTGATTCTCAAGCCACAGTAGGGGAGGGGGAAATGCGTACTGAAACAGCTTAAAGCATGAAGAAAAAGGTATTATAACTCAACTAAGGATTTAGTCTCCATTAGCTGCCAAAAATTTATGGAAGTATTTGATTATTGCTTCTCAATCACATTCATCCCAGTTTGAAATGAGCTGAATATCCAGAGCTGGGCTTTCAGCATTCTGCAATTTACAATCTGCAAAGTCTTAATGATACTTCTGTTCTTAAAAAGAGAGAGTATTTCAGTATTACTTGCTCCTACACACATTCCCTTCTTATTGCTGGAAGGTCTGGAGGTATTTTGCAAGACTGCCCATACTAACACAGATGAAAAGCACTTCCAAAGAGCCAAAGAACATAAGAGTTTCTTGCCAAGCCACTTTCCATTGTTTACCAGCAGCCCTGGCTAACCAGGGGGGTTCCAGTTGACTGGAAATCAGCAAATGTGATGCCCATCCACAAAAAAGGCTGGAAGGAGGATCTGAGGAGCTACAGGCCTGTCAGTCTGACCCCAGCAGATCACCCTGAGTGCCATCATGAGCATGCACAGGACAACCAGGGGACCAGGCCAAGCCAGCATGGGTTTAGGAAAGGCAGGTCCTGCGTGACCAACCCGATCCCTTTCTATAACAAGTTAACCCATTGAGTAGATGAGGGAAAGAGGCTGTGGGTGTTGTATGTGTGGACTTCGGTAAAGTCTTTGACATTGTTTCTCACAGCATGCTAACTCCAACTGCAAGATCAGAAATACTTGAGTTTTCAATGCAGCTCTGTTTTGGAAAGAACGAAGGCAAGAAAAATCAGTATAAAATGCAAGTTAACTGAATTGCATTGTTCTTTCAAGGCAGCCATTGTGTGAAAAAGGAAAAGAAGATACTTCATATATTGAATTAATAAATTTTTAAAAGTATGCATAATAAATCTTTTTGCCATTCACATTTGATCTCTCAATTTCCTTCCAAAGAAAGAGCAGTCTAAGAAAATTCATTGCAAAAGTAAAAGATCGAAAAAGAGAGTATAGAACAAGAAAAAGAACAAAACTCAACTTGTTCTAATTGCTTTTCTTGAAATCTGCTGATGATTTGTACTGAAAACATGCCCACTTTCTATTTCAAGACAATTTTAAGCAGACTCACTACATTTTTCTGCTTTACCCACTATTGATGTGTGATGGAGGCTTATTTTCCTAATATATTTTTAGAGACCTTAGAAAAATTATGTTGACATTTTGTGGCAGCATGTAGAATGATAAATACATTTTAGTCTTCCATTTTAGTAATTTCCTATTCTTTTTGCAATACCTTTGCCAAATCTATACAATTTTTTGTGCTAATTAAAGTATATTCATTTTTATAGGTAAATATGTACCTATATTTTGTATGTGTGAGGGGATATGTATCTATATGTGGAAATGATTTTTCTGAAAAAGATTGGAAAGACTTCCAGGTAACCTTTCTGACTTGCTTAATGCCAGAAAAACAATGTATAATATTTAGCCCTGTCTTCGAAGGATTTATCAACTCTTCTTTCTTTTAAACATCTGTGGAGAAATTAAGCAAATATTAAAATGCTGAGTGGGATATTGTGTACTCTCCTTGCTAGTACTTATTTTTATTTAGATTATCAACTTGAGTAATATTGCAAACTATTATTTCTATTTCTGTTATAAAAATTCTCACAAAACAGATATTACCTGAAGAGCAATAAACACTTAAGTTAATGCTAAATATTAGTGAGGGGCAGGGGATGGGGAATGCAGTTTATTTGTTGCTTTGGAATTTTTTTAACTTCAGAATAATAATATTATTTGTCTGGTGATGAGAAATTCCAACCTGATAGACCTGGAAATACTCCGCTGAAAATTGTCATCTTGCTCTATCATAGGTCCCAATGAAGGTATCATCTCTTAAATTGAAGAGAAATGCCACAGCAGTGTCTGGGATAGTAAGATAAATTCTTTTAGGTTGTTTTACTACCTTTGCTTCCACATGATATCCATGATAAAAAGTTGTGTATGGAGACAAAATTGTAATGGTTTTTGGTAATTTAGTAATAGGGAGAAGCACAGTCCTGCAGCAGTCTTCTGTTTAGAATTACTTCTTTTCTGAGTCTTATCCCTACATTTTTCTCCACCATCTGTGGCACCTTTCTTTTCGCTTCACACAAATACTGTGGCATGCTTTCCATTGTGATCTTGTGTTCCTGTCGCTGAACAGCTGAATACCCACCTACCTAATACAAATGTTAATAGCCAGACCACATGGTCCACCCTGGTGATACTTTCTAAATGGTGCTTCAGTTTCCTTTTGACTACAGGTGTTTCCAGACCTCTATTCTTTCAAGATATCTATTTTCATGCAGAATATACATCCTAAAATATTTTCAAATTCTGTTTTTACTATGAATACTCCCTGTCTTTTTAAAGGAATACTCTTTCTGCAGGTGCTTTTCATACCCATGTTTTTTTGGTTTCTGCTAGCAGGAGCTATTTTTCACCTAAAGTTACCTTCAAACTCTCAGTAAACCAATAAACATTAGTATTTGGTTAGTTTCCTGCCATACTTATGTATTACCAATTTTCTACGTTACATTCTAAGTTTTTAAATAGTTTTCTGTTTGTTGCAGTCTCCTTGGAGGCTAGGTATGTTAGTATATTGACGTCTCATTCTAAATATGTGTTATTCAAATTATTTTTGCTAATATCACAAAACCATAGAATGGCCTGGATTGGAAGGGACATTAAAGATCATCTAGTTCCAGCCCCCCTGCCATGGGCAAGGGCATCTTCCACTAGAACAGATTGCTCAGAGCCTCATCCAGCTTGGCCTTGGACAGTTCCAGGGATGAAGTACTTACAGCTTCTCTAGGCAATCTGTTCCCGTGCCATCACTGTAAAGATTTTTTTTTTGAATATCTAATCTAAATCTACTTTTTTTCAGTTTACATCTGTTGACCCTTGTCCTATTGCTACATGCCCTTGTAAAATGTCTCTAAGTAATGTAAATTTTCCTATGGAAAACCACAAGTATTTGGAGAAAAAAACCAAACCAATAACCTTTCACGTGTTTATCTTTAGATGTGTTCATCTGTGTAAAGAGATTATACAGAGTATCTGTATGCAAGATACTTTGCGACTAAATAAATTCTAAGCAGCAGCTATAATTCCAGAATGCTTAAACCTGAAGCAATTTATGGACCTCTATTGTGTGTGCAGGAAATGGAATGACATCTGGCACTTGTTGCTAGGCAAAATGTGCCTACAAAATAGCACTTAGAAGTAATCCAGCAGTTTAACTAGTAGGAATGCTAAATTTCTTCCAATGCAGTTTGCCTGTGATGTATTTCTAAAATTAATATAAACTTAAACCAACCAATAATTTATGCCCACAAAATGTTAACCCCGCTGCTTGTGTGGGCAGTCAGCCCCATGTGGGAAAAAAAATCCCAGCATTCTGGGGGAGCTTTCTTTTCTGGGACGTACTGAGCACCTCTCAAGAGCATTGATTTCAGATGGAATTAACAAAACACACAACTGCTTTGTAATGCACAAAATTAGAGTCTTGAAAATCAGCACCCATACACGCTGTGAGGGGTGTGGATGTAGGAAAGGAATTTAGCAGTCTTTACAGTAGGTTCAGCATTCCCTTCAACTCTGTTCCATCCCGTGGACACTGAAATGAAAGAGAAATGGTTATGTGTTTGTGGTGGTGCTCTGGAGAGGTCACTGCAAAGCATCCTTCAGGGTATTCCTGACATAATAAAGATGTAGCAATAACGAGTCTTTTTAGATGAGAAAAAATAGTGTTTGAATATTACATATGCAATTAGGTGAGCCATGTAGGAGAAATTAGAAACATGTGTGATAATTTACATCTGTTTGTCTGCTCTTAAAGCCTTTCCAAGATTTAAAAAATATCCACTGTCTAATTAGGATTAAACCAAGCTATGTTCATGATGAATTCATGAAGATGCATCTTTTCTGAGAAAATCACTCTATTATATACACCTTTATTTTAAAATACTTGTAACAGAGAAAGATTGACTAATTTATCTTCAAATAAAAAATTAAAGTTTCCTTCATTATGATCTTTTTTTTTTTTTTTTTGTGGTGGATCTCTATATTGTAGGTATCTACCAAAGACCCCAGTTGAATACATATTGTAGCTTTGTAGCTTTGATTGGCAACTATAACATGAATGAGATTCTGCTTTGCTCAGTGATTGTCATTCACACATTCTTTGCAGAGAACATGAATTTGAACTAATGGCAAGAAAATTAAACAGTTCTTCTATTGATTTGTTAATTCTTCTTGTTATAAAGGCATTTCCTTTAGGGAAATTGCATCCTGTTTGGGAATATCTTCTGCAAGGCCTGAATTGATTCTTGATATGATCACATTTCATCCTTTTGGCTGACAAGGTTGATTCTTTCTGCCAAGGTTTTTTTATGTTTTTTTTCTTTTCCTTTGCATTTTCCATTTCATTGCTTTCTTCCTTCTTCTCTCTCTTCTTTATTTTGAGTATATGTTTTAACAATCGTATATATTTTCTCACCTTCCTCTCTTTTGTTTTTTCTGAATCCTCTCTTGAGTCACGTGGTTTCATTTTCTGTGCTCCACATTATATCCTAGTCCTTTCTATTCACCTGATCCTGCCTCTTTTTCACTCCTTGGTTTCTTTTTTAATTTCCTCAGACTTTAATTTCTTCTTCGTTTGCTTCTAGGTTCCTTGCACATGTTCTGTTTAGTACTGTCCTCTGCCTACCCCTACTGCTGCAGCCATTTAAAGCAATTGACATTTTCCCCTGGTTCCTATCCCTTCCTCCCCTCTCCAATATTTTATGTTCCCATTTCAGCCTGTACTTTTATCTTTTTTCTTTTTCCTATGGCAAGCTTTGATTTAAAGAATTTATTAAAGATAAATATGTTCATCTTAGCTTTTAATATTTTAAGTACTATTTATGAAGTAGTAATGTTGGTCTTGCATTCATGTACACTTTTTTGTCTAAGCCATCAGACAGTCTTAACTTAATCCATATTCATAAGTTTCAGTATTGGCATGAATTTGTTGCCCTTGTATAATCTATCTTTCAAATTGATCTGCTTCTTAAAACAACTACATATCCATAATAAACAGACATTAATAATTTCTGTGATAATTGATTTTCCACAGAGTATGAAAGCTAGCCAGGGTTGCACATTGGGGAAGCTCTGGGAAACAAAGCTATGCTCCCCGAAAGGAGAACAGAGGAGCTTGAAGTTGTTCTTGTTTTTCAAAAATCCTATTTTAACTGTTATTAATTGCATTATTCTTGAGTTTTGTGACTTTAGTAAGGTTTTTTTCCAAGTTAATTTTTTGTCTCTTTTTAAAAAAAATTTAATAACCATTTAATTTGCTGACTAATCAAGGTCTTACTAGAATGGGTATGTGATTAAGCTTGAAGAGGCATGAATAACCAGCATGAACAAAAAAATTATGAGTGCAGTACACATTGTGTTCCTATTAGTGTGTCTCAGTTGGAAGCAGAAATAGATTGTTTTTATCATTGAGTTCTGAACTGTCCATACCTTTTCCTTTTAGAGTTTCTAGACATTTCACTCCCACCTTCTTCCTCAAAATGTTTTAAAAGTGTAGAAGTCCTAGGGAACAAAAAAAAGAGTACTCTTCTATTATCAAGACAACTTGGTGAAACTTCTTTAACTGTTTGGCTCCTTTTTTTTCTATTGTGACCTTTTAAAATGTTCATTCTCTTCATCTCAAACTCAGAAGAACAAAGAGAACTTTGTTTACTGAATCTGTAATTTTAGAGGGTTTTTTTTCTACTTTTTTTCACTTATTGCAACCAAAGTTCTTAGGAATTTTATCTTTTGAAAGCTGACAGAGGATCTGCCCTTTTGTCTGTGCGTGTGAGAGATTTGTTATCAAAAGGTACCTACCATCCTTTGTTAGAACAGCCTTCCTTTCTTGCTGCTGTGATTGAGCTTTTGAAGATCCTCTGATGGTTTTATTAGATGAGAGGACACCTCAGCAAGAGTGATTAAACTGGAGATTGAAACCAGACATGAGAAAATCAATGTGCATTTTGCCATTGGCTTCATCAGGCCAGTCTCTTCTGTATCCTCCTCTGCTTACAGTACTCATTCTGTATATTCCCTTTCATTCCTTCCTGGCTACCAACTCTCTAAGAAGGAAATGCACAGTGCAAAGTTTAGGGACAAGCCCACTGACTTCTGTGATCTGAGTGTAAAGACAGGGACTGGGTCACCTTGAATATCTTGGGAACATTAGCTAAACTCACTTGTTTTACATGTCTTCCGGTATGGTTTATTCTGGAGCTATAAAACCGGGTCATTTTTTTCACCACAGTTTCTGGGCATTGTGCATGTAAATGGCCACACAAACACCTAATAATTGATTGTGATATGCTAAGATAATGTGGTAATAGAACTATATAAATATCTGAAATTAAAAGAATTCAGGACTTCACCTGAAATTACTTCAGAACTTTGGAGTATATTTTACCCGGTGCTTCAAACTTTGTAAGGAATGGAAAATGTCATTCAATTGTTTGGGTTTTTTTTCCAAATTCCTTACTTATTAGCACTACATTTAAATGTGCATTGAGGAGAATAACAACATAAAGAGACTGAGAAGCTCAATTATACCACCCACACCTAGAAATAATCTTTTTTGCACTAAGAATCCAGAACAATGTTTTAAAAGCAAATAAAACAATCTGTTCACCTCCTATCCATTATGTTCTTTTAATTGAGAAGATTTCCCCGATTTATTTTGAACCAAGAAATAAAAATAGAGTTAATTTCAATTTGCCATGAATTGCAGTCTCTGGTATTTTAAAAATGTATAATACTGTGCTGATTACTCTTTGTTTAAAAGGATGGTAATCTGTGCATGCTATCACAGTTGGAGCTCTGTTCCCACCTGCCAGCTATTTTCTCACTGTTTCTCTGGGCAAGGAGGTTTTTTTGTGTTGCTCTTTAAGTAATTTGATGCAAAGAATAAGTAATATAATAGCTCCTACTCTGCAAAAGTCTCTTCCTAAGTTGTCTGACCTTTTACAGAAAGGTCTGAGCACATTCACCCACCCAATTATGGTGACGCACCCAAGGCACTTAAGTTAGTAACCTCTATATCTTACTAACATGCCCACATTGTTTTTCAGACTGTGCTGTGCAGAACTGTGAGGTGCCAGGAACTACATGTAAAGTTTTCAAAAAGACAACTGAAGAAATCATTTCTAATATATATTTCACAAAATACATGAGTTTTCTGAAAATGATCTTGTTATCTGGGAAATGTCTAGGAGTCTAAAAGCAAGAATATTTTATATCCTGGTAAAAACTGCTTTTCTCCAGGCATAAGCTCTAAATCAAACCTAGGTGCTTGTTGGAGCCACTGGCTGTAGTGCTTTCATAACTGCCTCAAAATAAATTATCTATCTATCTATCTATCTATCTATCTATCTATCTATCTATCTATCTATCTATCTATCTATCTATCTATCTATCTATCTATCTACCTACCTACTTATATATTATATAATTATATTACTTTAAATAACTTATTTATATAAAGCTATTATATAGTGTCCAAAAAAAGGTCTGGGGGGAAATCAATATGAGGAGTAGCTGAGGCCATTCGGTTTCTTCAGGCTGGAGAAGAGGAGACTGAGGGGACACCTCACTGCAGTTACAACTTCCTCATGAAGGGGAGAGGAAGGGCAGGTGCTGATCCCTTTAGTGACAAGTGACAGGACCCGAGGGGATGGTAAGAAGCTGTGTGAGAGGATATGAGAAAAATATTTTCATCCAGAGAGTGGTTGGGCACTGGGACAGGCTCCCAGGACAGTGGTCACAGCACCAGCCTGACTGAGTTCAAGAAGCCTTTGGACAATGCTCAGCCACTTGGTGTGATTCTTATGGTGCTCCTGTGCAGGGGCAGGAGTCAGACTTTGATGATTCTTGTTGGTCCCTTCCAACTCAGAATATTCTGTGATTCTATGATTCTGTGGCCCATCTGGAAAAAAGTAAACATTTTTCATCCCTGCCATTTCCTCCTCTCTGGCAGTCTGCCTATTTGTAATGAAAGTGCAATGAATTCTTAAAGAATCCTATTTTGAATGCCTGATTTCTTCACCAATCCTCCTATTATTCCACTTGCTGAGCCTTCCTTCTGATCGAATCATGCTGCTGAATGAGGAATATTTTCAGAAGTGAAAATTGCTGCCAATCCAGACCTGACCTTTTCTTGAAGACACTGCGATTTCAATATATTTTAGCCTCTGTTAGCTCAGGAATTAAATTTCCCAAATACCATGTACCGTGTTGTGGAAAGTGAAGTCTATTTTAATTTCACTTAGGAGCCAGTGCACAGCTTGGTAAATTGATAAGTCTGTAGTTTGAAGAATGTGATAACAACAGGTGCTGCAGGAGGTTTGGCTGGACTGTAGAAAAACTGTCAACCTGAGGCATGTTCTAGAAAACAAGATCCATCTTCATTTTGCTGAACTTCAGATTCTTCTTAAAGCTGATAAAGAAAACACCACAATCTCTGAACAGGTTAAAACTTCACAAATATTTATCTTTTCTAAAAGCATAGGGAAAAAATTTAGACAGTGTTAAGAGATGATTATTATTCAAAAAGCAAGGGAAGAAAAACCTAATACCTAGCAGTACAGTGGGGGAAGAGTATAGCCAAAACAAATACTGAGAAGCAGTTGTTTAACATTTGGCAGTAGATAAATGCAGGCACAACTTTATATACTCAGAATCGTATTTACTTTTTGATCCATGATCTTCATTGGAATGTTGAGGAATAACCCTTATATGTGTCAGATATTTTCAAAACTTTCTAAAATGAGATTTTGAGGCACCCATGGGTTTTTCCTCTACTAATGGTCTATTAAAACTGTGTTCAATGCTCAGTGTGTTTTTAAATGTTAGTGCAAGCTTGAATACTCCAGTTTTATACACCTCTTATTTTTGTAATGAGCTTTCCCCATATGCTAGCAAGAGTTTTGGAGACATTAGTGACTCAATTTCAGGGATTACTTGGTGGTATTTAACAATTTAAATCTGTGACAAGCTGCTGTTTCCCATTTCTGTTTTCTGTGTTGTGTGTATCTGCATTGTTTTGAAGAGAAAGGGGCCAGATTTCCTACCAGACACAATTCTAAAGGATGTGGTTAATTATATTTATGATCTTGAGCTATAGGAAGAACATACAATCCCTTAATTTCCTACATATGTGAAAACACCATTTAACACTGTTAAATAAAATTATCCATTTCAATTATCTGATTATATTTATCATGAAATGATATATAAATTGTTTTGTAAAGCATATACAACATTGATAACAAATATTAACAATCTATCACTACGAGATAATAATATAAATATTTCAGATAACAAAGTGCATCATCTAGGACATCCTGGGTTTGAATATTGAAGTCTTTCGATCACCAGTCAGTCATTTCTTAAGCACAATTACTGAATAACAATAACTTCAATGATGCTGATAGATTTCTTTTAAGTGTAGTCATTGTAGGAGGCTTGTAGTTGTTTTGTGAGGGCATGTTCCCTTTTCTTCCCTCCAGCTCACAATGCAAAGGAGATATAGCATAAAGGTTTTAGCTTCTGCCTCAGTGGTGTTCATCAAACAGGCCTTGTTCAGTGCATTGGCATTAACTAGGTATAGGTTCTCCTGTGTGCATCTCAGGATTGTGCCACGCTTGTAATTTTGACCCTTTGGCCACTAGGTTTACCATGCTGTAAATAGTATTTGACTCATTTTTGTACTCTTTAGAGCTGTCTTACCCAGCTTCTTGTTCCATGTACTATTTCTGTAACTGGCATGTTTAATGTGGACTTTGCTGACCAGCAGATAACCAGAAATGGTAGAATGTCTGCGATTTCATTAGAGAATGCTCAAGAGAATTGTAACACACCTGTGTTAGAGTTTGCTATTAATCCTAGTAATAAAGGCTCTCAGACTCCATAAAGTATTGTTTAGAATATCTTTTATCAATTCATTTTATTGGAGATAACACAAGAAGGAAACAAGGAATAGAACAGATAACCTTATAGCTCCTTAAGTTGTGCAGCATCAGAAGGACTTCTAATCATGGCATGTCAGGCTGACTGGATTCTGTCTGCACTGAGGTCCCCCAGTGAGGTGGCCTTCAGACCTCTTATAGGATTTTCTCAGAGGTAACCATTATGGGTCATTTTGACTGTCAAACAAAAGGATGTTCACATGAGAACTTTAAGAAAAAGGCAAAGCTGCATAGTTGGCCACTTATTTAATATATAGCAAGCTAAATTTTATACAGCTAATCTGAGCTCATCCAGCCCTTAAAGCAAGTTTGTGGTGTAAACCTGGGCTCTACTTAAAGTGCAGTACCAGCTGCCTTCATTTTGAACATGCAATGTATATAACATAGCTTTGCTCCTAAATAAGTTTCTGATATTTTTTCCCCTCAGTGATCTGATACACTGGTAATATTTGGTTTGTATTTAGGTAGGTATATTTTAGCTCTACTATCTAGCTATCTCTTCAGTACTAATGACCCAGGCATTTGGAGGCAGTTTTTAATAGATTTCTGTGGCCTTTTTTTTTTTTTTTAATAAAAACCCTGCAACATACATGGGTTTTTCATTGGGGGGTGGTGATATTTTTAATCTCACAGGGAGCCAAAAATTATCCTTCAGTCTGGTTAAGTTCATCACTTTTGGACTTACAGAGCCTAAAATGCTATGTGTAGCCACAGACTATGGAAGGAGCCAGCGAAGGGTATCTGGGACAATTTTGTTAGTCAACCTGAAGGACACACCAAACTGACTAGACTCAGGAAATGGGACTGTACTGGCATTTTTGTGGATGATTTTCCTTACAGTAGCTGGAATGTGGCTGTGTTTTGTATCTGTGCTGCAAACAGTGTTGACAACTCAGGGATGTTCCAGCTGTTGCTGAGCAGCCATGCAGAGATTCAAGGACTTTTCTGCCCCTCAGCCCACCAGGCAGGAGGCTGGGGGTGCACAAGGAGCTGGGAGGGGACACAACCAGGACAGCTGACCCCAAGTGATCACAGGGATATCCCTTATGGCATCGTGCTCAGTATATAAAACTTGGGGAAGAAGGAGGGATGTTCCGAGTGACAGCATGTCTCTTCCCAAATCACCGTCATGCATGATTCAGACCAGCTTTCCTGAGGATGGCTGAACACCTGCCTGCCAATGGGAAGTGGTAAAGAATTCTTTATTTTGCCTTGTTTGTGTGCACAGCTTTTACTTTACCTATTAAACAGTCCTGACCTCAACCCACAAGTTTTCTCACTTTTACCATTCCAATTCTCTCCCGCATCCCACAAGGGGTAACTTTTCTCAAAGTTATCTCATGGAAGGGAATTGTTCATCTCTCAGGCATAATTTTGTTTGATATGTGCAGTATCTGTGCAAACGTCTACACAGGGAAAGTAACATATGGAAAAGCAGTCTTCTAGAAAATCTAAAGAATACTTACTCTGCCTATTTTTCTGACTTAAAAGTTGATTATTTTTGATCTTCAAAAAAAAAGAGAGACCATTTGGTTAAAAATAAGTAGGAAATCTTTCACAGAAAAATTGAATTATTAATGTAAACCTTGACTCTAGACTGTTTTGATGGATAAAACTAATTTATCTCTGTCTCCCTGAGATATTTATATCATCTGTCTAAACAGCGTGAGTCACATTTAAAATGATATCAACTTGTGCCACCTCCAGGGTAACAAACTGGAGCTGATTCAACTGAGTGTTGCTATCCTTCATTTTAATCATTCAAAATATCCAATTGATTTTTATTAAAATTGAGTCAGTTCACTTTAAAGGGAATTTGAATCTACAGCCAAGAGGAGAAAAAGAAATGTCACTGATCAGCAGTATCATTTATTCTTTCTTGTAATTTCAATCCTCTTACTACAGGTAGAGGAAAAATTTGTGTTGTCTTTGATTCTTGAGGTACGTGTATGTACACGTAGGCACAAACTTTTTAATAGAAATTACATACGTGTAGTAATAAAACACATAGGATTTGTTTTGTTTTTTTTTACAAATACAGCTGTGGGTTTTATATAGACTTCAAGTAAAAGACTCAAGCTATATGAAAGACCATTTGGTCTCAGAGCACTGTTCAGAACCTGAGAGTGCTTAAACTATGCATTACCCCTGCCATGTGTTGCAACTGGAAACAATGAAATTGGAGTAGAAATAGTTGGAAAACTTTTATCTCTTGTCCACTTTTTTTTTTTAACAAATATGAAAAATTATTTTAGAATTTTTCATGAAGTTAACTTCCAAAAACATTTGTTTTATGTCATCTGGAACTCTTTGGTATTGAAAATAATTATTACATTTTATACTGGTTTTGTATTTATTTGCTGAAACATTAGTTTGTAATACCTTGTTAGGCATTTAAGCAGAAGCAGGATGGAGACATAGAAAGGGCTACACAATTGTATAACCTGACACAGAAAGTTGTAAGCAGAGAAATTTTAAGAGCACAGGACACAATCTCACCTATATCTGTTTCTTGCTGAGTCAGATATTTGAGAGGGAAAAATTCAAACATTAGTATGTAGTAATAGACAATGTAAAAGAGCGAAAATCCTTCCTGGCCTCTTTCAGAAACTGCTGTTCTGAAATTCTGAAATATAGGATTAGAGTAGTATATACTAAAAAAAACCCCACAAACAGTACTATGATCTGTATATGCAATAAAAATCTTTTATAAGTATTACTTTAATTTAGTTTCCAATCTTGTCAGTTGAATTGCAATTGTCAGTAAGTATGGTTTTAAGTTCCAAGACTAAATAAAATCATTCAGGATGACCTCTTTGGGCAGGGAAAGATAACTATAGTCTCAGTAGTGGAGAGTATTCATACATTTCAGGAGGCAGCAATTTTTTAAATTGTATTTTAAAAATTTTTTAAAATTTCAATTTAATTTTCGAATCCATTTTCATTTCTAATGGTACTGATTTTAAGGTATTGTTTGATCTGATCCATAAATTCTCATTATTTCTTTTTATCTAATACATGTCATGTATGATATTGATTTAAATTTTAAGTGTTTTCTTAAAATACTCTTCTGTGAATGCTAATACTTTTTATCTCCAAATTTAGCAATAGTAGTTTTAAATCAGCTTATTTGCACAACTTGTATTGGGAGATGATTAGAAGATTTATAAATTTCTGAATTCACTTTAATGCAAGTTAACATGTAGGTTTTAATGTAGGTTCTGATTGATTTTTTCATTTTAGAACACTCTTTGATATTTGTTTACTAAAACATTGTTCTAAGCAATCCCTGCAACACACAGCATAAGCGCAAGAGGAATTTTTTTTGCTTTTCCTTAGGAAGTATCTACAGCCATTTGTTTGGGTTTTATCCATACCTTTGTTGGAGTTATGATTTAACAACATTTATGATGTTTTCATTGTTAAAGTGCTTCCAGTAATAACTAGATTGAGATGATTTGTCATCAGTTTCCGTTTTAACTCTGAAAATCCATTTTAGATAAACTTAAATGTGCATAGGGAATCCAATCACTACAGAATGCTGAGAGGCAAACTGTGCTACAGATTTTGTGTGCTCTTGTCAGCATGACTCAGTCACTCAAGCTGCCCACTGTTTTTTGCTCAATGGTTTTGTCTCTTACTCTGGACACCCTAAATAAATGTGGATACATTAGTTTAATGTGAGAGCATCTAAGTTCCAATGCAGTGGGTTTTCTTTCCTTTTTAATAGCCTTTTGAGAAGTAAATAAGGTTAAATTTCTTTTAATCCTTAAGGGTCTTTGGTCCTACTGTGTTTCTTTTAAAATCTCTGTTGAAATTCTTATCAGGACTGTGACTTGTTGATAAAGGAGCTTCAGTGACAAAATTGATTTGAAATGTTCTATTATCATTAAGCAGCTTTTCCCCTGAAATTTCCCCCTGGCTTTTTTGAGCATTGTTTCTAAATTCCAACCAGTCCCCTTGGTCTATCCATAGTTCAACCTTATCCTGTCAGCACAGGGAGAGTAGCAAGGGATTGTGCTGGGAAGGAGAAGGCAGCATTCTCATGAAAACCCCAGCATTGCTGAACCTCCTTTCAGCAGGGGCAGAATCTCCAGGGCATACTGCAAAGGTCGAGAACACCTGGCTTTCATTGGAGGTAGTGCAGTACAGACAATCAAGACCCCACTCCTAAAAAGAGATTAATTAAACATACAGAGATAGAGAAAAAAAGTAATAATACAAACTTCTTATTTTTCCACCCCTAAAACTGCAATTCTAACAATTCTGAAAAAGGAGATTCAGTGAAGTGCTTCTTCTCAGTTCAAGACACAGTTATTGAGAATCTCAAATGCAAGTAAATAGAATAGTCCATTTTGCAAATCCTATCTTAGTGTAATCTGAGATGTTTTCACTAGCTCTACATTGGTGTAGAGTAGCACAATCTATTTCCCTTACGGTTGGAAAGAAATTAATCTGGTTGGAAAGATATTAAAACATCTTCACTGTACTGGTCTAGGTTGAAAATGCAGAACAATGTTTTAATTTTTTTTCCAAAATTTTCAACTCTTACAACTCAATTTTCCTTCTTATCTTATATCTCAATCACAATTTGGAATCCATAACAACAAATTCTTCATATTTCTTTACCTATTTAATGAATTAGTTTTTTAAATTTAAAAAGCACTTCAGGAATCACTCAGGGGTTGCTAAAAATGCAAAGTAATTTGCCCAATTCATTTATCATGCCAGCTGCTGATTTTCTTCTGATGACTAACTTCACACTCGAGAGAGAAATCCTTATCTTAGCATAAGCATCTCACCTGCCTGTAGAAAATTGATTCCATTGCAACTTTAAAATGAGAACTTCCCTTGATTGTGTCCTTACGTAGAATAATTGGGCTTTAGTTATCAAAAATGTGTGACAGCAAGGACATCTGAGTGTATTTTAATGTCTGGTCAAACCGCCTGGATCTTCACGCTCAAGTAAGACACATCTTTTGACGTGAGGGTTACTCTGCTATCACTAATGTGGCACAACTACCTAAACAGGTATTGTTGCAAAGGCAGCATTTCCAATTGTGTTTACTTAATGAGCCAAGAATATATTTAATAGCTGTGGGAGTTTAATAAGCACATGGCCATAGCTCCTTCTAGACAAGGAGGGCTCTATTCATCTTGCTGAGAAAAATGGTGACTGTAATTTCAAAGGTAGTATGTTGCCTCATTGGGCTGTTTGTTTGTTTTTAAACTAGCTACCTCTATCCATATGTAACATCTGAAAGCTCTTAAATATCAAGAAGTCTATCCTTACCAAAATTTCTATGACAAAGTCAATTATGAGTATTTGCTTTATAAAGAAGATATTTTAAGCTCATTACTTAGACTCCTAGTGATGTTTTCGTTGCTAGAGATTATCTAGAAGATGAAATATACAGGAGTTGAACCCAGTTACTACCTTTCTTTCGATTCGAGGTCTTAACATCAAAATCAGTCTTTTCTTTTTCTGCTTTTTTTTTTTTATTCTGTTGTTTGTTTTTTTTCTGTAGGAGTCTACATTTTTGTGCCCCACCACTGATCTGCAGAAAACATAGTCATGGCAGATAAACACGCATACATTCACACATGCTCTTAGCAAGAGCATGGGAGGTGACAAACCAAGGAGCTTGTTTTGACTGATTTCATTGCCTATGGAAAGTTTAAGCAAAAGGATGTAGCAGATTTCAGTCGCAGCAAACATTAGTATGTAATAAAAAGGATTAAAGAAAAATAGTACAAAGGTGGAGAGAATCTTTTCTAGTAAGATGCACAAAAATCCCAATAGCGCTACTGAATGCTGCAGTTTCTGTAGACACGTAAAAATGAAAGCAATTTCCAAACTTAGTTTCTGGTCCATCCAATTATATAATGTAATGGTTTTTATAAACTGGTGCAGTTCAACCTAAGCTGACATTCTCCTTTTTTATTCAAAATATATCAGAATATTTAAACCCCGATGTTGAATATTGTACAGATACAAGTGAAGCAAAAGAACATAAATGAATGATCTGTATTTGCGCACAAACATATCCAGTGATGCATCAAACTCCTAAGTCCCAGCTTCCCAGCAGTTTAGTGAAAAAAAGACAGACAACCTCTGAGGACTGTTCAGCCCACACAGGACCTGAGTCACTCTGCAGAAGTTCCTGTCTCTAATGATGGATTACACGCAGAGCTCAGCTAAAGCAGGCTTCCAAATCGATGCCCTGAATATGTACAACACAGATGTGGCTTCAGAACTTTTTCTCAGAGATTTTACCTTCGTACATTTGGTCTTGGACCTGCAGGCATGTAAATATATAGTAGAAAAATATTTTTAGAGGGCACTTAGGTTGAGGTCAAGTGTCTAAGCACAAAGGTATGTGATAAGAGCCAAATGCTTGTGGTTTAAATTACCATCTTCCTGCTCAGATGTTTTAATTCCCGACAGTTGTAGCTTTGCAAGAGGCTAAAATTCTGCAAATGTTTTCCGTGGATAATTTGACTCGATTGTCCAAGGTTTAGAGACCTAATGGCAGTTTTCAAGGATAAACTGGGCTCAGGACCATATGCCATACATTGTGTGTATAATTTCAAATGCAGATTTGTTACTGCTCCCTGTCCCTAGAGATATATCTTCAATGGGTACATCTCAGACACTTGTCAGCTAAAGGCTTAGTCACAGCATGTTTCCAGAGCTGATGTCAATAGGCAGTCACATTCTTCTTGTTGTTTCCAGCTGAGGAGGTACTAGCCTGTGACATCATTTCCTTGCCCCTAGTATGTAATTCTGTGCTTGTATTTCCAGTTTCAATCCACTTTTACTACTTCAGTCCTTCAGGCTGTCAGTCCAGTTATTTTTGTATGATCTTTAATCTTCACCTCTCTAGTGAGTATTTACAGGTTTGTTATTGCCAAATGTTTGTGTTATCTGAATTTCTTTATCAGTATCAGTAAAACATACACATTTCCAAAAACATCATTTGAGTCATAGCCAGACATCTTCTATTCCAGTAATATGCCTTTTTGTCATAATGTTGTTTCCTTCCTTTAAACTATGTTGTGATTCTTTTGCTTTTCTAGAGCATTCTGTCCAGAATATTTTTTCTTTTCATGGATGGCATCGTATCCAACATATATGACCCTATCACATTCATTTCCTACGGTCCTTTTCTTACAATATTCATTATCTCATAAAAAGACATGCCAGGTTATTTTGGCATAATGATAGTCTATTTTGGGGTAAAAATGTTATTCGTTATATTCCATTTTCATTACCTTAGTGTCTCTAGCTATGCAATGCTTCATAGTCTATTTCAAATCCTGGCACAGCTCATGAGGTCACAGGCACTTGTTTTTATGTTGTCTGGATCATGTACACTCCTTTTGCTTAAAAGAAATAAAAGCTAGGTTTTATTTTTCAGGCATTTGATTGCCAGCCTGATAGATTCATTAAAAGTCTTTGTTGCTGAACTGCCCTTTCATATACGAGTGTTTTAGGTATTCTCAAATGGAGGTTATGGGGTCTTGCCCTCTTGGTCTAGACACTTCCTTAAAAATAGTTTTATGTCTTTGTTCTCTTCTCATCTTAGATGAGTAATTTTCATTTCCAGAGAGTGTGTCATTAGGCACACTGTATTTGCTACTAGTAGTCAACATCCTCATAATAGTTTTGTTTTGGACTGCCTGTAAATTGTCTTTAATCTTAACTGGTTTTTGCTGCTTGGTGAAGCCACTCTTTTCCTGTTTTCTTTTTATTTGGATGATGAAAGTACATTTCAGTACTTGCAATTTTGCAAGATCTGACCCTGCCTAACATTTTCTGTTCTCACTTTCTTCATACATTTTCTGACATCTGACGGTTTTCCTAGCATATTAATTTTATGTTCCACCCTACAAGCTTTCTGCATAGTCCAGATATACTCTCTGAGGTGACTGCTCCTCTAGTTAGAAATTGAGCCCTTTGTTATAAAAGGTTTTTCCCGATTTTTGAAGCTGCAAGATTTTCAGTCCTCAGCCAGTCTTTTTCTTAAAGGAATTACTGCATTTTCTTGAGTCTTCCTTATTTCCTTGTCTCCTCTTTCTTTGTTGACATTATTTTGTTTGTTTGTTTTCTTTTTTTAGTGAATTCTTTATTTATTAGTGTTTAGCACTTAGTTGTATTACAGTTATTTTTTAAAAAGTGGAATGAATGTGTCATCACTTTGAGATACAGCTTTCTTGATCAACTATTTAATGAGGTTTTATAGTTCACTTTTCTCAGGTTCTGTGTCACATCCTCAAATACTTGGGTCGACCCTTCATTACTAAAATTTATTTTATGAGAAGTTGCAATCTCACCTCATAGCTTTTGTAGTGCTAGTTACTCCCTATTTACTATTTCATAACATTATTTGCTTTCTAAATAATGCAGAAATTTATACACAACAAATGAGATCCTACAAAAACATTTCTGAAAGAAATCTAAACCCAGTAAGAAAACTTCTATGCTTTCTCTAATTTTCTTACAGTTTATCACATACCTGTATATGATTATTACCATTATTTTTGTCATGAAGAAGGCAATAATATTGGTACACATGGGCATGGGAACTAAGCAAGAAGGGGATTCCTATCAGATCAGTTGCAACATCCATGTGACAGGGAAGATGCAGCAAGGTATACAAACTATTGCAGACAGTTATGTCTTTCTACACTTCAATACAGTCTTCTCACCCAAATTTTTGGTCAGAATATTGACATTGCTTTAAAATTAAAAAAAAAATCCAAATGACAAAATTAATATATTTTAAGGGATGGTCAACACGAAAGTCACATGTGCAATCTTAAGAATTCACATTAGTTAGATTCCTGACACTTTCTTTCAGTTGCCTGCAAAGGATTTTCCATTATGTCTCAGAGTTTAATTGATTTCTTTTTTTTTTTTTTTGGTGTGTTTTCTTGTTAAATAAAGCCAGGAAACAGCTCTGTGTAACCACCTCATGAAAATTTTGCATAAATTTTCTTTAAACAGGCTGTGTTGAATTTTAAGTGAAATTATTTATTTCCGTCATGCATCATGTATTAGATTAGTGCATCTCTAACTGAGAGAGGTTAGTGCTGCTGGACCATTGGTAATAGCTGATATGGAGTGGCTTCTGCCTTACTCTGTCATTTAGACATGGGAAGGGGAAAATGAGCGCTACTTTTATTACAATATCTTTCCTTCACCCGCAGACATCAAACTGTTAAATCACAAGGGTGTCTCACACAGAGAATGTAAAGTCATAGTGACAAGTAGTCCTTCAAAGGAAGGAAAACATTTATGTTTTTTCTTTACTTTTTTTGTATGCTACCCTAGGATTTGCCACCAGTTTCTGGAATGGTTTATGCTGTTGTCTTTTGGTGAACCGGAGTAGTCACTAGAGTAGGTTTTTATTCTGTATTTTATATCCTTTTTTTTCTTCCTTGCCCTTTACCAATGGAGAGTTATTCAGCGATTTTTAAGCTGGCAACTCATGTTGTTTTAAAACAAGGACTAAAATGTTCTCTTATGGTTTTGGTTAATGTTTTTTGCAGCTATTGAGCTGTATCTTGTCTTAGGACCATATTGGAAGGGAAGCAAAGTTTTCTTTAACAACAAAAGAGACAACCTTTCCTCGATCCCTTTGTCAATGTCATTAAGAAGATATTAAATAACACTGGTCCCAGTTCAGACCTCTGAGTGACTCCACCTGTCAGTGGTGTCCTCCAGGACTTTGAGCAATTGACCACTGGCCTCTCAATGTGACCACCCAACCAAGTCCTTATGCACCTGACAGTTCACCCATTAAATCTGTCTCTCTCCACTTCAGAGAAGGATGTTGTGGGGGACTGTGTCAAATGCTCTACAGGAGTCAGATAAATGACATCTGTAGCTCTTCCCTTGTCCACTGATGTAGTCACTCCATCATAGAAGAGCAGAAATTGGTCAAGCAGGCCTTGCCCTTGGTGGAGCCATATGCTGGCTGTCTCCCTTCTATTTTATTTTTTTAATTGCATATGAACTCTGTTAAGTTCATCTGTTAGTCATGTTCATTTAAAAATGCATTTGATGGAATCTATTTTAAAAGCTAGATAAGAAAATACCACTTTCTGAATGAAGAAAAAGGGGCTTGACATCCTCTTTCCTTCCTTTGCTAGGCCATGGAAAGTGTGACTGTGGGAAGTGCAAATGTGATGAAGGCTGGTATGGTGAAGCTTGTCAGTATCCAACTACTTGCAATCTTACACGGAAGAAAAGCAATGAAATGTGCAAGAATTCTCAAGATATCATCTGTTCTGGTGCAGGTAAGATGTCTTTTGTTGCTTTTGATACCTTAGTGCTCGCCTAGTGTTATTTTGAGAATCATTGTCATTTCTAACTAGTAATTTTGTAGAGTATGTTTCAAGAGATTGAGATGTAACTTTATGTTCACTAAAATGTTTAATTTTTCTGTAGGCTTATTTCTGTGCATGTAATGTACACTGACTGGGAACACCTGCTTTAGTACTCTGGTTTATCTATCGCTGTTTTGAGTTGATGAAACTACAGCTTAGTCATTTATTTTCTTCATCAGAATGTTGTAATGGCATTAACACAGGAACTGATGTAACTTATATCAAGTGTTTGTGTTTACAGAATGCAGAAATGGCATTTGCAAATATTTTTCCTGAACATTTATAAGCTGTGCAACTTTTGAATTGTACCTTTGATTATTAAAATCAATTGCCGAAGATGTGCTGGATCATTTAAAGGAGCATTTCCATCTTCACTGCTCTGATTTGGTAACACTCTCTTCTCTAATGGTTTAGTTTTACAACCATCCTGACTTAAATAGAAAATCTTTTTCTTAAAAAGAAAAAAATCAGAGGAAAACCAAATAACCTTTTAGAAGACTTCATTGAAGAATGGTACCATTTTAAAGGGCATTTTCTATGACTGTGGAACTGAGACAAGAAATTGCTTTCTAGTTTTTCCATTACATTGATCTCCAAGTGAAAGGATGTGTTAAGAACCCCACTTCTGCTCACTCTTGTTGGTCTTTAGTTTCTGTTGGAATCCACGCATTTTCATACAAGTAAATTTCTCACAAGTTAGTTGCTGACATGAACAAAGAATCCCAAGGATTTGTGGGACTTGTTAGAGATAAGCTGGTACAAGATATGAAACCAGTTTAACATAAAACTATTAGTAGCTGCATACTGAGTAAATGATGCACTTAATTTCTAACAATAGATGTATGAAGATATCGAGAGAGACATGAGAGATAGCGAAATAATAAACTGACTTTCAAAAAAAGAAGAATAGTTCATAGTACTTAGTCGAAGTTCTTAAGAAAGAACCTCTTCCTTTCCTTGGTTAGAAGTGGCCCCAGTCTTCACAGGAAAATGAACATTGCTGAACAACCACTCCAAGTAGCTAAGGGGAAGGTGTTTGTGGCATCATGAGAAGAATAAATTTTTACTTTTGCTGATATTAAACAGGACAGGAATTCTGATGAGACTGACTAGGGAGTTTGGGGTAACTTTGATGGGCTATGTTTTGTCTTGGTGAGATTGTGTTTTGATCTGCTGCTAACACTGTTGTTAAAGTCTGGGCTCTGATTTTTAATTTCCAATAAAATATAGGAAGGGATGACATGAGCAGTTACAAAAACGGTGCACTGCTGTCACACAGATAAATATTTATTCTAATTTTTTTCAGTAACCAATCAAGATCCACTTAAAATTTCACTTTTCTGAATTTGTTCCTAATCATTTGTCGGAACAACTAGGGCATCCTACCTAAACTGAGGTTCTCTATGTGAGCAATTTTCTCTTTTGGCAATGGAAGGAATGAGTATCTTTATGATTCACCGTCTCTCTGACCTGTTTAGATACCCAGTACAGGAATCAATTTTCTTTTTATCTTCTTTCCTTTTCAGGAGTTATATGTAATCATGACAGTTTTCTCAAAAATTGCATTTGTATTTGTTCACCAAGTAATTGTAGCAAATAATTCTAGTTCTGCAGGTTACTTATGTTGTATTATCAGTTGTATTATTATTATTACCTTACTATATTTGCTCTTGCAAACATTTTTAAAGTTTACTCTTTTAGAATGGCCATGTCTGTCACAGAGCCCAGTACTTCTGTTCTTTGGATTAACATGATGTTTATTAAGTTGTGCTATGCTTGTGAAGGTAAAATTCGTAAGGGTAAAAGCATCAACTGGTTTCTGCAATCTTGTGTAAGATCAGCATAAAACTTCTATTTTGGAGAACTTCTCTGATGCCAATACATATGGGTTCATGTGAGGAGTATGAATGTTGTGAAGTGAATTTTTAAGAAAACCTGTACTTACTGGCATAGCAATGCCATTGACTATTGAAACAAATTGTTTGAGACCACTGGCCACAAGGCCCCAGTAATGTGATATTGCACGAAGTTCCTGCCCTTCCAATGTTAATAAAGGTAGGGAAAAGGGATTTCTTATATGAGTGGCGTAATAATACTTTTGTTTCCTATGTCTTTTTAATATATCTGTGATTTTTTTTTTTGACTGTGGAACTCATTCATACATTTATTTATGACCTCAGGTCAGATAGATCCTCTGAGGGGAAAAGAGGGGATTCTTCTTTTCCAGGGAGCAATAAAACAATTTTTTCCTATTCAGGAGGACAAGACGTGGAGGGAAGCAGTCACTGAGCTGCGGGGCACCCCTCTTCAAAGCACCAAGGAGCAAATGTGTGACCTGATGAGCGATGATAGAAGAGATAAATCCATTTATAAATGTTTATAAAGCCATTTTATAAATCCATTTGAATCCTTTGCATTGCCTGAGTGCTTTGGATTTTCATTATGTCAGAAAATTTGGGGGTTTTTTGTTTTTTGTTTTTTTTTTTTTGTTTATGCTGTGAAAAAAACCAGCTTTACACTTCCAAGGCACTTGAATGCTCTATCTCTGTACAGCTAAGATTAGGCGCTTTTTTGTTGATATGGATAATTTCTGTGTCTCTGGATATTTGTGGGGATGATCTTTAGATTTCAGCCTTCTCAGAAATAAAATATGTACCATGACAGACTAATGAAACTCTTTCTATAATTTACAGTCATTAAGTAATGTCTCTTAAATGTTTACAGGCACATGTCAATGTGGCAGGTGCAAATGTGCAAATTCAGAAGGAAATGAACTGGTATATGGCAAATTTTGTGAATGTGATGACAGAGAATGCATTGATGATGAAACAGGAGAGATTTGTACAGGTATGTAGCTTAATGAGCACAAGAAAAGTGATGAAGATTAATACAGGCTGTTATTTAATCGCATGGCTCTACAATATATCTTTACTGTATGTATGACTTACAATAAAAGTAACTCTCTTTGCAAGACTTCACATCGCAAATTGTAAGTGCAAATTTCAGATGCAAAAATGAGCTAAGCATAAGGTTAAAGAATGAATAAATCCTGTGACATTCTCCTCTTTTTGGAAGAACTGAAAAGAGGATTGCACAGGATAATTCACTAAGATAATTCATAGCTTAGTGTGTCTGTCTTCAGCAGAATATATGAGGAATGTGAATTTTTTGTGGCACAGATGAGAGAGAGTAGAATGGACAACGTACCAAAAAAAACCAAACCAAACCAAACCAAACAAACAAACAAACAAAAAAAAAAACCACCCAGAAAATAGATTATTAGGAATTTTGTCAAGGAAGCAAAAATTAAAAATATCTGGAATAAATGTAGGATGATAACTCAGAAGCAAGAAGATAAGAGAAAGGAATTAATAAGGAAAAATTTTATCTGCAATAGGAAAGGCAAGAAAATAAGATGGAATTAAATCTGCTGATAAAAAATAGATGGAAAATCAACCAAAATTGAAACTATTCTTCCATGTCATTATAAGGCAGGAACCTAGCAGTTAAATATTGTTCAAGATACACCATGTATGGCATCATAAATGCTGTTGCCTATGTTGTGAAGGAGGCTTGTCCTTGAGCTGGAAGGTGCTACAAACGTTATTCAAGCTACACATGTGCAGATTGTGTCCATATGCCCACAAGAGTGTTCCAATCTGCTCCTAAACTATTCAGATCTGGTGGTAGTGCTTCCCGTGTGTGTATGAAGAAAGAGAGCACTTGTGTGATATAGCTTTCTGTCTTTTTCTTACACAGGAATTTATTTGCTATCAAAATTAATTCTGTTCATTTAAGTGCCATTGAAGTCAAAAAGAATTTTTTTAAATCCTGGGATTAAGTAGGGATTTCAAATGAGGGTATGCAGAATAGTCCTCTGAAGTCCAGCTTCAGGAGCAGAGTATAATATTTCCAGTAATTATCTAAAATAAAATGAGTGGAGGGCAACAATTTTTATTTACCAGTTTTTCCATTTATATTTTCCTCTAACTACTCCACATGGTACCAAATACGATAAAAAATTGCCACTCATATATTTCCGGAAAATTGTCCCACTGCTGTTTTTTTCTGGTTGTTTATTTTGGTTTGTTTTGAGGTTTTTTTCACACTTGTTTTGCTGCTGTTTTTTATTGTTAGCTTTTCCTTAGCTTTTATTTCCCTTTGTCTCATCCACTCGTCCCATATTCCCCAAAGGACCAAATTCATCTGTGTATAAAACTAGTCTTATATGTATGGGAAGTTCAAAGTATGCTGATATAAAGGGACTAAAGATGTTGGTACTTTTAAGTCTTCAAAGTCAGTGAACGATGATAGAAATTTTGGAGTCTTCTAAAGTAAAGTATAATTTATAAATTAACAGTTTCTTTTATTTGGTTGGGTTGCTGTAAGCTGAAAAGTTTATGCACCCAACTTATGAGTGTTATATGTTGCTTTATTTTTTAACAAACCTCTACAATACAAAATCATATTTGAAGCAGGCCTTATGCAGAAAAAATGCATATGACAGAGATGAACTGAAGGTCAAAGGCACATCCTTTCCTCAACTTTGAGCTGGCATTTTATCCTGGGAAAACAATCAATGCCATGTTGTGATACAGATGACATACATTTTAATATTTGCATGATATGATATGATATGATATGATAGTATAATATAATATAATATAATATAATATAATATAATATAATATAATATTTGCACAATATCAGTTCTTAGGTAGGGTAAAGTTACCAAACGTTTTAAGCTTTTCCAACTTCAGTTGGAATTTTATCAGTCAGTTGACTATTACTTTTTATTTGGAGTCAAGTTGCAGCTTACTTTTGAAAAAGTATCATATCTTCTAGCAAATTAAATTCTGGTCCTGATCTTTTTTTTAAACTAAGGCTTTTTACTCTAAGAGAGTGATTTTTTTTTTTTCTCCTTCTTTTTTGCCAAGAGCAAGCGGCAAATTTTATAATTTAATTCATATTTATTTGAGGAGTATAAAAATGTGAGTGAAGAATGAAGTTTTGAAATTATAATCTTTGAAAATTGCCTCTAGATTAAATTATTAAACTCCTTTAACATTTTTCCTTTTATTTTTGCAACTGCTCATGATCAACCTTTTGAGATTAATTATTTTTTATTTTCTTTGTTGTTTAATTATCTAATTAAATTAATTGGTTTTTGACATTTAACCAAATGTAATGAAAATTCCATGTGTAGTTGCAAAAACAGGAAAAAATTGTGTTCAAAAATTTGCCGTCTTGATAATTAAGAATATAAATTGACCAGATTGTGATAGAGATGTCCAGGTCTACTAAGATCAAAGGAAGAAAGAACAAGATCCTGACTTAATCCTTCTATTAAAGAATTAACTTTTGGCTCTGAGATTTGTAAGAATTGCAAGTGCATAATGTAAAAGCTTTGTGCTGTGAAGCACATGGCACATGTACCTTAGCAGATGAAAATATTCTGGAGCTGGTTGCACCCAGACTTGGATGATGCAACCATCTTTTTTGGGATATGTATGTTTTGTTAAATGAACATTTGAGAGATTAATTTTTAAAATAATTCTCTTTAATGAACTGGTTTAGCCTTGGTCAAAAATCTTCTTGACAGACGGGAAGAAAAAGTGAAGCCATATACAATATAGCTGGTGTGTAATAAATCAAGATGTCTTTACTGCAACTGTCTGAGGAGTCAAGAACACACAATGTGTTCTTAGACATGCCAAGTGTGTGTCCTATGTTCATGTGTAAAGCTGTGCTTAAATCTTAACTATTACAGTCTTCAAAATCTACCTGTAAAGTAAAAAAAAAAAAAAANAAGGAAGCAAAAATTAAAAATATCTGGAATAAATGTAAGATGATAACTCAGAAGCAAGAAGATAAGAGAAAGGAATTAATAAGGAAAAATTTTATCTGCAATAGGAAAGGCAAGAAAATAAGATGGAATTAAATCTGCTGATAAAAAATAGATGGAAAATCAACCAAAATTGAAACTATTCTTCCATGTCATTATAAGGCAGGAACCTAGCAGTTAAATATTGTTCAAGATACACCATGTATGGCATCATAAATGCTGTTGCCTATGTTGTGAAGGAGGCTTGTCCTTGAGCTGGAAGGTGCTACAAACGTTATTCAAGCTACACATGTGCAGATTGTGTCCATATGCCCACAAGAGTGTTCCAATCTGCTCCTAAACTATTCAGATCTGGTGGTAGTGCTTCCCGTGTGTGTATGAAGAAAGAGAGCACTTGTGTGATATAGCTTTCTGTCTTTTTCTTACACAGGAATTTATTTGCTATCAAAATTAATTCTGTTCATTTAAGTGCCATTGAAGTCAAAAAGAATTTTTTTAAATCCTGGGATTAAGTAGGGATTTCAAATGAGGGTATGCAGAATAGTCCTCTGAAGTCCAGCTTCAGGAGCAGAGTATAATATTTCCAGTAATTATCTAAAATAAAATGAGTGGAGGGCAACAATTTTTATTTACCAGTTTTTCCATTTATATTTTCCTCTAACTACTCCACATGGTACCAAATACGATAAAAAATTGCCACTCATATATTTCCGGAAAATTGTCCCACTGCTGTTTTTTTCTGGTTGTTTATTTTGGTTTGTTTTGAGGTTTTTTTCACACTTGTTTTGCTGCTGTTTTTTATTGTTAGCTTTTCCTTAGCTTTTATTTCCCTTTGTCTCATCCACTCATCCCATATTCCCCAAAGGACCAAATTAATCTGTGTATAAAACTAGTCTTATATGTATGGGAAGTTCAAAGTATGCTGATATAAAGGGACTAAAGATGTTGGTACTTTTAAGTCTTCAAAGTCAGTGAACGATGATAGAAATTTTGGAGTCTTCTAAAGTAAAGCATAATTTATAAATTAACAGTTTCTTTTATTTGGTTGGGTTGCTGTAAGCTGAAAAGTTTATGCACCCAACTTATGAGTGTTATATGTTGCTTTATTTTTTAACAAACCTCTACAATACAAAATCATATTTGAAGCAGGCCTTATGCAGAAAAAATGCATATGACAGAGATGAACTGAAGGTCAAAGGCACATCCTTTCCTCAACTTTGAGCTGGCATTTTATCCTGGGAAAACAATCAATGCCATGTTGTGATACAGATGACATACATTTTAATATTTGCATGATATGATATGATATGATATGATAGTATAATATAATATAATATAATATAATATAATATAATATAATATA
>VXBQ01014529.1:232997-425027 GCA_013400175.1 Phainopepla nitens
TATTTTCGTTTTCAAAATTCTCCTGTAAAAAAAAAAAAAAAAAAAAAAAGTTTAAAAATATAAAAATTATTATGTCAATTACTGTTTATTTATTAGATTTAATCTGTGATTAAAGGCAAACCTGTTCTAAAATAGAGGGGAAAAGTATAGTTCAGATATCCTTTGCCTGATTTTATGTATTCATACATGGTCTATAAATTGTTTCTATTCTGAGTCTAGCAGTAAGAGTTTTTAAAAGAAAAGATCGAAACAGTTGAATTGTTAATGCCTTTTAAAAACTTACCTCATTCTCACTGCACAAATTATTTTTTTGGCTAAAGGCCATGGAAAGTGTTACTGTGGAAACTGTTACTGTGAGGCTGGTTGGCATGGAGATAAATGTGAATTCCAGTGTGACATCACCCCCTGGGAGATCAAGAAAAGATGCACATCTCCAGATGGCAAAATCTGCAGCAACAGAGGTGCGTCATTTGAATGGACCTTCTACACATATTCATACAGTTGGCTTTTATTTTACTCTATGTCTTCTCTACAGTAGGACATAGATTGTGTTTGTTGAGAGTTTCTACTTGTTGTCACCTAGTTCTGTTGAGAAGCTGTGGATATACACTTCCAAGTGGGTAGATACCTGTGTTTAGGTATAAAATTACTCAAATCTACATACACTTCTTGATTAAGCAAACTCAAGTTGTTCCCATTCTTTATTTTCGTAGTAAGACTGAACAGTATAATTTGTTATTTAGTACATATTTATTTTGGTAAGAGACCTACCTTGCAAAATAAATTATTACCAGATTTTTGACTTTGAATGGATTGGTGCTGTAAGGTCACAGAACTGTGTGTCAATTCACTCTTAAAGAAGACTTAGGATCCACAATGGAATGGGGTAAATGAAAACATGAAACATTTAATTTCCACTACAAATGAAAAAAACACCTGTGAAGTGTCCAGTACAATGCTGTGGAATGCATAGAGATGGAAGTTTTTCTAACTACATAAGGTTTTACTTGCACATAGATTTGGAATTGGAATTTTACCTTATACTTCTTTCTAATTTTGCCATTTTGGGAAAAAAAAAATGCTCTACAGAATAAGCTTGCTTTTCACTAGCTGCTGTGTTTGGCTTCATTGAACAAGGCATTAAAAAAAATAGGATTGCTTTTTGGCAACAGTCCAGAATAATTATAGTAGTACAGAAGCAAGAGTCACATAGATACCTCTCTCAAAAATGTCTCTACTGACAAAACCTGCTGTATTGTGAACACCTAATCAGCCTGAGAGCATTTAGAAAACTCTCTTTTCATAATTAGGAGGAAATTGAAAGTTTGGCTCAAATACAGAGATCATGTAGGCTCATTTAGTCTCAGGACTTCAGCATAAAATTTTTGTGTAGTTCTGGAAATAATAGATGTCAGCGTGTCTTCATATCAGATGCCTTCTTTGCACTGAGAAAGTAATTTCATGGCAAAGAAATTCTCGTCAAAGCAAGCTTTTATTCAAATTTGAAAATTTAATGTGTGATTATTTCTTTAAATTTGTATTGCAATAGGAAAAATTGTGTGAATAGCATAGTTGATATTCTGAGCAGCTGTAACCTCCAATACAAAGTTATATTTGTTTGATACTTCCATGCCTTTAGCCTTTCATGTGTTTGTGATTTTATCTTCATAAGAATTTTGTAGGCTTCTGACAACATGGAGTTGCTTTCCAACAAAGTATTTCTGCTCCATTTAGTCCTACTTACCCAGTTTTCTGGGTTTATGCATCTTGTGACATAAGTATAGTTCATCTTGTCAGTCTTGAGCCTTCTAAAAATCAAATATCAAGGCTAACCTTGCTGCCCACCCTCCTTCAGTGCTAAGATGGATAAATTGTTCTTATTTTTTTCCCCTGCACTATCTAGCCAACCTGTTCAGACCACATGTGAAAATTTACATTTTTAAACTTTGGTGAGATTGTTTTCTGCATTCTGACATCAGGACAGCTGATCTAAATTAACTTTGAATTTCTTTCTGGGAGGATTAATCACTCTCCGGAGGCATTTGCTCTCTTTGTTTGTTTATTTGTTTGTTGTTTATTGGTTGGTTGGTTGGATGTTTTCTTTCTTCTTCAGTAGTGTAACTGAATTGTGAAAGTATAAAAAATTAGGAACAAATTTCTTGAGGGCTGTCTCAGGGTTTTTAGCATTATACAGGGCTGTAGCTCTTCCTGTTCATGTCAAGCATGCTGGATTGTGTAGACCTTCCCCTTTTATTAGAGAATATGCCCATATCTATGTGTACTGTTTAGTTATCCTGTCTTGTTGTCCTCAAATGCATTATATTGTTTAGACTAACCTAAATAAGATGACAAAGGTGTTGGCAGAGTAGCAGAAGGTGAAGCCACTCTGCAAGAAATGAACTACATGCATCAGTAAGGTCAGACTGCTTTTAAGAGCCTGTTAGCATCTCAAAACAAGTAGTGAGTGTGTTACCCGAAGCATGTTTGGACTTTTGAATGACAAAAATATATTTTTTTGTTTGGTTGGGGCTTTTTGTTCAAATTTTCCTAAAAAAGTAAGGTGCATATTCTCTGCATATTAGTAAAATATGCAAATTTGTTTTCTGTCACATTCACATTTGTTCTTATTGTAAGCAACAGGGTGTGGCCCTGAATATTTAATTGGGATAAGTGGAGAAGTATTCTTTCATGTAGATCTGTGCTGCTGTTCTTCTTAGGTAAAGAATCACCTCCTAGACATTTTCAGCTGTGTTAGTTTGGATTCTCTTGTAGTTTAAATGTTTATGCTTTAACAACCATTAATTATCCCCTGTGCCCAAGCCCAAGTCATTTAAACAGAATTGATTTTTATTGTCATTACTGACAGGGCAAATTACTGTTGATGTCAAAGATGTACAACCGTTCTGTGAGCTGCATTTTTTTGTTGACTCCTAGCAAGGCTCAACAGCAAAAAGAAATATGAACAGGAAGACAATTTGTTTGTATAAAGTATTGCTACTGAATAATCGTTGAAGGTTTCAAATCATAGAAGATGAGCACATGCTCATGATTGTCACTTGCAGCTTTGAAACTGCATTTCTGTGAGAGCTGAAAATTCACAAGTGTAAATTCCTGTAATCAAAGTGCCATTTCTTTAAATTACACAGTTCATCTTCTAACTCTGCGTCTTTTTTATTTTTGTGGGGGGTTTTTGTTTGTTTGGTTTGGTTTTGGGGTTTGTTTTCTTTTTTTTTTTATTTATAGGCACATGTGTGTGTGGGGAATGTACATGCCATGATGTGGACCCAACTGGTGACTGGGGAGATATTCATGGAGATACCTGTGAGTGTGATGAAAGAAACTGCAAAGCAGTGTATGATAGATATTCTGATGACTTCTGTTCAGGTAAGGTTTGTCTATAAAGGGGACTTAATTGTCATTTTATAAAAAAAACTTCCAACTGGTCTCCTCTTCCCTAGTGCTCCAATTCTCATTTTCCTATCTTAAAATATACCAAGCTTCAGGGGCAGGAGGAAGCTTGGAGGTGGATTTTTAAATTAAAAGACATAGTTTTATGGTTTTTTTCCATGCCATTTAATCAAATCCAGTAAATATTAAATTCTTTTAGGTGCTCATCTCCCTTCTAATACTCTTGTGTTCAGTGTAACCTAACATGAATTGGATAATGGTTGAAAATTTAAAATATAGATATGTCCTTTCTTGGGGAAATTTGAATTTGAAAGTTCATTAGATCAGATTGTGTTCGTTACTTCATTTTCTATGGCAGGGAGGTGATAGTCAAGAAGAAATTCAAGGAAAAGTAAATAAATGAGTCAATGAAAAACAGTCCCCTGAGAATACAAATTGGCATGACAACAAGTAGAGCATCAATACTCGAAAAATATGAATGTGTGACCCAGCTGGACATCTGTAGCTGTAGCCCAGACTGTACATCTTAGACACTTCCATCTTCATTTTTCTTCTACTTGTACTTCAGAGCATTATATTCAACATCCATCCATCCATCCATCCATCCATCCATCCATCCATCCATCCATCCATCCATCCATCCATCCATCCATCCATCCATCCATCGTTTGCAGTTTAGATGTTCCATGTATCAGCTAAAAACAGCTAAGATTCTGAGAGAGACTTTGCATGCAATGTTGTATGGATACTAATAAAGATGCTAATACTAGGCAAGAGAGAAGGACTTTGTTCGATAGACAGCATGCAATTTGTACACACAGAAACTCTGCAAAAGCAAATGAACGTGATTTCAAAGGGACTTTACAAGTTGGAGGTTGTCAGCTTGAATGCAGCCCTGTAGAAATCTTGTCTGGCCTAACTAACAATAGGAGGAATGCAGTCACATCAAGGACGATAGTGATGTGGTATATTTTCCTCCTATTCCTCGAGTGAGAGATGTCCTGCAGAAAGATCATAGGAGTTGTCTTTAAAAGAGAAAGAAAGCTGAAACCAGCATGATGTATACAATTTTCAGCCTTTTCTTTGCCTGTTTAGATGCCTGTGGCATCTACTACTAATGCTGTATAACTGAAAAAGCCATGCTTGAACTCCTCCTTTCCTGGACATTATTCCCTTTGCAGCTTTTGCTGCCCAGGATGATAATGGTCATAAGAAAGCAGAGGATGAGAAAGTACAAAGTTACAAAGGAGCTTTGGGTAAGATATTGCCATTTGACATTGGATTAAGGACTGGTACATTGTTCTTTATTACACAGACATAACTGTAAATGAGAAAAACTTAGCTATAAAAGGAGGGATGCATATGGCTTGCTTGATGTGACTACAATTCAAGTTGAAGTATAGTTTTATTTTTCCATCAACGCATAAAAAATTTTAGAACTAATTATTTTTATCCCTTCCCTTTCCATTATGTTTTAGAAAAAGCCTAATTTAATCTTAGCTGGCCGTCCAAGTATACATTCCTAAAATAAATTGTACAAAAAAATCCATTTGCACATGAAGCAGTGTGAACAATATCTTCTAGTCCTGCTGTTTAGTCTTGTTTCAGAAATAGAAAAGATGCATAAGGTTTAATTTTGGTAGTCAGGTGGAATCTGCAATTAAATCAAAGATTCAATAGAAGAATTGTAGAGGGACAGGTTTTTTAAATGCTTGTATGAAATAAATTTACTTATTGCACAAAGTGTAGAAGCATTAGGTGCGTCAGCAAAACATCCTCATTGTTTCTCACAGTTATTTGTAAATTCATTTGGGATGAATCCAGGAGTGATTACTTAGATCAGGGAAAATAATCCATCTCTCTTAAAACCTTCATCAAACAGAGATGATACAAAATATTCTTGTCTTGTTCTGTCTACCTAATAGGTAGAGACAGGAAACCACTTTGTCCTGAGTAGCATGGAGAAATTATAGAAAATCCTGTTTTCGTGTGAAGAGTTTTACTGAGACTCAATTAAATTCTATGTTTATTTAATAAAATACAAATGACAGGAATTTTGACAGCCCTGATGTGAGGATTTAACATCACACAAGGGCAACTCCCTCCAGGAAGCTTCATATGGCTTGAGGTGACTGTTATTTCATCATATTGATGACTGGATGTCCTCTTTTAACACCTGAACTATTATTCAGAATGTTACTGAATTATTGTCTTTCAGAAGTCTTCTTGACATTAAAGTGATTATCTTCATTTAAAGAGATAATAGCTTTCATGACTTGAGACAGAAAGAAAACACACTTCCATAAGGAAATTTGTATGTTCACACATTTCATTAGTTCCTTTGCTGCAGCTTTAGCAAAGAAACTATTGTATGAAAGTACATAGCCCTCTCAATAGGTATCTATCTGGGTCAGGGATCATAAATCCAATTCACAACCTGTCAGCAGGTACACATGAAAGCAAAGAATCATGGGATCACAGAATGATTTGTGTTGGAAGGAACCTTCAAAGACATCTAGTTCCAACCACTGCCATGGACAGGGACACCTTCCACTAGTCTGGGTAGCTCATATCCTCATCCAGGCTTCCCTTGAATATTTCCACATATGGGCCTTCCACAGCTTCTGTTGACAACTTGTTCCAGAGCCTCACCATCCCCACAGTAAAAAATTTCTTCCTAATAATCTAGTCTAAACTCACCCTCTAAACAAGAGGAAGCCTGTAATGCTTTTCAAGGAAAATGAATGCCTAATGTAAGGAAAAGTTGCTTTGTGAAATTAATAAGACTTGTATTCTGGGAAGTAGTCTGATGACTCCTAGAATGACTGCTTCCTCCCATTTTCTCCTCGTGAACTAATAAACTAATATGTTTTATAAATCAGTCCTAAAATGAAAATATGGTTGGAAAGATGTATAAAATCTCTATTACTATGATTTTCAAGAAGAACATGGATGGAGAAGTGGACATTGGAGCAATGCTTTGGTCCTGTGTCCAATGAATGATGACTGTGTGAAAATTTTGAGAGATCTAACCTCCTGTCCAAGCTCATGAAAATAGATATTTAATTTTGTGGCAAGCAGTTATTTTGCTGATTCTTAGGCTTTCCTCGGGAACATTTTGTATTGCCAGAATCTCAATGCTTTTTGCAAAGAACATAAAGAGAGAGAAGTGTAATTATCTTTTTTTTTTCTTATTTTTTCTTGAGAAAAGCTCAAGAAAAATTGCATATGTTTGCATTTATATAGAGTTAATAAACATGCAAAGAATAATCCCAGACATGCAGTGAGATACCAAAAACCACATGCAACTGTCCTAGTGGAATGAGAGTTGATTATATCCAATAATATTTAATATTTCAATATTTTGTTATTAGTATATTACTGTTTAGTAGAAGGCACTAATTTGATGCTTGGAATTGATGTGACATTACCTGTCTCTAGTGGATCATGTTGATTGCAAGTAGATAAAGAATGATATTGATATATTTCTTAGAGAATATGCTGCAACCATGGTGGAAAAAGAACATAAAAATAAATAAATATTGCCTTATGACATTCCACTTTTCCAAACAACGGTGAAATGTGTATTTTTAATCTCTGTTCCACCCTTCTGCATTAGATCATGTGCTAAGTGGCAAAACATCCCTTAAGGAAAAAAACAGGAAAGGGAATAATGGCTCAAATGGAATGGTAGACTAGTGCTATTTTCCGAAACATAAGTAGATAAGTGGATTGGTTGTATTTTTTTGCCAGTCTCGTTACTGAAATGGGCCCCGACTTTGATAAAGTTCATCCAATTAAGAGTTTTTTTATACCTCATCAGAATGGAGGTTAATCTTGAATTGTATTCATTGTAAAGGTCATGGACAGTGTAATTGTGGAAGATGCGACTGTAAAGAAGGATGGACTGGGAAAAAGTGTGAACATCCACATTCGTGTCCAATGTCAGTTGAAGAAAGTGCTAAGAAATGCCAAGGAAATTCTAATTTACCTTGCTCTGGAAGAGGTAAGTACATTTCTGGAAGAATTTTCATGCCTTTTAAATGTACTTCCCTTGAAAGAATTTTTACAGATGTCCAGCATTACTAGTACTGAAAAATGTGTACCTTCTTGGCTTGCTGTGCATGAATCACTCCTGTATAACTTGTGTGTTAGGAGAAGGGAGGAGAAGAATACAAAGGTCACCTATTTTTCCTGCTTTGTGTTTTATTTTATGTGTCTTAACATTTATTTTGGAGCTTTTCAAGGGTGCTTTGAAAATTGCTGAAGTTAAGACTTTCTAAAGATACATTAAAAATATGAATTTATTCTGTGCATTTTTTGAAAAAAGCAGCATGAGATTTTCAGCCTGTGTAAAATGTCGTGGCACCATTGTGAGAAGAACTGTTTGACTAAGAAACTTCCCATTAAGTTCAGGACTGACTTCTATAAAATGCGGCTTTACTTCAGCCCAGTTTGCTAGCTGGCCACTGGCTTTTCATTTGAAAGCGTTTCTTTGTGACGCTGTAGCCTTTTCAAAAGCTTTGACTAAAATATATACACTTAAAATACACATTGCAAGCAATTTTTCTCAGAAGGAAAAGGACCTGCTAATTTTCCTCTGTCACTGTGTAAAATGTGATTTTCTGCAGAGAGAAGAGAGAAAAGTAAACACGAGGCAGAATATTTCTAGAACTGGTAATTGAAGTTGTTATGAATTCTGCCCATTCAAATATTTTCTGGGAAAGGCCTAAAGCTTCTCTTGAATTAGTGCATTTGACCCTTAATGTCAGTTCATTTGTGATTTATTCTTTCACTAATACTATCTAACATAGTCAAAAACTGTAGGCTGTCCACTCAAGTTATGTCTGGGATAATTGTACTATTTTCCCCCTGTAATTGTATAGCAGCTCATTTACTTCCTAAACATAGCATTAGGAGGATCTTAAAAAGAGCTATGTATTAATGGACAGTTGCTTGCTCTTTTCTTAATTAAGCTGCAGTTTTTCCGTTAATTGTCGCTATCTTTTCCTGCTAAAATTTTACAACAGAATTTTTTTATACAAGTCAGTTGGAAAATGGGCATCTTTAGAGAATTAACTGCATTTTATTTTTCATGCTTGCAAGAATGATAACTAAAAAACAGGAGCATTGACTTTTGATTTACTTTTTTATTTTTTTAATACTGGATCATTTTTATTCCTGTCCTTATGGCTGCTGAATGTCTCTTTTTATATCTGCTTCACTAAAAGTTGTATATCTTGAGAGCTTGGAGTCAGTTCTATGATTTAATTGCATTGTCCTCTATGAGAGTCGAATGACAGAGGAAGAATGAAAATCCTAAAAACAAGTTTAATTTGAATAAATAGATAGTAATGAATTTTTAAAATTAAGTATAATAAGAAGAGATTTAACATTGATGACAATAATTCTACCCTTTTGACTTTCTGAAAAAACAACTGATAGTGTGTTCACCTGTTGAGATCCTGGCAGTGAAATAGGTAATTTTCAGGTGAAATAATTTGACTGAGTGATGTATTGGTCAAAATTTTCAAAAGCAGTATCTATGGGAACAAAAGGCTTAATTGATAGTGGCTTTCACTGAACTTTGATTCCAAACAAGAAGAGATCACTAAGGTGTTCAAGGAGTGCAAACGGCACATATGTAGATTTAGGACACAGTGTGATAGACAGCTGCTGTAGTGAAGGAACAAGAGATTCTGCATTCCAGGCTTGAAAAGAAATTCCCCAGGAAAACTTCCATTTAAGAATGGAATGCAGTTATCTTGTTTTAGTTCTTTGAACAATTTTGTTTAGACACTGGGATGATATTTCAGTCTACTCATCTGTGTTTTATCTGTGTTTTACTGGACAGTGTATTTTTTTTTTTTTTTTACTCTAGACTCCTTGATTTCCCTTTCTTCCATGATATTTTGGATTTAAAAAACCACAAACAAACAAACAAACAAACAAACAAAAGAAAAACAACAACAACAAAAAAACACCAAAAAACCCCACAAAACTGTAAGAAAGTTTCTCAACTGCTAAAGTAGGAGTTAGCTCCTATGAAAAATCGTCATTGAACTTGCATAGTAAAATTTCGTGCCATTTGGAAATCCCACTACTTGTCATGGGCAGAATTGTGACACAAGAAAATGAATTAAAATAAGGTTTTACAATCAAACACAATCTCTTTCAAGTCTTCAGGAGTGGGAAAGGCCATAGACTTTTAAAAACATCCCCAGTTTTTCTGATATCATTGGAGAAGATTGTGTGATGAGGAAAGGAAAGTCTGAAAAGGGAAAGGAAATGTTATCTTTTCCATTTGAACATGGTGGTACAAAGACAGTTACCCTTGCCCAGGTCAGTAATCCACTGTACTTCTAAAGAAGTTGAGTACTTAATGTCCTTATTTAGTGGGATCTTCTGATAAGGCAGTTCATGCATGGAATAGGATACACAACAGAATGCTGAGAGATGCAGGTGCCTGACTATGATTTTGCCACGTATTTTGTTTCCTTAAAGAATGTTTTCTGTTCATCTTTAGCTTTTTTTTTTTTAGATTTAGATACTTTTTTTTGTTTATAGAATCGGAAACTAAGAGAATCGGCATATCCCACCCAGATTTTGAGAATCCCAGATTCCCTTAACTATTAGTCATGTAATCTCAGCAAGAGAACAAAGGTAAAGAAAAAAAAAATAACAGTGAAAGAAAGTGATTTTTTTGTAACCTTAAATGTATCAGGGGTATATAAAAGTTGTACTAAAAATTTGGAGAATTAAAAAGATGTTAGGAAGAACATAATTTGATAATCACTATCTATAAAATGCAATAAATTCTAATTTCTCAGTCTATATTTTTCTCTTCTGAGGATAGATGAAAAATGAACTTTGTTTTCAGACTGTAATTCCCTTCTTGGTTTTCCCCACTCACAGGAATAACAATCTGTTTCATGGGTACTGCTATGCATGTGGAGAGAGTAGGGAGGCTGCCAAAAAAATATTACTCCATGATCTTATATTTCTTAGCTGCTCCAGTAGGTGAAGGAGAGAGAAGGCTGCATACTGACACACTGAGTAGTAAAGGAAAATGTCTTCATGCTGAAATGGTATTATGAAGACGGAGCAATTATAAATTCTCACAGTTACATCAATCAGCCTGTCTATACCGTCAGCAGTTCCTGCTATATATGAAGTGAGAGAAGATTACAAGAAAATTTTGGGAATAAAAACACATTAGGTACTGTCCAAAAATTACTTTCCTTACAAAAGTCTTTTGAGGATGAGGAGTGATTTTATGTGTCATCATTTATATAAAGTGAAGAATTCCTTCTACACTCTTATTTCCCAGAGTGTTGTTTTTTTTTTAACTTGCTGCATGACTTTCAATTGTAGATGTAGTACTTTAATTTTTTTCACAATGGAAATCTGTTACTTTTAAGAACACATGCACAGCAAGTCCAGTGTCATAGATAAAGGAAAAGACATGCCAAAAAATTATTATGGTTTGAAATAAAGAGATACAGAGATACTATATTGTTGTCAGGATAAGACAAACCACTTTTCTCTTTAAAATATTCATCACTCACTTGAGTTTCCCCTTCAGGTACAAAGCAGATTTAAAAATAGTTTCCATAAAAAAGCCTTCAGGAAGAGAATTGAAAATAAAAAGAGTAGGTTTTGAGAATAATAGATGAGAGAGGTTTTTAAAAATTATCATATTTTCCTCACTTACCCTTGGTGAATGGAGCCATTCCATGTCAGATTTCCAAAGCCAGATAAATGAAAAATCTTCTTATTGGTATTATCTTTTAGCATTTAAATATATTTTCTATAATTGCTTTTATTTATTTGCCAATGGAGAAAATGAAAGTATTTCTTTATTGGTGAAATTCCTCCTTACACTTGTGCTCTAGTATTGGCTAACTGAAAAATGAAGGGATTTTTTGATTCTATGCTTAAAAACATTTCTATCATTTCTGAAAAGGCCCCTAAGCCCCATTTTCAAAATACAAAGATATTAATTCAAAAATTGTGTGGCATTTTGAAAGTTTACTCTCAGCAGTAACTTTGCTGTTTCTTCTCTATTTAAAATTATTAGATTTTGATTGACTTAGTGGAAGGGCAACAGTGTTCAATGCGTTCTTAAAGATTCCTTGTGGCAAACTAAGACAGTGGATAGTTCTGTAATGCTATTGCCAGTCTGGCAAGATACCATCTCCTTAAGTCTGAAAGCAAAGGTCAGTGATGACTCCAAAGAGCAGAGCCATTGGCCAGTACTTGCTGCAAAGATTTAATTGTTTCCTGGAGCATCTCGTATGTCCTATTGTGTGATACACTGTTTATGCTGCTCTGAAACCACTCATTGCATACAAGCTGTTGTATCAACTGCTCTAGCTTCCAGTTGGTACAATATGGAGAACATACACAGAAGGAAAGAGAAACACACATGAGATAAGCATTTCTGTGTAGTGACAAGAGTGGATGGAACCTAGATAAAAATAATGTGCTAAATATTTGCCTAAAACCACGTGTAGCTACGCACCTGTCTTCTGACCTTTGTGGAGTCTTACATGACTGATGGAAAATATGAC
Source organism: Phainopepla nitens (assembly GCA_013400175.1). Lineage (NCBI taxonomy): Eukaryota > Metazoa > Chordata > Aves > Passeriformes > Bombycillidae > Phainopepla > Phainopepla nitens. Next base: position 244,979 of record VXBQ01014529.1, read on the forward strand.
AGAAAATATTCAGCTTGTAAATAATTTTGGGTTGAATCATTAACTACTATAGCTTCATATAAACCTTTGGATGACATCATCCAGCACATGTTCGAGATTTTTAAATCCATACAAACTGTAATGTGGTAATCCTAATATTTTCATCTCTACAACAGGCAAATCCCCACACTTGGGTATGATGCCTTAAAAGGGTTGAAGGGCTGCTAGTGGCATGTGTCACATCATGAGAACTAGTTCTGTTTTATTACCACTGGAACTCACTGAGTAGAGTTTTATAACCTTACAGTTCTGGGCTCTTTTGTTCTAAGTTCAGTTATTAGTTAAGGACTTCGGGGTCTCCCTCTAGTATGATATGGCCAAAACTGATAAACAAAAAAATTTCCTTTATCTAGGAGATGCTTATAGAAAAGCATTGCTTCTAAAGCCTATGGCTCGTTGACTTGGTAAGGAAGATGATAGTAGAAGTTGCTATTTGAATAATTCACTATACTTTCTACATGACAGGATGGGGTCAGAGCAGAAAAGTGTAAACAATCCTAAGGTAAAATCTGGGTTACTACCCCTGCTACTGGCTCTTTACTGCAGCCCCTTATTATGCAAATTGTGCTGTTTAATTGAAGTGTAAATTACTCTAATGTACATCATCTCTGAATTTGGCATGCTGTTTTCATTCATTTTGCATGACCCCTGCATTCTGAAGGAGGTCTTAATTAAAGCACTGTAGTAGACAGCCTGGCAGCAAGTAGCATTATTAGCTGGTGTAACAAGAACAGAACACAAATTCAAGTCATGTGTCGCATCTCTAGCTTTCATCTCATCAACTTTGAGATCGAGCTCCTTTCTACATCTGTGTGCTTCAAGCAGAGAGGCACTCTTGCTGTGCTATAACTTTAATGCTGAATGAGATGGCATAACAGTATTTGTTACACAATTTTAAATACTCATATGCTGGACAGGCACTCTGCACTCCACTTGTTGTCTGTTGAAGTCTAAGAAAAAAATAGAAATAAATAGTTGCATCCCACTCCTTTTAGATTTGTGTATCAATAGTTTAGATTACTGATTTTAAAAAGTTTCTCTGATTCAGGCTTTATTTGAGCCATTCTCTCTTAATTGAAGCAGAATCCTCTGGAAGCTGTCTTTGTTAGGAAAGCTTCCAAATATTAAATTGTTGAGAGGGTTTTTTTAAATCAGAAAATGTCCAGGAGCTCAACACTCCAGGTTTTCAGTAGGGAGAGGTACTTATTTGTGACCCACCTACAGCACTCCTTGCTGTTGCTTTTACCTTATACTGTTGTGATTTTGGGAGACATCAAGTAGGGAAGGAGGAACTAAGGGAAGAACATTTCATTTCTTCATTGAACCCGTACTTGCAGTGCTTATAACTACATAGTAAAACAAATGGTTCATAAAGTACTTTGTTTCTACATAGGTGCTTTCTTAATCTGCTCTGGTAGAAGCAGGGTGTGTTGGAAGATGTCTGTTTCTGAGGCATAGGTGATATTCTGAGAGTGAGGTAATTCTGTAATAGAATTCCTTACTGTTCTGAATTTTCTCACTTGTTTTCATGGTGAGAATTTTGAGAAGCAATAAAGAATTGAGGAAAAATAATATATCTAGTTTAGGATGATACTTAGGAATAAAGACTGTGGGATAAAAGCTCAGTATAAGAAAGGATTCTTTAAATCGTGGCATCAGTGGCCGCTAGAGTAACAACCACGGATACCGCCTGAGCAACAAGAACAATTTGACATGCTTTTTTTCAATATAGGATGTTTTCATTACAGTATGTTTCATTTTATTCTCACCAGTAAGAAAGGCAGTAAAGGACAAAACAAATTCTGATGTTTAAATGAATATGCAAGGGGCCAGATCAATTCTTTACATATGATATATCTGATTATTCCTATATTAATATGTAATTATTTATGATGAGTGGGGTAGGTGTCTGCTGCAGATCACCTGATCAAGAAAGGATGCAAAAGAAGCTTTGAAGTCTTAGAGCTGAAGGAAGCCTCATGGCTGGAGGCCTTGCTAATCACAGCCAGCTTACATGGTTTTGTTTCTAACAATCCATATGCCTATTGGAGTGTATTTGGAAGCGCTGGTTTAGGTGAGGTTAATCTGAAGGGTAAGAATGGTTAGGGTACAAAAGGCATAAATCTATAAAATAGCAGACTTACTGCTCGAGGAGGAATGTTTTTCTGATGGCTGTAAGCACTGACCACATGAAAGATGCCTCTTACTTTCTCAGTGCCTTTGAAATGCTACCACCTCTGGACACTTTGCAAATGTCTTTTTGTGTGTGATGTTGTCTTCCTCGTTCTTGTTCTCTTGACTGTAATTCTTTCTCCAGTAAAGACCTCTTTCATCTGTGAAAGACATCTGTAGAAGACCTTGAAGGCCAGGACTGCCTGCTTTCTGACAGCTTGCTAACTTCTGTACATAATGTCTTCTGTATCCCATTCTTGAATAATCTTTTTTAACCTTTATCTTCCCATTTTAATTGGGTGACCATATTAATTGGTGTGACTCTCAATTGCTGTTCTAAAAGTCAGTATTCAGTGATTGTTAGTGTACTTTTTGACATAGTTGGCTTTTTTTCAGGCATCCCTGTTTTTTCAAATTGTTTGAGCTTGATTTCTTTAGCAGAGCAGGGAATATAATACAGAATGCAAACTGAGGGGAAAAAAATCATATTTACCTATTATTTATATAATAGAAAAGTCTCAATATTGATACTTTTATCCAGGAAAACAGTATGTGAGAAATAATAGTTTTGCCTGTTTGTGAATTTGGGTTAAATTTTTAATGCTTGTTCTATTTGTACTCTGGTGAGATTTATAACTGTAGATGATGACTATATTTTAGAAGAATTCACCTATATATTAATATATATTCACCTATATATTAATATTTGTTAAAGAGCGTTCTCTTAAATTAGCAAGCCAAATTATGCTGTTTACAACTGAAAGAACATGGTTAGTATTCAAAATGTTCAGGCATAAGTGGATTCTTGCAAGTGCTACAGGCTGGCAATTTTAGAATGTTTTCCAGTAGTGGGTTGCTGTAATTATCATAATTGCTATTACCTAATCAAAGACTGGACTGCCACTCATTTATGCTACACTTCCTCTAAATCTTTTTTCTGGTCTGTCTCTTTCATTTGATTAGATAGTAAGCTGCAGATAGACCCACAACACATCAAGGCCTCTGGCAGATGGTGTGTGTTTGTAGAGCCTAGAAAACAAATATATTGTTGTCAGTGCTGGACAGAGAAACTGCATGCTCTTAAGCAGTAAATCCTGACAATCAGAGATTTGGAGTGAAGTTTCTTTAGTTTCTGCTGTAGGATGCCTAACATGTGTGAAATATACTTGCTTTTGATATACTAAACTAATTTGTAAGGAGGTAGAATGTAAGCTATGCATTCCAGTCAGTGAAGATATAACCAATTAAAATTAACAATTTTTAAAGGTTTGTTTAGATTTTTGCTGCTCCAAATTGTTGTCCTATTTTGGTTCACTTCAAAAAGTGATGTCTGACCAGAAGTCAGAATTTATGAATGTCTTGAGTACTTATAGGGGTATGGGAATAATTCACACTGACAAAAAAATTATTCATTGCAATGTGCAAGGGTAATTGTAAGAAGGAGTGCTTTTGCAATGCATACAACACGAGACATAGAACCAAGTTCAATTTGCATTTGTGGAAGCACCATAGCTATCTGAAATGGAAGTATCTTTAAGTACCTTCTCTTATGACTTTGGTGTATCAAGTATTCTTAGTTTAATCAGAATAACAAGAGACATTCAAAAAGAATTTCTGTTGGAAAAAAAAAAAACAAAATTGAGATGTGTGCCCATGTTTATGTGAGAGCTGATTAGATTTCACAGCTTGTTTACTAAAACAAATATCTCCTGTAAAGTCATGAAGTTGTATTGTGCAGCAAAAACTGAGTTTAAGGTCTGTATTGTCCAAAAGGTTTACCCATCACTGTTAAGAAATGTATATATATTGAAATATTAGTGCGTGAGTCAACCTGCATTTGGAAATCCAGAACTGACTTGTGTGTGCACAACAGAATCAAGTCATCATGTTAAATAGATGCTAGCTGTTGTAAACAGAGAGGAATGTTCTGGGTGAGGTTCATCTTAAATTTATCTAGACATAAAAATATGATACTTTAGCCTTTGGTTTTGGTGGAATGATAGTAATTCTAAATCAGAAGTGATTTGTCCATTTCTTCTATATTTCTGTGTTACTATAAGATGAATTATCTTAATTCATCCTTTATCCTACTGCTCTGAGAAGAATTACTATCAGGCTAACCTCTAGGTGCCTGCATTTGGGTTTTATGAATCATAGCAATTTACAAAATTATTTACCCAAAATGTAATGTCTTACCACAGTACAAATAAAGGTAATAGAAGTCTGCTGGAGCAAGGAACCTCTGCTGCTGATACATAGATAAGAGTTCTTTTCCTGAATACTTGTCTTTTGTAGAGTGTTTTGAGCTGCTTTGGAAGTGACATCTGTACTAGTAAGTAAAATAGTTCTGTGGATCACTCCAAGGCACTGAAACCCACTTGGCTAAAGTTGGATTGATAGCCACTGGGCCACTTTTCCCTCTGCCAGCTAGTATTCCCCCCAAACAATTCCTGATAATCGTTCAGGAATTAGTGTGGGCTAGTTGCCAGTCCCAGTAGGCAGTCTGGGTGAAGCTGCCTTCATGGAAGTAGCTTGCATAGTACAGATGCCATTTCTTCCATGCCAATTGGCCTCAGTGCCAGGGAACTGCCCCAATCCTGTTTAATTCATGAGTAAAGAGAAATCTATCAAATGCCATGGTTATTCTCTTGGAGATTGAATTTCTTTCTGCACTGAGGTTGGTGTATTATCTGGTACCATCTTCAGGAAAATATGAAAGAAAGAGTTTCCAGCAGATGATGTCAGGGAGCCACTGCTTACTCTGAACCTGTTACTTGCTCTGTGCCTTCTTCAAGGCAGCAACTTGTGTAACATAAGTCGATCAATTCTGACCCAAAACTGATTTTTTATAGTGTGAAAGATGATTAATAGGTTCCTAGGCTGGTTGAGTAATTTGGTTTATTCCTTACTTTGCGCTTATGAAAATTTTTACTTAAAAATACCTGAAAGATACTGAAAATTCAAATAAAACCAATTTTTAAGCTGAAAACTGTTAAGAATTGCAAGTATTCAGATTGCTGATGAATACTATGATGTTTTTCTAGGATTTGCTTTTTGGAAAGGAAGCCTAGACTTGATAGAATAATTTTAGAGGTCAAACTTTCTGTGATAAAAATGACACACCACCCTTTTCTTAACTGGATTTAAACCTGACCAGGTTCTAAGCTAATCAATGCTTACTTGCTTATCTGTTTCATAATTTCTTATTTGAGGAGTTCCATATTTTTCTGCAAGCAATCTGGTGTGTTGTACTAATGTTACAAAATGAGTTATTCCACTCCCATGGTAACTGCATACCAGTAGGGTGTTTGAAGCACATAGGGACAAAGATTAAAAATTTCTTTAAATTCTATTAGGAAGTAAGGCAATAAAAGGCTAAGCCAACTTAATTTTTCTGGTAGTCAAAAATAGACTTGCGTATTTATATCAACAGTTATATTCTGCTTTATTAAATTCTAAAGTGCTGTTTGCCGACTTTGCATGAAGCACTAACTGGTACATTAGAGATACAGGTATTTCTAAGAGTCAGAACACTATAAAGGTAATTTATTAAGTAATTTATTCTCATTTTCAAAGTATGTAGTCTTTCCTATCAAGAACAAAAGTCCATCTTTCTTTCAACAAACTTTTAGAAGTTAATACATTTAGCAAATGCTGAATTCAAATCAACATGACCCTGATAGTTAAGCTGAACTCCTACTGTATTACTTTCAGAGGTTGCTTCTTTGGTGTGAGCATGCATAGTGATCAATATATGATTTATAAGGAAAAAAACCCAATATCTTGCAAAAGCATTTTCTTTTCTGATAAAACTAGAAATTAAAGGTTGTAAGAATGTCTGTAAAAAGATATTTAGAGTTTTAAAAGTCCATCAAACACCTATTTATACAACTCAGCAACATTTTTTTGTGGATAGTGTTTTAAAGTATTTTTTCCCTGTGATTTTATAAGAAATTGCATCCTTGCTTTGCACAGAAATACTGAAATGACAGCATAAGCCCCTTGAGAGAGATGTATGGAATATTTCCTTACTTTTACATGCTTTTAGAGGTATTTGTGTATTGTGAGACCTGAGTACAGACTGGACTAAATATTTTAAATGGAAGCAAGGAACATGGAGAGAAGTGCAGTTGGGGAAAATATTAGCTTTTGATCTCTGAGAGTTTTTGCAGTTATCATTGAATAGTGAGAAGTACAGTTAACAAATAAAATCCTAAATACTTTCTAAAATATTTGTTAGATATAAGTCTAAATATTTATATATTTAAATATTTATATGGAATCTTAGTAAATTTGTTTTCTGTGGTTTATGTTTGTAGAAAACTTATGCAAAGTTCAGGTACAGTTCAAAGTCAAGAAAAGTCAGGCTGAAAGCTAATCTTCATACTGAGAAATTGCTAACAAAAGTCTTCTTCCCAGTCAAAATCTTGGTTCCAGAATCTGTGGTTCTCTTTCTGAGACAGGGTTTCACAAAGAGGAACTAGAAATTGCCGTAATACATTATGTCATTTTGTTTCCTGAACACCACTAATGCAATTCTTTTAGAGGAGCTGCTGAAGTTTTTCTAATAGGCCTGTGGGTTCAAATGTTCTGCCCTTTGCTTGCCACCTTCATTTGTCCAGTGTTCAGAATACTTTCAGGAGACAGCTTTGTCAGTTCTGTTAGGAAAATTATTTTATGGCACACTTGAAGTCAGATATTTGTCCACGTCTTTGTTCTTTTTAGTTTGTCGTCTTAATCACATTTCATAAAGCTAGTAAAGGAAGACATGACCTCAAAAAATAAGTGCTTCTGATTAAATCATACTTTCAGTAAAATTTACTGTTACCTCAGCTCTCCAGTTCTAAAATTTAAAGAGTAGTGTTGGCTATAACCAAGCAAAACAATGGTCTTACATTGTACAGCTTATCAGAAAGACAGATAAATACCAGATTCAAGAAGCTGCTGTTTCATAAACATAATAATTCTTGCTGAATCCGGTCCCTCTGAGACACAGAAGTAGGGAGAGGCAGGAAAATCAGATAATAAATATTACTGGTATTATTTGAACTTTTGGATTTTTTGGTTGTTTTGGATTTTGTTTGCTTGTTGTTTGTGGGGATTTTTTTTTCTCTCAGGGGTCTCTCAGGGGTCATAGTTGTGGTTTTAAAGACAGAGTAACTGAAGACATGCTGCTCCTAATTTTTTATAAAGTGCAATATGTGCACCCTTTCTTTCTCCTATATACTATAATAAATAACTAGTATCTACTTATTATAAATCTGTCGTTGCTTAATTACATGTTTTAAAATGACAGCACTTTAACAATGAATGTTGTTGAAAAATTGTAGGACAGAGTACTGAACATGAAACTATGTGTCTGGTGGGATCCCTTTATCGGTTTACTCAAGAATCTTTCAACAGCATTTCCTGCCTCATTGATGCAGGCCACCATAGGAATGGTGTGTTTGGAGTTAATTTGTTAATAACAACCCTTTGATTTCTGTACATGTCTTTGTTCTCTCTGTGAGAGGTGTCCACTTAGTAACTATCCTAGTACTGCGTATAAGGCTGTGGAACCACACTCAGAAAGCAATCCTTCTTTCTAAGTGGATTGTGAGCCAGTCTGTTATTTCCCACTAGGGACTTGTTTCCAAACATGAGGCAATGATTAAGAATAGACATTGAAGAGAAACCTGGAACACAACACCTTCTTTCAAATTTAGAGGTTGCTTTTTAAAGAAATGACCTTAGGACTTGTTTGCAGTGTGTGAAAGTGGCAACCTCAACCCACCTAGCAACTTATAAACAGTGATACTTATTGTTGTTGCCAGTAGATGGCATTCTTTATATTAACTAAATAACTAACAGTTGGAAAGTTTTTTGTCAGGTTTTCTTTCTTTTTTTTTTTTTTCAAGGAGAGAGGGTGGATGATAGACATTGGCTTTTCAGGGTATTCATGGAAATCATACATGCCTGCTATTTTGAAATGTCTGTCAGAATTCCTTACTTTAATTCAGCAAAGGAGTCCTACTGGTTTGTTGTTTTTTTTTTTTTCTTTCCAAAATGAAAGTAATTTTGGAATAATGTAATGATGCAATTCAACTCACTAACTTTTACTTGTATTTTGGGAGAGGAAGAGGAAAGGGTTTTTCTTTTCTTCTTTTGGAAGCTAGAATATTTAATGGAGAGTTTAAAGTTAAATATTACTGCTGCTTTCATTCTAGAAAACTACTTAAATTTTTTTTTTTTCTCCCCTATTGCTTACTGCCTGCAATACCTACAAACTATAGACACAACCATTTATTCTGTAGTAGATCTGTGGCAGAACTGAGGGAATAACTCACTGATCCAAGACCAGGAGTAGTTTATAGCTCTTCAAATGTTTGGTAGGTTTTTTTTCCCTATTTGAATTCTTAACCCAAAGCCCAGTAAAGTTAACAGGGAGATGTATATTGGCATCAGAAATTTTGTGATCTGTTTCAATGCATACTGATATAAGAGGGCTGCTCTCAAAGAAAGGTATGCTGATGGAATCTAACCAGAAGATTTTTCATGCATTAATCATATTGGAATCCATGACCTTTGCAATGAAAAATGAATAACTGAAGTGTAGAAGATATTTTAAGATCCATTAAAATTCAAAATGTATTGCATATTCCAGTGCATAATGCAGATATTTATCATTGTGGGGTTTGCCTGTGCTGAATGTTTATTTCACAGGCATCAACAAGGAGATAGAAGCCACACACCCTGGAAGGTGTGGACTAAAATTTTAATTTTCCCAGCTGGGGTAATGGAATAGAGTATGCTTGGTTCAATTAGCTATCATATGTGGACACATTCCATCACATTATGCCTGTAAAACTAATCTGTACCCAGATGTGAGCTTGAGGTGAGTGTGAGCCTGGACAGGCTTACACCCTCTAACTCTGAAAAAAAGAATTAGACTTTTACCTAGCTGCACATTTGCTTACTGGGAGAAAAATCTATTAATCCCAGGACTATCGGAAGTTCTCTGGGTTGTGACCTGGTTGCAGTGGTGATTCTTGTCACAATCCTGTAGTTGGAGGGCCAAGTTGGGAGCCAGGGAAGAAGAAAGATATTTTAACTGTCTTTATGAACAAAATGCCCATGTAAAGAATGCTCAGGTCATCACTAATGCTCTCCTATCCAGAAGTTGTTCCATTTACCCAGTCTCCATTGGAAATGACCTTCAGAAACTATGCCTTCTTAGAGAAAATAATACCTCAACACGTAAGGAATCACATTAATTTTATGTAGAGAAGTGAGATATTTATCCCTCACTGCACAAAGGTTCAGATTTTTATACAGAACATGCACTGGAGTGTAACTGAAGAGTAGATCAGAGTGTCTCCCAACCTTTAGAGTTTCATATAAGTTTTGAATGAACTCTGAAGATAAAGAGATTTACTATAAACCAAAAATACCACAAATGAATGCAGACATTTCTATATATGTAATGACATGCTAGAATTCTGTTCTCTGCTTATCTGTTGAATTAGAGGTGTAATTTAATATTTGGCAACGAAATTTGATTTAATATCCTAATCCATGTCTTCGCCAAAAAGCACAGACTAATAATCTGCTTTAACATTATTGGATTGACATTTAACTTGAGTTGGCATGGAAATGTTACAAATTCAGGATCTTTTCATTCAAGTTTCTACCTCTAGTAAAATTTTTTGAGCTTGTGCCCAGATGAGTAATAGTTTGGTTTTATTAGTTTCACCATGTTTTAATACTTAAAAGCTGTTACCATAAGCAAGAAATATGCTGATCTTTTCCCCTCTTCTTCTGGATGTAAAAGAATGGGATATCTAATCTGAACTGCCTGAACTTTATTTTGTATTAGCCACTTTTTTGTTTGACACCACAGATTCCAAGATATTTTTTGATACGTCTGTGTGACATTAGCTGATCCCTTAGCAATTAGAATGTGATGCATCATTGATTATCATATAATACAGATATTTGCAAGAAGTAATCAACTTAGAGGCCACTTGGTCTTGTATATATGAAGCAGTCAATTTGCTTTTTGGATTCCTACACTGACTAGTCATAGGTGACTGATTTTTGACTGGAGATATCACCATGATCTTATAGTCAAGAAAGTATTTGTCCAGTTTTTGTGAGGATACAGAGGAATAGTAATTGACATACAATCACAACTTTGTAAGAATTTTCAGTAATGAACAGAGCAAAAATGATAATGGTGAATAGAGGTGAATTGTAAGAAGTGTAGATATGGCTCTATCATTTCCTAAGCCTTGAGAGTTCTTTGGTGGCAATGTCAGCCAAGTAAGATGCAGGGAAAAGAAAAGATCCAAAAAGACAGAAGGAAGGGCATTACAAATATAAATACAAATGTATTAACTAACAATAACACACTCTTTCCAGAGGTCTGAAATTAAGTGCCTTATGATGAACAGTTGCACCTAAATCAAACCAAATTGTACAAAAATCTGTCACCTGTAGAATTATCTCACACATGAAACTTCAGACATTAATTACAGTTCCATTCTAGGGCCATATCAGTGAATATATTTACAGAAGGTCACAGGAATTTCAGAGAAAACCTCTCATTCTATTCGTAATGTTGAGCATTATCAAACTTATGAGTGTCTTGAAGAGATCATCAGTCTTCTGAGCAGGAAGCTTGAACATCAGTAGACTTGCAAGTTGTATCAGTTTCTATTGAGATCAGATAGACCATTCAGCAGATGAAAAGCTTTCAAGGATGATCTAATAAGCAGGTGCTCTGTAGAAAGAATAGAGATATACAATCAATTGTTCTCCTCTTTAGCAGTTTTTTTTGCTTCTAATGCTTAACTTGTAAATACTTAAGGCTATTTTAATTACAGCAAACAGTTATGAAACTTGACATGATGTGTCGGAGTTAGCTAGATCTAGCTGCAATGCAAATAGGACATGCAAACATAGCTAGTAGTAAGTAACATCTTAAATAAGGTCTGAGACTCCTTTTGATGTGAATGGTAACTCACATTAAGTAAATGACAATAGTGCTCACTGATGTGGAATTGCATATGGACTGCCATTTTGTCATATAACATGTATCTGTATTTCTGAAGAGCTTTTTCCTTAGAAGCTAAATGTGGTTCTTTCTCAATGGGAATGACTCATATCATCACAAATTTGATATTGTGACATTTTCAGGTATTATTCCATCTTGTCCATCTAGCTTGGTGTTATAGTCTTCAGAGTGTTACACATTGAACTGAATCAGCAAGGTGACATAATCTCTTCTAGATTAATTTAAAAGGATTGTGGAGCAATAGATCATTTAGATAATGGAGTGCCGTAATGATTTATGCTACTTAAAATCCTGTAAATTAGAAATTTCTTTGCTCAGAGAGGGGTGACTTCTTGACAGCTAACTTTTATGAGCTAGATAAAGGCTATATCACCTCCCATACAGCAAGTTTTCTTTGGGTATTAACATGCCTAGATTTCCAATGCTGGAGCATTTAGTCATAGTTAGGGTGAATGATTGTAGGCATCATATTTTCAAATGTAAATCTTAATTTTCATTTATCTTACTTGTGCCACTAAAAGAATTCATATCTGTGAACAGATGAGTAGAATTTACTTACACAGACATTCACAGAATCCCAATACTGCTGCACTTTTATTTTAAATTTAGGGCAAAGCTTTGCTCGGAAAACCAACAGAATTTTTCAGTCTTCTTTTAGAGGCAAGTAAATAAGGCAGTCAGGGACCTGATTACAATCTTAACATGGAATTACTTTATGTCAGTAAAGATTGTGTGGTGCTAAAGTCAATGCACTCTGCATTATATTACAGAGAACACGTTGCAGTTTCTAAACTCGTTTGTCAGAATCCTAAATTCATTGTGCTCTATATTTTTTGAGTAGTTTTTGGTGAATTTTATATTAATGATGTATTTCTAGAATATGGTTTGCTTAATAATGGCAGAAATGTTTCAGTGTAAGGCACTATGATAAATAACAAAAAGTCACACAGTCAATGTATGATGTAAATCTTCACTTTTAAAAACTCCTTTGGAGATAGCAGGGGCTTAATGCAGAAACATTTATGACAAGGTGAAGTGTTCCTGCTGTATCTGAATATCTACATACATCTCAGTAGTAAAGCAGTAAAAAAAAAAATTGGATAAACTCCAAATAATGTAAAATAGACTTTGAAATTGAAGAATGAATTGAAATACAAAAATACTGGGAAAACATCCATTCTCTTTTTCTCCTATGCTGGGTGCAGGTGTCAAAGTGATGGTGGGGGTTGCAGGTACAACCTCTGTGAGGTGGGGGTCAGTTCCAGGCAGCTCCAGCCAACCCACCACAGGGCATGGCTCAGGCCCCCAGACACAGAGGAGTGGTGCTGCTGGGAAAGTGTATTTAAGAAAGGTCAGAAAATTATGGACAGGGAAGAGGGAAACAATGAATGAGGAACAGGGGTGTGAACACTGTGGTTAGAGAGAAGGAGAAGGAGAAGGAGAAAAAGGAGGAGAAAAAGGAGGAGAAAAGGGAGGAGAAAAAGGAGGAGGAAGAGCTCTATGGCAGAGCACACATCTACTGAAGCCCGTGGAGGACCCACACTGGAGCAGGGGAGAAACGTGAGGAGGAAAGAGGCAGAGATGACCTGACCAGAAGTTCCATTGCCCTTTCCCCCTGTGCCTCTTCTGGCAGAGAATGAGAGAAGTCTCCTGTGTGCTGTAGTGAAGCTGAACATGGGAAAGGGATGTTCAGTTTTAATGTTGGCCTTTTTGTTTACAAGTGCCCAAATTAATAATTAAATATCTATCTAACATTACCAGATATTAAATAATCATTACAAAGTGGTTAAATATTTATATTATTTTCATAATTTGCTTCAGTTTGGGTCTCTTTTGCTCACTGAATTTAACTCTAAAAAAACAATTCACAATTCAGATGTATAGATTCCATACAGACACAGATTCCATAGTGAGGTCGTTAGTTTCTGTTTTATTTATGAATAAAGCTGTATCTTCAAGAAAAGTGGCTCTCTTAGGGAAGGTGAAACCAGCACTTTCTCTGACTGCATTTTGATTTTAAAAGACTTTTCTTACTATAACTGTTTGCAATCCAATTACCTGACAAGTCATTGATACTGTCTTCTTTACTCTATACAAGAATTAAAAAATAAATAAGCATTAATTCTGGGGCTGGCCCACTAGGAAGGGAAAAAAGTTTCCTTGCTCCCACAAAATCATTGCTGTTTTAATTGATTCATTTGTCAAGTGGTAGTTATCCTTAATCAAGATGAAATCAAGACTAAAAATAATTTTAGCATGAAATTTTGTGTAATGATGGTGGTTGCTGCTGTGGACTAGGACTGAATAATGACTACTAATGCCTGGGCTGAACCATACAGGTAGGTAAAAGCACAAACCGCCAATACTTGCATGGAATTTCAGTACAACTTTGTTCTGCATGATCTTGGTGTCACATTAAAATAAATATCTGTGTATTCCAAATAAGCAATGCAAAAATAATCATTCAGGAGGTATGCTTTCATTTCACTGTATATTCGTTGCACTGGGCTTGTTTTTGAGTACTAGTATGTTTGAAATAAGGTCAAGTAGTACCAAAGTTGGAATTTCTTTACAATTAGTGTTAAATAGCTAAGAGGCTAAGAAAGAATAGAACATAAAAATTAAGGTAAACATTTCTAACAAGAGTAAAGATGATGCTATACTAAGCATCACTAAGTGATGTGATTAGTGGAACCTGTTCTCCATTCCAAAGGGCCCCAAATAATGGTGATTGTAACTGGCCCTATAGCAATGTTTGCCATGCAATTTTTACACTTACACTGTATGCAATGCTGTGAATTTCACGAAGAAATACACCACAGGATAGTTTTGTGGTTTGCAGGTAACTTCAAGGTAACCTCTTACTTCAGACTGAGATAGCTCAGATCCTTTTAATATTAGCTTTCAAAGACACCACATTAGTGTTAAGGGAGGATAAAATACTGCACAGCGAAACTTTTAAATGGCACTATTTGTGGGTGAGTAGATGCATAATGGCAGGCTAATCATTCTACTCTGTCTATATGTTCAATAAACCAAACTGAGCTTTATATTTAGGCTCTGCATTTAGTCACCAGCTTCATTTCAATTACAGAGTCATCATTTGCATTCTCCTAGGGCCTCTTCTCCCCACTGGGGAATTACAGCAGTATTTCTGTAAGCATTGTAAGCCTATGTGGCAACAAGTGATGACTACTGTCTGAAGAGGATTCCTGTTCAAGGGGGGATTGTTCTGTTCCACTGTCAATAATCAAGGGCACATGGGAATGAAAGAGAATATTCTCTTCTCAGGATTAGTGTACCTGGGATTTTACCTGTTCACTTGTCCTCTGTGTTATAATGTCACTTTCTCTACTCTGAGGTTTGACAAACTATATGCTTTATTGTGAGGCCTGATATTCCCCTGTAAGAAATACATTATCATATATTTAAAAACAGCATGATGGAATGCTTTGAACTTTTAATCTGAAATACTGAGTAACACCTGCTTTCACTGCCCATAATGGGGTTCAAGAACCTTCGTAATTGCCTACCACCTTAATGGATCCATGAGGAGTAATTACAGTAATTAATATTTCAAAACAACACAGATTAATTAGATTGCACCATGCATGTATTTCTAGCTTCATATTTACTCTGTTATAAAATAAAACTGCTTTTTATTTAGTGTGATTTGGGTTTGCATTTGGTGTCATGAACACTTTTGACAAAGAAAAAATGGGCAGTTCTAGTAATGAAGACAGACTTGGTACCTGGATGAGAAATTTCAGCATGGTTATCTATTTGATTTTTTAGTTCATGCCTTATAGCTTCTGTCAGTTGATTCAAAGAGGACTTTGGGATACCATAAGGAACAGCAAAAATTTCAAAACAAAATGAAACCTCTTGAAGAATTATTTTTGAGTGCTATTTGGTAGCAACTGAAAGAATTATCTTCATTTTATGAGTGCAAAGTGCATGTGCATCAATGGCAATGATGTTTTCAATATAACCTACAACATCATTGTATGCAAAATCATGTAAGATTACATATTCATAGCTGCATTCAAAACACTGCTCATAGTGATGATTGAGTTTCCATTCTTACGAGTCAATGAGAAGTGTCTACACCTCTTTTAGAGTTCTGACCTTCATCTGAAGGTGTTGAAATGATCTTTCTGATTGCTGTTCGAGTTCCTTGGGGAGAGATGGAGAAAATTTTGGGGATGGAAAAGGCAAGGAGTGATTACCTCCTCCACACATTTTTTTTTTCCTCTTTTGTTTTACTTTCCTGGAAGCTTACTGCTTTGACACCTGGAAAGAAATGGGCTTCTCTGTATGTTCAACCAAGCAAGAATGGTAATAATTCATGAATTATATATACCCTTTTTCTCATCTGATTTTTTATATTTACTATGCCTGCTTTTGGAGCTATAGGCAATCTTGAAGGGGTCCTGCTCTTCTGTGATGAATGCATGGTAGGGAGCTGAGTTTTGTAACACAGAGTTTGTCATAGCAAACTAAATTATTATGAATCTTCCAAAGCTCTTCGTGGTTAGTGAAGGGATACAGAATCAGATATACTATTTTTTTGCTGAATCAGAATCTCTTTGTGTTTCAGCAGATTTATTCAAACAACTGACTTAACAGATACTCCATGACAGGTGGTACCTCAGCTTCCAATTTACAAACAGGGTAGCAAAAAAATCTTTCAGTGTCTTCTGTAAATATAAATAGATGAAGCCTTTCATCAATATATATTGTGAGGTTACAGTCAAACTGCTTTGTGTTAACTTGACATCCAAATTCCTTCTATGGATAGAAAAAAGAGAAAAAAAGAGTGCAAAATATACGCGTGTATTCCTTAGTCAAGTTGTTGGGTGCAGAAATATCTGAGCCTATTTACTTAGATTTTTTGTTCCTATTGAAATTATCTTTTTTCCTCCTCAATCACTGTGAAATCTATGTTTGTCTCCTCAACTATTTCAGACACATCCTGCAGATACAGCTAATTAAGAGCCAACTACTAGTTGGAGTTTCCCTCAGTGCTTTCCACTGATTTGTTTTTGTTTATGATATGCTTTGTTTGCTTCATTTCAGCGATACATTTGTGCAGTCTTATTTAGCCTTTAGAGCATCAAGTTACTGGAGCATCAGTGCACACAGCATGAAAAGGAATGAGTCATTCACCCATTCCCAATCTTTTGTTTCCTCAGCTGATTGAAGGGTTCAATAAATTACTGTGGTTCATAATGACTATAAAAGTTAAACACTATTTTTATCTATTCAGCTGTGTTTTAAATACAGCATTGGGATCCATCATTCTGTCATGGAGAGAGGCTCTGGAAGCATTTGACAACTTATAATCTTTCCTCCTTCACATATTCATGAGACAGAAAGATTATGCATGCAAGCAATAACTTTACACATTAATTATTGAGTCAGATATCAGGAAGACCATAACTTCATGAAAGACAATGCACAGAAATACTTTGATTGGAAGAAAAGATGAAGCTCAAGGGCAAAGATCCCAAGGTTTGAATAACAACAGATAATTTCCTGTCCTTCCTCTTCTATGCTTTATCTAAGTGTTTGGCCAGGATATCTACATTATGAAAAGTCCCTAAAGAAGAGCAGAAGTGAGCAGCAGGAGATACAGCTGTTCACTGGGCTCCTTAATGGGCTTGGGCAATGCCTGACCAGCGCTGATTACAGACGGTGTAATGAGATCCTTCTCTCACTGGACCAGTTGTGTTTCTTGGCATGCTGCATGGAGTCAACAGGGCCATGACACTATCACTTTCTATATTCCTTTCTTCCTGGAAAGAAGATGAAGCCAGACAATTGCCTTGCCCAGACCATGCAGCAAGAGTCGTGGATTTCTACTACATCCCTCTGCCCTCTGTATTTCCTTATTATTTGGCTTAGTGAATCAATGCACCTGTCTTGGTACATCAAGCAGTGATAAGGTAGCTTCCTAATTTGTTCATGACTCTTGGTGACTCATTCTACTAATTTCAAGTAACTCAACTGGCTGTATTGTGGAAGCCCCTGTACTCAGACTATTACTGTTTTTTGATGCTAGCATTTATAATTCATCCTGTTTCATACAGAAATAATTTGTTGAAATAATTTGTTGAAAAGAGAGAGAAAAGAACACTTCTATGGCCGTTTCATCTGCGCACTGCAATACAGAAGCAATGCTTAGTAGGAGTTAACCCATGCTCCTGAATAATCTTTCACAGATTAAAAAATTGGCGGTATACTGAGCAATTCCTTTCATTCAAGTGACATTTGAATTTGACACTTCCCAGAGCCCTTTTTATTCCAATAACATGGGCAGGATATGAAATAAATTCAGTGCAGAATGATAAATGGCTGATGTCTTTAACCTGCAGAGTCTCATGATAATCTCTATAGATTAGAGCCCTTTGCTTTAAAATAATAAATACTCTATTTCTAGTAATTTTAGGTTTTTCTATGTATTGCTTATGATGAGAACAAAACAGTTATCTATATACTTGTATGTAAGTGAACAAACATAGTAGCAATGACAATTTGGCACCATTGCACAATTTGTTTGTGTTCAGGTATATATCAGCTATATATTCTGTAAAAAGCTCAGATAAGATCTGAATTGTGTTGTTTGGAATTGCTAAGCTTTTGTATTTCAGA
The DNA here is from genome assembly GCA_013400175.1 of Phainopepla nitens. NCBI lineage: Eukaryota > Metazoa > Chordata > Aves > Passeriformes > Bombycillidae > Phainopepla > Phainopepla nitens. The sequence continues at coordinate 262,899 of VXBQ01014529.1, forward strand.
GGCTTTATTCTACTGTCATGCTTCTCTTGCCAGAAACTGTACTTGTGTCTCCTCAAATAGTTGTTTTGGTTTTTTTTAAATGTGCATTAGTATGCTTTGAACTCCACAGCATTCTGCTGGAAAAACTGACAGTTCATGACTTGGATGAGTGCACTCTTTACTGGGTGAAAAACTGGCTGAATGGCTGTGCCCAGAGTGTGGTGGTGAGTGGAGTTACCTCCAGTTGATAGCTGGTCACTAGTATTGTTTCCCTGGGCTCAATACTGGGACCAGTTAGTCCTGTTTAATATCTTTATTGGGGAGCTGGGTGAAGGGGTTGAGTGCACCCTCAGTCTGTTTCCCGATGACACAGAGTTGAGCAGGAGGGTTGACCTGCTGGAGGGCCAGAAGACTGCAGAGGGATCTGGACTGAATTGATTGATGGACTAAGGTAAAATGTCTGAAGGTCAACAATGCAAATGTCCTGCCCTTGGGTCAAAACCACCCCATGCAGTGCTCCAGGCTTGGGCAGGAGTGGCTTGAGAGCTGCTCAGCAGAAATGATTGACAGCCAGCTGACCATGAGCAGCGTGCCCAGGTGGCCAAGGACATCAGTGGCATGTTTACCTGTATCAAGAACAGTGTGACCAGCAGGACCAGGGCAGTGATCCTTTCCTTGCTCTTGGCAATAGGTGGGGTCACACCATAAGTAATGTATCCAGTTCTGGGCCTCTCACTTCAAACAGGACAGTGAGGTGCTGGAGTGTGTCCACAGAAGGGCAACGGAGCTGGGGAAGGGTCTAGAAAATGTGTGCTGTGAGGAGTGCCTGAGGGAAGTGATGTTGCTCAGAGAAGGTAAATATTTGGGCTCAGAGAGGACCTCATTGCTCTCTACAACTACCTGAAAGGAAGTTGTGGTGAGGTGGGGGTGAGTCAGTCAGTCAGTCTTCTGCCATCTCTCAAATGAAAGGACAAAAGGAAATTGTCTTAAGTTGTACCAGGGGAAGATTAGATAATAAAAACAAAATAATCACTGCAAAGTGGTTAGGCATTGGAAAAAGTTGATGATGGAGGTGATGTAATCACTGTCTCTCAAAGTGCTCAAAAGGTGTTGAAATGTGGCACTTTGGGATATGGTCTGGGGAGGATTATGGTTCTGTTAAGTTGATGGTAAGACAGGTGATCTTGAAGATCTCTTCCAGCCTTGATGATTTTGTGATTCTCCGAATCTGTTTGAGCTCTTACCGTAGATCTTGTGCTAGAGCACAGACAAGCCATCAGATATTAAATACAGTCAGTGCTACTGATTGACTCAAAATGAGAACACTGAATATCTTTTTATTCAAGCTGTTCAATTCTTTGATGAAAGAAAACTGAAAAATTAGTTGAAACATCTTTATAGAACATTTAGGAAGATTAATGCTGTCATAGTTTCATTCTTGGCTTCTTTTGATGGGATGTCTTACAAACTTTCATCTTCCTTAGGATGTATATAATAAACATGGAGCCCAATTTTGATAGTATAAGAGTATTTTTTTTCTAGATGGGTGCAATTTCTTACTCTGAGCTTTTTTTTCTGAGGATCCTGCACCCAGTGGGGCACGAAAATTAAATTACTTGAAGTGCAAATGTCACTGTTTTAAATGTAGCTAGCAAAAAAAACACCCTTAAGAATTGATTTCTATGTTACTAAGACGTAAGTAAAATATGTTGCTGTATTGATTCTGGTCCTAATTTATGTATTTGGAAAAAGCATAGCCTCTCATTAGCAAAGAGTATAAAACCTTTGCAATATAAATATGTAACTTCATTTTCAAAGAATTGTAGGGTGGGCATATTGAGTTCTGTGAAATATTCCATTTCCCGGATGTTTTCATATTTTTATGATGAATCAGAAAGTGTTGAGTGCAAATGTATATTGTCTAGTTCCACCACAAGTTTTTGGGAAACCTGTATTTTTTTCCCAAAACTCCCTCAATGATCACTAATTAATCAATAAGCATTTTTTTTCTTCACCTCCTATAAGAGAAATATCATACTAATTTGTCTTGAAATTTTGTGATTTTCTGTATAATGGAAAGCCATGAACATCTTGGTGCCATGGTAGTTCAGCAGAGGAAAAAGTTTAAAATGAAAGAGAAATGTTTTAGTGTGAGGTTGAGCACACACTGGAAAAGGTGGCCTAGAGATTTTATGTGATCTCCACCTTTGGAGTCATTCTAAACTAAACTGGTCCTGAGCAGCCAGCTGTAGGTCACCCTGTGCTGAGGAGTGGGGTTGGACTGATGGTCTCCAGGGGTGCCTTCCCACCTCAACTCTTTTGTGATCCCTGTTGGTGACGCTGTGACTTAGATTAGCTGAAAAGACTTTCCCACAAGGACACATTAATCTGTTGAATTTTGCGGCGTGGCTTCATGGTAACAGCTCCATTTTTCCATTAATACAAATGAATTAATTTCAATTAAAGATAATGTACCGCAGTCCCATAGGAGTAGAATACTCCGTCCATCTCTTTTCTAGTTTGAGATGATGTGAATTCATTTTAATAGGCTGACATCTGAGAGTGGTGTTGTTATGTATGTCAATGAAAAGGAAAAGCTAAAACACTCTTCAGTGCATGAATCTCTCTGGTTTACTTAACTATGCAGACATTACTGGTTATTTATCTTTTGCTGTGTTTACTTCCTTATTTGTGTAACAAGTACATGAATACTGGATGGTCACTCATCGCTTAATTACTCTGGAATTTATTTCCTTGCAGCAGGCACTCCTCACAACTGCCTGGACTTAGCATTTGCAGCAAGAGGGGAGCTTAAGTGGGGACTTAGGAGAGCTGCTCCTGTTTTTCAGGTTTTGGAAGCATATATCCCTTGTTGGCTAGTTTACACTAGCCTTTGTGCCGCCCAGTGTGGCTCTACTCTACTAAGATATTTGGAGCCACAGGCATTCTTAAATTTGAGTTTATTTTCATATGCAGAAAACAAATATATGAGCTTCCACAGAGCTTGAGTTCCAGACACATCTCCCTAGTTACCATGGACTGCCTCTAATCAAGGGGGTTTTTGCGGTATGTACCGCTGTCTAGGAATTAATACGATTCTTCAGACAAATATATCATTTCATTAGGAACATAGACCATGAATGAGCTCAAAACTCTTCAGCATTGCTAAGAATTTTCCCATGGGGTCTTCTACAGAAAGTCCTGAGTTTGTGTTTCCCAGTGTTAGCCATGCCATGCAAGATCTAGCTCCAGAGGTGAAACCACATCAGCATGGCAGCATGCTTGAGTTGTTGAACTCTGCTAAGCAGCTGTGTTCATGCTGATAACTTAGTTCTGGATCCAGTTTTGTTTGGAGAGATTGTACAGATCAATCATTAAAGCTTTTATCTACTTCCTAGCAGAAGCAGGAGGATGGGATAAAGGCTGACATGGAATTCCTTACCCTTTAGTGTCGGTGCATCCAGGGCTTGTTCTGTATGAGACATTTTACCAGAACAGGCACTGATAGATCAAGGGAGGATGGCTTTGAAGTGGAAGACAGTAGATTTAGATCAGATGTAAGAAGATTTTCTTTCCTGTGAAGGTGGTGAAGCACTGGAACAGGCTACTCAGAGAAGTTGTGGATGCTCCATAACTGAAAGGGTTCAAGGCCAAATTGGACAGCGTTCTGAGCACTCTGGTGTAGTGGGAATTGTCTCTGCCTATGGCAGGGAGGTTGGAACTATGTGTTTTTAAGTTCCCTCTCAATCTGAATCATTTTGTGATTCTGTGAAACACAGAATTGCACCATTTGACTTGTGAGCAGATTTCATGATGTTGCAGATCTGTGTGCACACACTACTGTATCTGCCATTCCAAATTTTTCTCCATTTGGAAGCTATTTTAATTTGACATTTTTAAATGGTGGTGCTGTTATTTTTGCTAGAATTATATTGATCTTCAGTGTCATGAGTCATGTGATCTTGTGATTTTGATACAGCATGCTGTGAAAGCTCAGCATTTTTTGCGTTTTACTTTTAAGAAACACTTGCATGCACGTGATCTTGCATGGGATTTACATAAAGAAAATATCTGCATCCATCTGTGCTAACAATTTTCAAATCAAGTTCTTTTGGGGGAAAAATGCTGATGAAAATGATTGCATTTGTAGTATAGAAACAGAAGCATAGAATCATAGACTCATTTGGGTTGGAAGGGACCTCCAAAGGTTTAATCCAAACCCTTTGTAGTGAGCAGAGACACATTCAAACCGTTCCAGTGTATCACCACCCTCCTAATAAAAAAATATCTTCCTTATATCTAATCTGATTCTACCCTCTTTTAGTTTAAAACCATTTTGCCCTGTCATATCAAAATACTGCACTCAGCTTGTCTCTTGACGTTTGAGATGGGGCTTGTTTTGATCTGTATGCTGATTTTATTGCTCTTCTGAAAACTGAACCTCTGCTCAACAGTGTAGGGTTTTTTTGGGTAAGCCTGGGTTGTCTTTCAATTAGATGCTAAAGTGAGGTGGGGTTGTGTTTATGGCTTCATGTGTATTACACTGTGTAAACTATTCAGATTGTTGATAGTTTTCCATTGTGCTATGAAGCTTCTTGGGAAAATACTTTTCTTTTTCATTAATTCCAGCTATAAATAAAGTAGTGGAGAAACAGATAGAGATGAGTGTAATGTTTCCTGTTGTGATCTTCGAGACAGGATGGATGAATGAGTCATTCATTTAAGTAGCAGTGCTGATAATGAAGGCTTGAAAAGGAAGATATTACATTCTGTCATTGTGATCTGCCTTTGCTCAAGCTCTGGATCCTGAAAGTGACACTCCAAGACTGTCCAGGTCTGCTGCAACACAGCCTGCTCTGGCAGTTGCCTGCTGATGCTTTGCCTGTTGACCCCTTTTACCATCAAATTTTCTGAAAGCCAGACTATTACTGTGCAAAGTGGAGAGTCCTGACGTCTCTGGCAGTGGTGCTGAAATGCGTTCAGCCTCGCTGCTGGGGAGAAGGTAGGGCTGCTGCTCTTGGGAAGGAAGTAGAGAGTGATAAAATTTTTAAAATAAATGCTTCATTCCTGTGTTTGTGTGTGCACTGCAAAATTTTTGGTGTGTTTTGCATGCTACTGATGTCATGGTACATGTGGTTGCTGCTTGTTTTCAGCTGATGTCTCCACTGCTCTTTTTCCCTCTCACAACTGAGTATCGGTTTCTGCCCTTGTCTGATCTACAATTTCCACCCCCTGTAACTTATGCCTCCCACTATTTCTCACAGAAAAATAATGAGTTCTACTGATTATTTTTCCTTATTTCTTCCCACTCCCTCAACATCAAGCCTCACTAGCCTTCCCACTCCATGAAGGGGAAAATGAAAATAGCAACAAAATTGGTAATTCTTTTGTGGCTGACTCTTATTTGCTACTGTCAGTGCTCTGCCATAATTCAAATTCCTGGGGAGAAGGGTTAAAATCCAAGCAGTTGCTGGAACCTTACATCTTCCTGCACAGGAATTTAATAACACACCAGCTTTTCAGTTGCATGGAGCTACTGAGGGGAGGCTTAAATAAAATTTCGTTATGACTGTATTAGTAAAGAGGAGCCAAATAACCTTCTTTGAAGAAATAAATACTCTTTAGGTCATTACAGCTTGCTGTTGTAAACAAAGTAAAACAAAACAAAAGTTTATTAGCTCAGGCAACAGATTGTAGAACTAATTGCTTTTTAAGTATAGCATTAAACTGTTGCTATTATATATCTGATTTATTTAGAGTACTTTTCTCTAGAACAACAGTAAAAGTGGACCCCACATTCATGCTGTATTTAAAGCAATTTTCACAAATTTAAATTGGTAATACCAAGTCCATATTGTTTCTGAAATAAAACGTTTTTAGCAAGTATGCAATATTCCATCTAGGCCTGATTTCCAACTGAAAGCAGGTATGACAAAGATTGTCAGACTAATGTGTTCTATCTGGTTAGCCATAGTTTTGGGTGGGTTTTTTTTTTGGTTGGTTTGGTTTGGTTTGGTTTGGTTTTTTTGTTTTTTTTTTGGTTGGGTTTTTCGGGTTTTTTTTGTATTTGCTAAACAGAACTCTGACCTTTCCTGGAAAAGGGCTGGGATGAATTTTTGGTAGTCTGAAAAAATCCATATGAGCAAACATGGCTGTAGCACTAATTCATAGCATGCCAAACTCAGAGATGGCATCCTAGTGCTGGAACAATGTTTCTCATCACTAGGATTTGCCTCCTGTCTGTTCTTTCATATTACTTCAATCTTTCACAGTGTAAGCCATGAACAACAAATGCTACTTTACACATGCTGCAAAACTTCATGGTTCATCTCCAGTGGCTGTTGTGAGCCGATGTCTCGGCATTATAGCTGATTTTGTCTCCAGGGACAGCCACGTTCCCCTTCTTAGGGGAATGTGGGGATGTGGCTTTTTTTCATAACATCACTTTGCATGCTGACTGCTTTTAAAACACTGGTTGCTAGTGCTCTGCTTCTCAGGGGCTGTAATCCTACTTCTTTCTTGTAGACAAGTGGGTGGATTGCTAACAATCACCTGAATTCAGATCCAAGGTGAAACTCAGAAGGTGCAGCCATGCACCATGATCCTGAGGGTGGTTTGGTGCGAGTGTGTAAGAGGTAGGGTGGCCGTAGCATTGACAGAAAAAATTGTTCTCAGACAAGAGCTGGTAAAGCTGGTAAAGTTTTGAACCATGGTGGTGCATGGAATAGTGTTTCTTTCTGTTGGCTCAGTGCTCTGTGGAATGATATATTGCTTCATACTTCAGCAAGGTGAATGTCTTGATTAATCTCAGGGGTCTAGCTGTGGAAATAGAGTCTCATTACGTATTATGGAAAACATATGGCTTTTTCTTTAGATAAATTCATTTTGACTTGGAAAGAGGTTGTTCTGCTTTTATAGGACAAGATAACATTTCTCTCTCTTCACACCACTGCTTGACCTAGCTGTAGTGTTTAGTTCTCTTTTAATGACACATTTCTTCAAATGGGAAAAATTTTCCTGAAAACACCTAAGCTTCCATTTGCTGGAACCTCTTCCTCAGAATTACTCAACCTCACCCCTTTGGCATATCTTTGTATTTTTGAGATTAATTTACCTCATTTTGTGAAGTGTCAGTCACAGGCTCTCCTTCTTACTTTTTTCTTTCTTTTGACTGATCATTTCTCTTTCTGTTCTCTTACCATTACCCACTTATTCTTCTATGAGCTGTGCTGCTTACCTGCCTCCCTTGCCTGCTCCTCAGGGATGAAACCAGACTTCATCACTCTCTACAACTACCCAAAAAGAGGTTATAGCAAATTGGTCTTTTCTCCCAAGTAACAAGCAGTAGAATGAGAGGAACTCACCTAAAGTTGCACCAGGGAAAGTTTTAGGCAGGGTAGTAGGAAAAGTTTCTTCACTGAAAGGGTGTTCAGGAGCAGGCTGCCCAGGGAAGTGGTTGAGTCACCATCCCTGAAGGTACTCAAAAGACATAGAACTGCTGCACTTAGAGATGTGCTTTACTGGTGGCCTTGGCAGTGATGGATTAATGTTTGGACTTGTTGTTAGTGGTCTTTTCCAACAGAAATTATTCTGTGATTCTTTCATTTGCAGGCATTTTGCTCTTCTTTCCTTCCATTTTGAATCTTAATTTCTCAGAGTGTTTGGAGCACTCCAAACTTGTTCTTCAAACTTTATTCTTCTGTATAAATTGTTTTGCTTTTGTGTCCTGACTTCATGACCAGAAGTTTTCAGTTCATCTCATCCAGGTATGCACTGTCAAAATCTTATTTTTCAACAGATTTACAAGTTTTTTGGTATATCTGGCCTTTACTCTACTCCCATATGATTTCATTACTCATCCAAATTAAGCCTTCATCCTTATGTCCGCCATCAGTCTGGGAATACTTTCTTTGGTTGAACTTAGATTACATTTCTTACATGTACATATTCCAGAGCATACTTATCATATGTAAGACATTGTTTTAATGGTCTTCTCATCATGTCCCATCTTTTGTTGCCTCTGAAACCATTCAGATAATTTTTCCTGCTCCTATCTTTAAGTGTAAAAACACTAAAAAAGAAAAAACTACCTCCCAGGAACTTCTCCCACCTTTAAATTGACATCTCCATTGTCTTTCTGCTTTATTGACTTTCACTGTTTTACCAGTGAGCTTTAGTTAAGGTTAAAAATGTACTGAAATAAACTTTTATAGGGTTTATTTCAAAAAGGTGGTTTATGTGAAGGGTTGAGTTCTTTCATTCCTCTCCCCTGGAATAAGCTTGCTATAAAGTTGTGAAGAAATGTTCCTCAATGCCAGGAGGGGGTAGAGAGTTGCAATTATTTTTAGATTTCTCTAATAGTGACTGCTGTCTTTGGGAACGCTATATACTCCATACATTCATTAGTGGGAAATAAGCAGATTTGGTTTACAATTTACTGGATGTGCTTAGAAAAAGTACTTTGAAGAGAAAAGGTACACAAATTGCTACAGCAGGTAGCTTTGATGCATTCTTTCTCTATGCAGAAAGATGAAAACCTTCAGGGTTCACTGGACAGGCCCAGATTTCTCTGGTCAGGTGTTCTTCGTCTTAGCAGATACTTTTTTGCTAGACTGCTACAGTGAATATTGCTTTTTCCTTGAAAGGATTGGGTTTTTTTTTCCTAGCCAGCAATCTCATTTCTGATGAAGTTTTAAATATTTAATAGAGCAATTGGTCTGTAGAAAGAACTATTTGTATTGTCTTTGTATTCTTACATGATGACAGAGGAGATCGACAAAGCAGTACTTCGTGTAGTATCTATACTTATTTCCAAAACAGAAGAGGATAAATGTTTTCAATTTAGTGTAGAATTCCCTACAGTACTTATCAGGCTTTACAGTCTTAACATTTTTAATCAGTTCTAAAAGATCGTCTTACTCTCTGATTTAAATAATAGACCTTAGTTTTTCTATTTTTGTTTCATTTGACTTCAGAATATTTCCAATACTAAAAAAAAAATTGACATTTTGTTAATCTTACTTTCATCTTTAATTTTTCCATGTATCAATGTTCATAACAGTATCACTTTTCAAACAGTAACTTTTATGGACAGAAATTATTAGTCATAAACCAGAAGAGATACAACATCATCATGCATATGACTGAAATTTTCCTCAAAATCTTGTTGTCTAAAGTTTTCAAGGGACTAATAGTCATAGGTTTTGAATTCTCCAGCTGCTGGAGGGCTTTTAATGTTTTCTGTGGAACACTGGGGACTCATCTTTCTTTATCTCCCCTCTTGAGAGAAACTACGGGAGGAATTGAGAGTTATATAAAATTTCCCTGGCACTCCCAGAAGTTCTTCTTGTGTGGTAGTCTCTGCACTGATGGGAAAAATATTTCCACTCCTCTTGGTTTCCATTCAGTTTCAAGCACCTCTTTTGCCCCTTGATGGTGTTTCCTCCTCCCCTGTCCTGTGTGTGACACTGGCCAAGGACTGAGGCTCTTCCAGACATTCACTGTTCTCAGTAGGCTGCCCCTCTGAGAACAGACACAGAGCGGTTGGTGACAGAGTGGGTCAGGACTGGAAGCAGGTTGCAAAGAACAGCACAAGAAGACTGCTGCATTTTTCATCTACAACTTAAACTCACAGGTTTATCTGTTGATTGTGGCTGACCAGCAAAATAAAGGTCAGTTCCAGCCAAGGCAGAAATTTTGACAGGAGCACATCTTCTTTAGCAGTGATCCTTCTAGAAATTCTGGGGCTAATTCACGCTATAAATCTGATTTTTTGCTCCCAGAATTGGCAAGAATATTAAGGTATAGGCAATTGCTTCACTATTGAGCTCTCCATAGAAGTTTGAGTTCACTAAGTAAAAAAAAAAAGCCTTTTAGTGTTTCAGAGCACTGTTGCATTTGTCAGGAACGAACACTGTTATGTTTGGAGATTGATCTCAAATCCATCTTTTTAGTGGTGGAAATAGAGGAGCCCTCACTGATAGGCTCTAATTACTTGTTGCATGTGTTTCAACTAGCTTGAAAACTGCTGTCTCTGATTGCTGGGTTTTATTCAGGTCATCCCAACAGGAGGCTGAGTACAAATATACGCCTCCTAATTATACCTGTTCTCTCCAACTCAGTCTTACCAGTGTCCTTGCCTGTTCATGAGGTTCTATCAAGACAGATGAGCAAAGAGGGAATTACTTTCAAGGACTTTAGACAACTACACACCTGTAGAGTGGTAAATAATGTGCCTGGCTGGTCTTTTGACAACCCTTGGGTCACTGGTTTGTCATTGCTATGCACTCTTCTTGAAATCTATAAACCCAGGGTTACTTGCAATTTTAGAAGAATTTTCTACTAATATTTCAAATCATAGTGTGGAGAAATGAAGGATTGTGTTGTTTTCTGAAGATAAACTTTGTGTTTAAAAAGCTGTTACTCCTTTATCGAAACTCCTTCAAAAGCTGTTATTCTTTGTTCCATATTGGATACTTTTCCACAGAGCCAGCCTTTGTGGGTGCTGGGAAAAAGCATTATTTCACATATGCCATTAAATTTGGGGCAAAGATTTTAAGAGCCATAAGGCAGTGTCTCTACAGCAGATTAGAGAGCCCTGTAACAAGAGGCTAGTGCACAATCTGGCCAGCTGGCAGCAAAAAAGGGAAAAACTTGCTTTAGAGTAAGGGTAAGAGCATTTTAGCTTGGAACAACTCAGTAGATGATGCAGTTGCTAGGAAATGTCTTTCATTTCTGGAAAAAGTCTTGAGGTGAAAGCTAATCAATAAGGTAGATACAGTGTGATGTCATTTGTTGCCATGGTTTCTGAACTTAGCAGTCTGTTATCTGCAAATAGTATTGATGGTTGCTATGCAGTTGAATCTTTTCATATTGTTGTTTAACCATTATTAAGCACTTTAATCTTAGCTAAAGCTTCAAAGTCAGACCACTTAGGAGTTTAAATGTTTTAATAGGCTTCTATTACAACCCTAAAATATGTTGAATTTAACTATCTAATAAACAACAGGTATCAGCAGGAAGTGAACAAGGTTAACATTTTGCTGATTAAATTTCCACAAAGCATTTGACATTTTCTAGTAAATTAATCTGTGAATTAAATACCTCCGTGGAATTAGTGCTGTGAGTCTTTACATGGCAGATCATGTAAAAAAAGGGGTAAGCAGTCAATCCTCTGGATGATTGATGGCAGTCAAATGCATAAAGCTCTAAATGGCTGAAAAGCCATCACGGCTTCTTGAACAATGGCCTTCTGTTTCATGTGTCTTCCACTATGGGATTGGACCTCTTTATTATGTTTGGCTTTCACTAGAAAATATTTGGTAGCAGCTTATGCTAAGCATCAGGCAGCTGAATAGGCTGAAAAGGAAATGAGACTTATTTTTCCTGATAGTTGTCAAGGTGAAGAGAAAGTATTCTCAGGTCAGATCCTTTAAATCAAACATAACTTCATTTTTAATATTCTATGGAGATGTTAGTTTTAGTAGAATGCTTCGTATCCTTTGCTTGATTTGGTGGCACCTCTTTGCAGTATTTTTTCTTCACAGTTTGAGATTTTGGAAGCATTTTGGGGGGGAAGAATGAAAAAGAGATGAGCAGAGGAAGGGAATTTAAAAATCAGATGATGACTTGCTGAATTCTAGGGTTTGTACATCTTCAGAGTGAAATTTGCCACGCTGTGTATTTTTCTCTTTTTCCCCAATGTGTTCCTTCTCCTCCCCTTCAATTTCCACTGTTCTCTGCCTTAACAACACATTTTTTTAGAAAGTGTTTTGCCACCTTCTTTCTTGTCTTCTTCACACATCTCTCCTCTGTGTAGTGACTTTGACTATCACTTTTCTTTCTAACAGAGAAGTAATTGGCTTCCTAGTCCTACTTGTCCCTTTAATATAGCGAGTGAACTGTCAAGGATGCACCCGCAGTGGGAGAACCTGAGGAAGATGTCACCAGGAAAGGTGATGCATACGGCTAAAATCCTGCTCCTGCAAAGTGGGCAGGGGTGTTCTGGATGACTCCTCTCCTGGAAATCCTCTAGAAGTTCCCTGATGGCTGTGCAGAAATGCAGGAGGAGCTTTCGAGTGCATCCTCAAAGCAGGGCTACTGAGAGCAGGCAGATGGAGGAGACGTGTCAGCTTGATGATGATAGCAGATGTCAAGCTAACAATCTGAAAAGGAAACTAGCAGCAGTACTTCTTACCAAAATTTTTAAGGAGAGGAAGGAGAGAAAAGGAAAAACAAAAAGAAGAAAAAAAGAAAGGCAGCATGGAAAAGGAGATACAAATCAGTATTGCTGACTGGCAGGAGCTCTAAAAGACTATCTGATGCTAAATCTGTGAAGTGGTGCTCTTGAGTGGAATTATCTAAAGAAGCATTTCACTATTAAGCTGTCACAAAGAAAAAGCATTTACTTCAGGTGCCATATGCCAATTGTGCAATCAGATTTCCAGTCATACATTGTGTGCATTCTAAAGCTGGGGGACCAGTCTCAGCCATTTGAAGTTGCTCTTGCATAACTCTTGATTTTACAATATTCAATATTCAGCTTGCACTGCTGTGAAAGTTGTGTTGTTTGGGATAGCATACTTTTATTTCTTGAGATCCTTTTATCTTAACATTTTTGTATTTTGATATTTTATACCCTTAAGAACAAACTAAACTGTCAGACCTCTTTTGATGCTATTTCACATCATAAAGCAATTCAGTTTTTAAAAAACTAAAAGAAACATACTTTTTCTAAGAAAATATGCCCATGATACCTATTATATAAGGAAATCTTGATACTTTGTACGAGTGAACAACTTGATAAAACACATGGTACTGGAAAGTCTCAGGCAGTTTTAACAAAATACTTTCCTAGTTTGTGAATTCCTGCTGTTTTAAGCTAAATATTTACATATGTTTATATCACTTTATTTCAGACCTGTTGGTAGTGCTGAATGTAGTAGCAGATGCAGTTATTGCAGCTGAGAGGTGACCAGTAAGACTAAGAAAAATACTAGTTATATACATCAGCTACTGTTCATGTTATTTAAATAAAAATCTCAGAACTTGCTGCTAAAAATTTACTATAGTGTACAAAATTCTTAAAAAAAGGAGCGCAAAAGTCTGAAGTTTGAGAATTACTTTAGGTTTATTAGAGCCATTTTAATTTCGTTTTATGTCAGTATGAGTCAGCTAAGCCTTTCTCTGGAGCTTTTATATCTTTAGTTGAGGTCTTGGGTCAGTCATGCTGCAAATAATCTCTTTTTATGAGTAGAATCAAGGCATGTTTACTTTCTGTATACTGATTTAGATAGACAAAGCTAGTTCCCAATCCAAACCCAAACAAGTAGTTGTTTCCTGTAATAACTGCCGAATATTTTTTCTTATGTATGAGGATATAAATGCATGCATTCATTTTTCATAAAACATTGCAGGAAAAAAAAAGTACTTATTGCTTGAACATTTTGTGGAAAACCCAACTGTCACCCAATTTTCAAATTATCTCCACAAAAACAAGTCCTTCACCCCAAGGCCCTAACAGACTAGTAGAGATATCCTGTGCTAGAAAAGGAATCCCTTGAGGTTCTCATATCTTGTACTGATATAAGTTCATAAAGCTTCTTTAGAAGAGGGATTTTTCTCTTTTCCATCATATCTGCAGGTACAGGTTCATACCTTGCTTGCCTAAAATCCTTGTAAGAAACTAATCCCCAGATTTTCATCATTTGGGTGAGATCAGTCAGATAGCCATGCATTTAAAGAGGTTCTAAGGGTTCTTTTGTACATACATTAGATGCTTCCAAAGGTTCCCCTGTTCTGACACCTCATAAACCACCCAACCAACCAGATCCAAGAACTGCCAGCATTTTAAAACCCAAGAATCCTTTCATGTATAAGGCAGAATTGTTTTTTGTCTAGTCAGTACAATATTTTTTAATATGAATTTTTTTAAAAGCCATTCTAGATGGAAACTAATTCCAGGCAATTTTTTGAATAGAACGTACAAAACACACAATGCATGGCCACTGAGAAATCTGTAACCGTTTCCTGCTTGAGTCTAAGTTTCTCCACATTGATCAAGCTCAGCTGGAGTGTGCCACTCTGAACACCTCAGACTGAGCAAGGCACAATGATATTGGCCACCCTATTTATGGCAAGTGTTGCGTTTTGTTCGCCAGTTTTGTGGTACTGTTTATTCCCTTTACTGCTCTTCTATTGCCTCCACCACTCAATCAGTGGATTTTCTTTTGCCTTACTTGAATCTGCTACCTGCTATTACTTCCTTCAGCCACATCTGCTTCCCTTCACCCTTCATGTCCACTGAAATTTTGTCGTCTTCTGGACAAATCTTCCCATCCCCCTTCTCTGATTTGCCATTTCTGAACATTGTTTTAGATCATCTTGCTCACATCCAGCATGAAATGAGTTCTGTTGGCAGAAAGACACAGCAGCTTTACTGAATGTGCTCAAGTTGCCTGAGATTACATGATAAAAAAGAAATTGCAATTTCTGATAGGTAATGCTTTCAGATGTTAAGCCTGGGACAGCCATGGGGAAGAAATGTCCTTACTAAAGGCAGATTCCCTTCTATTTATCAGAAGCCTGAAACACCATTTTTTTGATAAGCCAAATGAACTTGGCTTGCTTTTACCACCATCTCAGTGCAATTTGGCACTGTATTCCTTACACATTAAAAAAAAAAATTAAAAATATTTTATTTATTTGTTTTCATTTAGAAGATAAAAATTCATCATCCTGCACAGAAAAATCCTTTATATAGAGTTACAGGCAGGGAAAGACAATGAAGTATATCTTATTATATTCAGTGTTAGTTTTATATTGAAAGCCGTTATTATCTCTTCCTTTGTTGGCAATAACAGAGTAAAAATGCTTTATTACACAAATTATGTACTTCTAGGGCAGTGCTTTTAAATTACGTGTACAAAAGAGACTTTCAGTTAATCCATATAGGCAACTGGAAATTGGTTTGAATGCAGGCAGCTAATGGTCACAGTAATTTGCATGGGAACAGGTTTAATGTAAATCTAGACACTGTTTAGTTATGTTTTTATAAATGTTCATAAACGTAACAAGAGGAATGAAAAAATGCTATAGTAAAAGGGGAATAAAATCAAAACCTAGAAGTTTACAGCTTTTTTCTTTTTTTGAGAATTCTAGAGTCAATTATCTAATGAACTTGTGTTTTGATGAGATGTGGCACTTTAATTCCCTTTAAAAACAAAAAACCCCAACCTAAGCTGATCTTTTGTCACTCTTCAAGTACTAACAATTATTAGTGATAAGTTAATACTTCTATTGACATCAATGGGAGGAAGAAATGTGAAGAAATATTAAGACTGTAGGCAAATAAAAGCCTTGTCTAATTATTCTATTCTTAGCATCTTGCATTGCAATAAGTAGCTTAAGCTTTTCAGTGCTAATAGCTCATAAAACTTCCATCATAAAGCTTCCTTTATCTGAAGCCACCACATTATGACATTTACTCTCCCTGTTTAGTGAGGAAGTGTGGCACCACTTGCTGTAAAATATCTGAGGCGAACTGGTTTCTTTTTACTCATGAAGTGTAGCTCCTGCACAGATGGTTAAGAAGGTGCAGAATATTATAGTCATCCCCTGTTCAATTGTTTCTGTATGCCTTGGAATTTATTGAGAATTTAGGATGTATGGCAGTAGCTTTCCCTGTATAATCAGGTTGCTATGGTAAAACTATTATTCTATACAAAGGAAGAGTATGTTTAGTAAAGTGCTGATCCCTTTTCAGTATAATGTGAGATTCAAATTACTTTTGAATGATTGAGTTTGTTTGGTAAGTATTTTATTGCAATAGCTAGGAGAAGAAGATCACAGAATAAGATGTGGCTTTGATATTTCAGCAGCAGATACATACTATATAGTTAGCTGTTCAGAAGCAATAGAACTTCAATTCTTTGTTAAATTATCTCCTTAGAGTGAGCCCACTTAATGTAATCTAACCAAAATCTCACTACTTTTGGAGGCAGAATATTTTTATAGCCAGTACAAAGTTGCAGTTATTTAAGTGATACCATTAAATTAATTTCTCATGCTGACCTTGTAACATTTGTAAAATTAAATGAACCAATAATTTGAGTATCAATTTCAGCAACAGTGTAATAAACTACTAAAATTGTATTTTTGAATATTTAAAAATAAAGAAATAGCTCAAAGAAAATAGCTCCTTTTCCAGAGCACTTGCTGACTTGAGGTTTCTGTCTGTTTTCAAGACACTTTCAAGTCTGCTGAGGTCTGCAGTCAGATGATCTAAACCATACCCTGAACTTAGGTGGGGACCAGGCAGAAAAAAATTAAAAAAAAAAAAAAAGAAAAAAAAAAAGAAGAGGCACAGATTCCCTTTGATCTTGTATCTCTTACATGACAAATATGTGCCCGATCTGCTTAGGGATGGGCTTCCCTCCATTTTTCTGCTGGTGAAACTGTTGCACATTAACTAAAATAAATAAGTATTACTTACTGCAGGGACTGAGAGGAGCCTGTTCCCACTGCAGCACAAGGGACCTGGCACTGGACTCTGACTTACTAAATCAAGCATTACAGAAGATAATGCTTAGTTACAGAACATGCAGGATCCTCATTATAGGACCTTCCTTTGCTCATTCCTCTGGAGGATTCTCCCTCCATAAAGACTCCTCTAGTCAAAGCAGCTTGCTTAAAATGATTTTAGCATCTTCAGGCATCCTTATTATAGCAATGGCTGGCCAGGAGACCACTGCTGAAGATTCTTTTATTTATGTTACAGTCTCCACAACAGATGGGTCCTGTTCACCAGGTACCTCTCAGCCTATGGGTCTATGTCTATGACGCCTAAGGTGAATACATAAAAAGAGACAAATTAGACCAAATAAAAGTCTCTGTATATTTAAGCACTAAGGATCTTTTTTTCCAGCTTCTAATGTGTTCAAATAATAATAGCTTAGAGAATGCAGGCAAATAGCCTCATTTCTTCTGTAGACAATCATATCTTAAATATTGATGTGATTAGTAAACACAACTCTATTTCATGATGCAGTGCATGCACTTCCTATAAAAACTTTTTTCTGAAAAAAGAATCCTCATAAAATTGACATTGCAACATAGTTTTTAAACTATGCATATAATAAAGGTATTAAGAAGTATTTACGATAATTCTATTTATCAGTGTGTCTTTTCTAAAATTCTTGCACTTTATGTCCTTCTAAATCGAATCCTAGTGCATAAAATGTCAGCTCATAAACGCAATATATGTTGAGGCTTGGGAAGGTGAACAGTATAGAAGTTATAAAATGAGCTTAGAAATTTTTTTTCCATAAGTAAAAAGATCTCTCCCTAATCCGACTTAATTAGACTGTTTTATTAAAAACAAACAAACAAAAAACAACCCCCAAAGCCCCACAAACAAATATAACAAATTAGGGTTAGAATTCAGCAAAAGAAGAATATTAATAATCATCTGTCATTACCTTATCCTAAAAAGTTTTATTGTCATAAACCTTCAGTTACAAAACCTTCACAGAGGTTTTAATTAACAGTCCTTTCCCATTCAATAAAATATTTCAGCAAATGCTGGAAAAAATTAGTGCAGTGTGTTGTGAACTGTCTGGTTGCATAATGAAAGGCTGCACTTGGAGGATATTTTTTACTTTCCAGCAATGCTATACATTTGGGGGTTGCAGTCAGTAGAGGAGTAACCAGGCCCAAGTTGAGTTTCACCGATGCTGTGTCTAAATTAAATCAGTAAGGGCAGGTTTTCTGCATCCTAATCCATGTCTCTGGTGGCTGTTTTTTATACACAGTATCCCTTCCCAAGCCTGTCAAATGTATGGGTTTGGCCCACGGTTTGTGCCATATTTAGAATGTTATTTCACCAAAATTTTCATAAAATAATTTAAAAACATACAGAGGCCTACTCTTAGAAGTTAGGGCCCATTACCTGAACTGAATTTGTCTCAGATATGTGCAATGTAAGACTGTACTGGATATTAATTTTTTCCACATCTGACCATTTAGAGCTCACTGCTTTTAGGGTTTTGGAGTGAACATCTGTGGGAGCTTGGATAAATCTGTTGTCCATTTAAGCTCTGGGGAGCTCTCCTGTAAATAGATTGATGGAAGGGGAGACTATGATAGAGGTTGGGCCTATTTCCTCAGATCTAGACAAGAAAAGTTACAGGGATTTTGCTTTCAAAAAGCTTGACAGAGTATTCGAGGAATTATTTTTCTGCATGAATAGAGAGTATCTTAGATAGCTCTGTGCACAGACAATTTAATTCTGATCACATTTGTCTTGGTGTTTCTGAGATATGTGCTAAATATTTTAGATCAATTATGGAGGTTAATTATGCAGATAAGCAAGGGCCAGCTCAGCTATGCTAAGTTCAGATATGAAAAACATGCAATGCCAGTGATTGTTTATTGATGCCATTTCCACTAAGATTATAACAGTGATATACTTTCCATCTGGTTACTGTGGAGGAGGAATAGTTTTGTTTTGCTATGTTTTTGTTTGTTTGTTTGTTTTTAAATTGTGTTTAAGTGTTATACTTTAATTAATACAGCTTGACTTGTAGTTTGTCTTTGAGGCTAGGATGTAGCACAAATTTGGGGTTTATTCAATTTATTTTACTTTACTGAAATCATGACTCTACCAATTATTTATTCTTACAGGGAGATGTGAATGTGGCCAATGCACTTGTTTCCCTCCAGGAGACAACAGAGTTCATGGCAAAAACTGTGAATGTGATGATCGGCAGTGTGAAAATGCAGATGGCGATGTCTGTGGGGGTATGTGTTCACTTAATATCACATAACATAGCATAATTTAACAACAAAACAGAACCAAATCTTGACAGTATATTGCTTTCTGTTCCTCTTGATTTTATAGCATAATGTAACTATAGACTCTTTACATCATTGATTGATAATAAGATGGCAGATTTTTGTAACATACAAGTGCTAGAAGTATTGAACATGTTAGAGAATATTTATTTTAAGACTTCAGGAATGCTAACACATAAATGGAAGTGCTGTAGTATATCCCAGGTTCCATCAGTATTCATTAAAGAATACGGACACTTAAACAAAAACCTAAAACATTAGGTAACCTTATGTTGTGTTTAGTAAACTGATGCTTTACTGAGGGTGTCGTAATAAACCTGAAGGTAATAATGACCAGAAAAACTTTTAAATATTTTGTGTTCACTGGAGGTGATATGCCTGTTTTCTAGAGAAGTAGCAAAATATGTTATGAAAGAATGTAAAATGCTTGAGAGACAGTGTCATAGTAATTGTAGATGCAGATGGTTTATTTTAGTGCTGACAGTGAAAACCTTACATTGTGATATTTCAGTAAAATATGTTGGTGTTTAGCAGTATTTCAAGGTAGTTTTGCATATGTAAGTGCATGCATACCACATGGCATTTTATAAGCAGGCGAATAATATTTATCCTTAGTGCTCTCTTTCTAGATTTGATGGGCTTCACTTTTAAAATGACTCTTTGATTCTAAGTATTAACAAAGTTGTTGGTATGAACAATGGCACATTGTATTGTATTCCTTATTTCTATGTAGGACAAAGAATGTATTGCTTCATGATCCTCACATACATAAAAAAATACAGAGAATATTTCTTCAAGGTGTCTGCCATACAGAATATAAACATATATAGAAAATTTTGGTTTGAATGTATAACCAGCCATAAAAATAGTTTACAGCATTCAGAATAATTCAATAATATGAGTGTGTAGAAAAAGAATTATTTGAAATTTAATTTTGTGTAAAGGACATAAAAGCACTGAAAAGCACTGAAAATCTGTTTCGCATTTGTTAGAAATTGAATAGTTGGGAAATAAAATTCATCATCATCCATGCTAAAAACATGTCTTTTGTTTACATCACTCATATTTTACATTATTACATCTCCCTCTCTTTCTTTTGAGTTTGTCTGTGCTTCCATCTCAGCCTGAACTTCCTGAAATGTCTTGCTGAATTGCTTATTCTTTCCTCTTTCCTTGTCCCCTTTTCATTGCTATTTTTCTACCACTGCTGCTGCCTAGGCAATCACAGTAAGGACATAAGCCCCTGCTAGGAAATCTGTCTTCAGAGCAATATAAGCTGGACTGTGTGGGGTCTGACAGTGAGCACTGAGTGCCTGTAAGCACAAAGAAGGAAGACCAGTGTTTTCAGATGAAATGTGTGCTGAAAGGAGAAATGTGAATGACAACCTAAATGATTTGAATAAGAATAGTTACTGGCCTTCTCCAACTAGCAGCGACTGATTAATAGCTTGCTTTCCAGACCAGCTGTCCATGCACTGATGGAAAGACACGAGGTGAAAGCTATGATAAATTAGGGTACAACTGGATGGGACCCCGTGGCCATGTTTCTGCATGATTGTAGTGAGTCATTCGCTTAAAAATTCAGCTGTCCATCAATGCAGTACCAAGAATAGAGACTTAATGTCTCCACAAAGACAGAGGTTGCAGGAGGACTCGGCATAGATTTCACATCCCTCTGCTATTAGAAATTGATTCATATGATTATGGAATCACAGAATAGTTTGGGTTGAAGGGGACCTTTAAAGATCATCTAGTCCAGCCACCCCTGACACGGGCAGGAAACCTTTCACTTAGACCAGGCTACTCAGAGCCCCATCCAACGTGGCCTTGAATGTTTTCAGGGGTAGGGGGGAATCCACAGCTCTTGGCAACATGTTGTAAGTCTCAACACCCTAATCATAAAAAAGTCTCTTCCTTATGTCCCAGCTAAACCCATTATTTTTCAGTTTAAAACCACTATCCCTTGATCTGTCACTACAGAACTTGGTAAAAAAAATCTCTCTCAGTCTTTCTTGTGCTCCCTCTTTATAACATTGAAAGGAAAGATCTCCCCAGAGCCTTCTCTTCTCTAGGCTAAACAATCTCAATGCTCTCAGCCATTCCTCACAAGAAGGGTGCTCCATCTCTCCGAGCGTTTTTGGACATATTCTCTGGACCTGCTCCAACAGATTCTTGTCTTTCTTGTACTAGGGACCACACAGCTGGACACAATACTCCAGATTGCAGAGCAGAGTGGAGGGGGAAACTCACCTTTCTTGACCTGCTTTCCAGGTCTTTCCTTCATGCTCCTCTTTCTTTGTCTGTGCCTCTGTACATGGACTTAATATGCTAAGACTGGAGAAGATATCTCATGCAGCCTTTTTGAGACAGGTGTGCTCTACCTAATGGCCCTTTCCCTACTGTTTAGGTTTTTGATTATGTAAGATTTTCCCGAGCATACTTCAATGTTGATCCCCAGAAGTATTTAACATCACATTTCCTTTGGCTTCACTTTGTTCTTTGAGTCTTGCATGTGCAAGTTAAATAGTTTTGATGCACACACATGACCAGAGAATCACAGGTTTGCCAGCACAAGTCCTTGGCAACACTTTTTTACATGAGGCTTGATATTTACTCATCCTGTATCCTGGTGAGACATACTTCTCTCTGTCCTTTGAGGTTATGGCTGTGCTGCTCACTGCAGATGCATCCTAAGTTTTCAAGTGGTATTTGTTTCCTTTCTGGGTCCAGGCATGTTTTCCTGAGATTTCATCATTGGCTGCTCCACCTCACTGGGCCAACCGTTTTCCGTTACAATTTTTTGTCTCCCAGGATTGAGGGCAGGCAGACAACAAGAACTCAGAACAACAGTAAAGATGAATTTGAAGTGGATTTGATAATCCTCTTAACTCCATTCACTTCAATTTTTTCTCTGGACATTTATTGGCCTAGCTATGAGTTCTTGTCACAGCCAAGTAGCAGCCATTGAAGTAATAAAACAAAACCTTTGGGCTCCTCTGCATACCACAATTTCCTGTAGAATTATGCTGATTAAAAACTGCAATAAAACCAAACCCAACAAAAATAGTAAAAAGTAGGTTGAAACTAGGATCACTAGCAAAGGTTTAAACTTGTAATTGTTAACTCATTACAAGACTCTTACATATTTCTATGGATGCACTTATTTTGTATTACATCAATATATCATTCTGTGCTTCAAATAGTTGGCCATCAATATGAACATTAGCTTTGAGAAGACCTTTTAACGTTTATTCATAAATATTTGCACTGTCTTTAGGACTAAGAAACAATTAAGACTGAGTATTCTAGTAAACTAGTAGTTTGACTGGTGACAGTGGAATCCTTTAATTTCTTTATTTTCAAGTGAGCAATTCCACTTTGAGGACTTTTTAACAAATCATTTTGGCCAGAGCGCATCAAAATACAATCCTCACCAAAATACAATCCTAACACTGCAGAGAATCCTGTTGTGTCATGTCACATCAAAGAGTGCCTTTTGGTAAAAGGTATTAGTTATCATTAGTTTGAAATTCTGGTTATAATATAAAGGCTTCTAGAGGCTGAAGGAGTTGACTTATTCTTGGAGCAAATGCTGAGGTAATTCATATTTCCCTCCTTTACTCAGATTTGCTTTCACACCTCTCAGTTCTCTAAGTGTAGCAAAAACTCTGCTTGAGACTATGGGAAGGGAAGTTAGTATTTTTTTAGGAAATCCACAAGTAAATTAATTTTCACCACACAGACACATCCTTTTATTGATTTCATCGTCTTGCATTCTCATGCCCAAAGCAAGCATCAAAATGTCTGCATTTAATAGTTAGGTCAGGATCCCTTGTGTGTGACACAGAACATGGATGAGGGATGCCACCCATCAAGTTTGTGTTAGGTCTTTTTGTTTCTTCTCGACTGACAATAACAAACTGGTCTTTAAATACATCTTTTATATATTTAGGACCCAAAAGTTAGGGTGAGCCTTTTGACTCACAATTTTGCTTACTTTTATATCTGTAAACTTCAGGCAAATCTGTTGTCTGTGGTTCCTGATTTTTGACATTCTTAGGACAATGCTGTTCTTGTTGGAGTTATGGGGAAAAGAATGACACAAGTTATGTGCTGTGTCTGCATATTTTGTTGTTGAGATGCACTCTTCTGCCAACATGTCATCATGACATTCATCATATTGTTTCTTTATAAAAGTGCAGACTTTTTGATTTTGACAAAATAATACATTCCTTAGTTTACTCCTGTGAATGTGTTGTTGGTTATCATTGCAGCTCATGCCTCTGACCTCATTCTGATGTTTCTTCTGGCACTCACTTACACATTTCTGTCCATACATCATTTGTACCAGTATTAAGATTTCCAATGTTATTCTCTATGAATCACCAGAAAATGTGGGAAAATCTGGGGTTTATCAGGCATACATATACCTTAAGCCACAATTCCCAGCTTTCCAATGATTTAAAGTTTTAAAACTGAGACAGAAACTTCCATGTCACATTCTTAGAGTGATGGATTCTAGGACTGCACAGTCATCACCAGGATGTACGATGGTAAGGCTCCCTCTCAAAAGTCTGGTAAAAGTTGCCCCTAATTGCCATGTTCCTTTGAATATAGAATTTTCATTACTATCTAGCCAGGCTAAATAATTAGATTCAGAGGAAATACTTCCTTTTTTTCTTTTTTTTTTTTTTTTGGAATATAAGACATGCAACAGGAAGTGTAAAATCTTTTTTTTTAATGAACGTTATAGGTCCATACTGTAGAAATCATGAATGACATTTATTTTTGTCATCTGTTCAGTGAAGCAGAAGCATGATATTTTCAGATAACATGTTCTTATGAGGACCAATAAGAACATAACCATAGAAATGAGAGAGCTATGATTAATTATATGCTTCATTAAGCAAAGCTAAGTATGGTACAGTTGCTGCCACACAATTTCCTCATTTCTTGCACTAATGTGGATCCACAGAAACAGAAGTATATAAGACATTTTTTGGACTCTCTAATATATGTAAAATACAAATTAGGAAGGAAAAATAATACCTGTCAATCTCACAAACAAAGACAGGTTTTGGCATTGACTGGTCTGAGAATTCAGAAATATTACTCCTGAGTCAACCATGGCTTCTCCGATTACGTGGAACATAATTTTAAAGTCTTCAGCCACCTAAATTGAGGCACCTTTTATCACCTGTGATTCCCAAGACTACTCCTGCCTGACCCCAGCTTGGCCCCACAAGGGCAAAGGAGAGCCTGCCTGGCTGCTGCCATTGTGAGGATGTCCTTGATGCCTTAGGGCATGTCCACTGCCATGGCCATCTGAATTGAACCTCTAATTTCTCTGAGGTTCCCACCATGTTAAAATAATGTTAAAATAAAATCCTACCCGATAGGTCTTTCATCTCTTCTCTTGAAAAGTCTTTAGGGCAGGGACCATATTCTTTTGACAGAGGAATCTGAAGATCATATAGTTGTTACAGAATTCAGTATATATATACTATATGCAGATAGTGAATATACTAGGTAGATCTGTTCTCTGTTATATATTACTTATTAGAGAATTTTTATTATGTTATTTGTTATTGAAAAATGCAATTTATTCTGAGGAAAAAAAATTTTAAAAACCCAGAAAACCAAACCAACAGTTGATGTTTAGTGAGTAAAACTGGTGCTAACAAAGGTGAAAATGATGGTATTAAATAGTGGAGAACTCATAGTCTAACTGGAATAAAACTAATGTGAATTAGGGTTTTATTATGACGATACTAAGAGGAGAGCTAATGATTCAATGCCTGTGTCCTTGTGTTTAACTGGTTCCAGGGGCAGCAACAGATACTTTTGAGAAGATCAGTAGGTATTAGATACAAGAGTGACTACTGTAGCTAGTACCGGTACTAATGACATTGCATAGTCTGCATTAAATTAAATTAATTTTAATTTTTCTAATTTTTCTTTTAAATGCACTACAGATTTCTGTCCTGGTCACCCAGACATTTGTGTAGGTGTAGGAAGAGTCAGTACTTTACACAGATGCACAGAGAACTTAGTTTGTTTAGCTTTTCAGGTGGCATAAAATGTGATTTAGGTTTGCAAAAAGCATTTTCATTTAATCTTTCTGCTCAAACAAGCAGTAAAGGAATTGCTAGTACATTAAATTTAAGTGGATTAATAGATACTAATTTTGTAAATCCAAAAGAGGCTCTTCTGTTGAACCTCTTTTATTAGACTGTAAATAGCCACTATTACACTATTCCCATGCTTCCCCTAGGTTGAATTCTGTGCACTTTGTGCAGCAAAAGCCTGTCTCTGAGCAGGCCATGCTCTCAGAACTCCTAAGACATGTGTAGCCACACCAACATCACTTGAAAGTTGGTTCCAATAGTCACCACCCTTTTTTGACATGCTGGCTCACTTCTTAAATGACTTTGTCTGTATCAGGTTTCTCTCCTGCTTTGTCTTTCTCTGGTAGTTTGAGAATACCCATTCTGATACCCTCTGAATTTCTCTGAATTTTTTAGTACCCCTCCAAGTTTTGCAAAAATCTCTTCAAACATGGATATCACAGGACTATAACACCATCTCATCAATGCTCCAATTTTGTTCCTCTTCACTTTTCTCTGGGTAGGTGGATGTGAGAATGACATTGGCCCCTTTTGCTGCAGTGTTTCACTTGAAGGCGTTACTGAACTGCCTGACTGTTTTGTTACTGAGACCGGAGCCACAGTCCACCTTCATTAGATTCAGACAAGATTAACTGACCTACTTTGAAAATACAATAGACAGTCAGTATTTTACTTCACATTTATATTAGGTCTCTGCAACTGCAGTTGTTAGAACTGTTCTGGTCTTCTGGTATTCAATAAAAAACAAAAAATAAAAATCATTGTTCCAAGAACATTTTTAGCAGCTTGTTTAGCATATTTGGGCAGGGTAATGATGGCTGCTCACCTAGAAATACTTCTTGCAGATATATGTGGTTTAATATTCTCTTCTGTTAATAATATAATGGAAAGTCCTGTGATTTAAAAGAAAAAATAAAAATGGAAATCCTGTTTCTATTTAAATATAGAGAAAAATATTTGCTTCATTTTCTGTGGTGTTCTGTATCAGGGATCCTGTGTTATGCTATAATCTTTCATAATCCTATTACACTTGTAAAACTTTTTGTTTTTCTTCCATTTGAAATACATTATATTGTATTAGTTTGAGAAACTTCCTTTCCTGAGGTGCCAAATTTTGCTTGGGTCTGGCTTCAGTTTGCCCTTCAGGAACATCATCTGTTTGTAATAGTTAGTCTGTAGATAAGAACTAACTTGTCTGTAATGATTACATCACCTTTTTCATTGTGCTGGTGCTCCCCTGTAGTGGTGCCTTTTGTATCACAAAATGACTGTGCAGGTTTTTGGGGAACACTGACAACAGCTGCATGAGTAGTCCTAAACCAAAATTTCCCACAACACAATTTCAATTCCAGGCATGAAAAGAAATAATTCATCCTGGTGTCCAGTTTGGTTCAGGATGGTTTGGGTTATAATGGGCCCCTGCTAGTAATCTGTCACAGCTTGATTTTTTGCTGAATTCATATTTCACATTTAAATCTGGTGGTTATTTGAGTTATAATTCTAAACAAAATGGCACAGTATTCGACACCATCTTTTTGTCTTCTTTTCCTCTCCCACATCAAAATCTTTGTTCTTTGAGAATTAATTTTAAAAACATTGTTGATTATTTAAAGTTCATTAACATAGCTTTTTATGAATAAAAGTGCAGTTTGTGATTTTAACTGTTTTATGTTAGGTCTGAAAAATTGATAGACCAACACTTCTCAGTAAATATGCTTAATCTGCATAGTTAGGGGTAAAGAAGAATCTCTAACTGAAGAAGTCCAGCCAAAATGAATAGCTTAACATGATAAAATACATGATTTAATCCCTTTCTTCTGTGATTTGCAAGGAGGATATTCACAACTAGAGCATATAAAGCAGTTTTTCTCAGGCTACCACACACACAAAAAATAGGTTTGTAAGCAGTGCGTTGAACACTTGTGCACTTACCATCCCAATGATTGAGGTTATCCAAAAAGCTGCAGCTGCCCAAGCTGGTGTCAGCTAGAAACAAATATTATTTTTTTATGGATTATTTGAGACAAAAGAATCCTTTATGTTGGGAGGATTTATATGGCATAAAGGAGGAGAGAACTGTCATTACAGAAAAATGCGAGTCAAATTTTATGTGGTAAACTGCAAGCTCTGTTTGCTGCAAATTTATAGATTATTCATTACCTTTTTATTTGACTTGTGTAAAGGCTTTACAGACATGATCAGCCTCTTCATTCAGTAACATAATGACTACAAGAAAAATGCCTTAAAATTATTTTCTCAGTGAAATTGCCATGGATTTCATACTATTCACTGCTAAAAGAGTAGAGGGGTTTGTATCTTCAGAAATAATTTTCCAGCAGTGACATCCGGTTGCATATATTGCTCTTAATTAGTTGAGCTAATCTGAGTTCTAATCTTAATGTTACTAATTAAAAATAAATAAGGTAGATAAAAATGCTCTGACAGAAGCATAATCTTAGTTAGTTAATATAGACAATTGCATGACATCTATCTGGAAGGGGCATATGGAAAAGTAGATATGCTTGTTTTCTACTTCTTGTATTTTGGGTTGTCATATAGCTGTTCCCCAGTCTGACACAAAAGCTCAAGTAACAGCAAACTTTTATCATTGCTAGTTATCAATTTTTAGAAGTGGGTAAGAAATACTGTCATAACAAGACTATTGGTAACTGAGCCTTTAAAGGTGTATAATAATATGATAAATATAATAGATATCAACAATATAATATGATAAAAAAACCCCAAAGATCAATACAGAGTCTGGGATAGAAAAAATATTTTGGATTTTCAGACACTGGAAACGACAGCTCCAAGACTTTGGAGCTCCCAGTACTTTTGTAATTAAAATTTGTAAAGTATTTGACTATCAGTAAACTTGAATGAATTTTACTTAGAGCAAACTACCAGGTTTGTCCCTCCTCTGGCCTTCTACCAGTGTTGCCTCTCAGCTTACAAAAGCAAGTTGCACTGGAGGCTCATGAGAAATCCACTAATGAGGAAAACAAAATTGTTGTTTTGCTTCCCTGTATCCTGCAGCTCCATGCTTTCCCAGATACTCCTGCTGCTTGTTTCCTTCTTTCCAGTCCATCCTCCCAAATTATCTCAGTCCCTTCATTTCTACTCTCTTGCCCTACATAGCAGATAGGATAGGACAAAAGTCATTGGTATGTATAATTTGCTTCCCAGGTAGCTGATTAGCTAAGGAATTATTGTCTCTGATGCAGAAATATTATTCAAACCAACCTGAAAAATGTGATTCTTTCTGGGAGACATTTCTTGCTTCTTTTCTTTTTTTCTATTCTCCATGCCTATATTCTTGTCTATATTTGTTGTAACTGTTCCTTTATTCCTGGCCAAATTTTCTAATCAGTTTATTAATCAAAATATTTTCATTTTTAATTTATCTTTTTATAAATAATTTTTTAAAAATTGTATTTTGTCTTTCTCCTCTTCTTTGAAGTGAGAATTATGGCTCCTAGTGTCTATTTCTCACTCATGTTCTAGGGCTTCTTTGACCTATCCCTCACTTGTTTTCTGCGCATCATTAGGGCACGCTGTTTAACACGAGAAGGAGGAAACTGGAGAAGGCCATCCTGCTGGGAAGCTGAGCTGGCCACCCATTAGTCTTTCTATCTCATAGCACACACTTCATACTGAAGAGGTCTGAAGCTGTGACCACAGTCACAGGTTCTGCTTGTCTTGCTCATAACCAACCTTGGTGTCATTACAGGCCATGGTGTCTGCTCTTGTGGCCGATGCATTTGCCAGGATGGGTGGTTTGGAAAGCTGTGCCAGCACTCAAGGAAGTGCAACATGACGGAGGAGGAGAGCCGAGGTCTCTGCGAGTCAGCGGATGGCGTATTGTGCTCCGGGAAGGGTAAGATCTGGCAGCTGAGCTACTCTAGGTCAGCGCCTGACAGAGGAAAATAATCACCCTCTGGAAGACTGATGTGCATGGCAGGGGGCTGTTGTTTAGTAACCCTCTCTTTCAAAGGCACTCATTATTAAAAGGATGCTAAGGGATGCTCTGTAATGCACTTGCATCCATTTTGTCGGTCGCCCAGCCCAGCCGTACGTGCTGAGCAGTGTTGCTCTCCTATGCAATTTGTCAGCAGCATGTAATTTCCTGCATGTGTTTAGCTGATGGTCTGTATGGAACAGCTGTACATTTTAAACTAACTGTTTGTGCTCCTTCACTCTGGGGTAAAAGGGCACTTCTCACTGTAACACTCTGGTGGGGAAGATGGAAAACGTAATATGTTGGACAACAGTAAGTGGAGGAAAGTGTTTAAAAGCAATTTGGTATCCTTAATCACTCTGTTCCCCAAAACAGCCACAAAGGAAAAGTAAATGTCTGCAACCCCCACAAATGAATCCCACTGACTTTCTCATTTACCAATTTTCATTCAGGTGGTTGCATCAGCTTCAGTTCAGTTCTAAAAAATTGCCACAGGGAAGAATAAAAGTTAGAAAATCTTGATAATTATCTGAAATTACTCTCTGAGGTTCTTACCTTGCAGTCTTTCAGGCTAGGAAATTGCATTAATGGAAAGAGGGCTTTTTAGCTCCCCCGTAGTGCAAATTGCCTATTTTTGTATATAATATGTCTAAAAGAGAATAGACAAAAAAGAGACTGGTTGGAGGCAAGAATGCACTCAATCCAGACTCTATGTGCCATTTGCTATATTTGCATGTCCCTTGCATAGACAGGAAAGAAATCTGCCAGCTGGAAAAACCAGTTAGGAACCTTCTACATCAGGCAGATTTCCAGTTTTCCCTTTGGTGGCTTTTATTTCAGTGCAAAGGAAATTTAAATGGGGTTTCCAGCACAGCCTTCATCCATCTATATTATCACTTACCAGAATACTGTCTATTGCACCATTTCATTTTGTTTTGGGCTTTTTTTTTTCCCCTCAGTTGATGCAATGTCATAAAAAATTGAGAACGTTGCACCGTTTCTCTATTTTTTCCAGATGGGACTATCTTTAAATTAGTAAATATGTAAGAGGATGGTGAGTTACAGAAATGAGAAATAGAAATCACTCTTGTTTTACTGCAGAAGTTAACTTTTTTTCTCTTAATGTGTGCCTCACTGAGATTTTTTATATAAACCATGAAGGTAAGGGAATAAATGTGGTATCAATAAAATGAACTATGTAGGATTCTTTGTATATATAAACATGGAAAATGATATTGATTTTTTAAATATTCATATTATCTGCTATCTTTTTCTAAGGATGGCTGAGAGCTAGTTATTCCAGCCTGTGGGAATTACTGTGGGAAACATTATCTTTCAACATGTGTTTCAAGGGTACAATTTACTTTGAGGCTTTGGGAGTAGATAATCCATCAGGAATTTGCAGAGATATCAAGGATCTTTTACCTCTGCTGGCTATGCTGCTGGGGCATGGTTTGGGATGTGTTCACTTATATAATCTGCAGCAGCCTGAAAGGTGCTCTTGTGTTGTCCTTTCTAACCTGACCCATTCTGTGGTTCTTTGACCCTAAATCCATACTCAGCAACAGTGGTGAGATTTTTTTTTTTTTGGTTAAGTTTCTTTGGCCCCCGAGCATGTATTAGCTTCTAATGTCATGAAAGGTTGCCCTGAGGACAGTCAATATAAAAAAGCTGTGTCAAATTAGATGCAATAGCAGCTTCATTGTAGGAACAGCAATTCACATGTAAGTGCTTGTCCCAACAGAGAAATCACCTCCATAAGACATCATCAGTAGTTGTGGCCAGTAAATATCCAAGAAGGCTACTATCTCCTGCCTCTTATCTGAGCAGGATGGGGTTCATGGACAAAGATAGTCTAATTATTTATAACTTTTGTTGCTATGCTCTTTTTTCCCTTTTATTTTTTCAAATCTATTCTTGATGCTAAGATATGTATCTGAAAATCCTCTCTTACTGGATATTCATAGTTTAAAACAATGTTCATAGCTAGTGAAGCACTATCCAGGAACCTAAATGGCAAACTTTTTTTTCCTGATTCATTAGAGTGAGAAAAAAATAATGATTACTGGTCAAATAAAAGGGAATTTCAAACCTATGCACTAATGGTGGTTATTCCATTTTTGTTGGAAACCTAGCCATGATATGCGAGTGCTAAAATGAACTGAGGATAGCTTGAGTTTCTGTATGTAGGTTTTAACAGACTGTGAAGAGTCCTGGTTTTCAGCAGATAACTGCTGAACATTATCAGAAAATTGCACTGTGCTAATATAAGCAAAGCTGGGCATCCACATTCCCAGGCTGTTTTCAGAATCTTGGCTCACTGACTGTGCCACCTGTAGCAAAAGCTCATCCCAAGGAAAACAGCAACACCCACCACGCTGCTGCCTCCCTGGCAGTAAAGATAGGGCTGTAGATGGTGACTGTAACGGTGCAGGATGTGGGCAAGGTAATGAGCCAAATCCCATCCGAGAGGAGCTGGCTGGGATCCCAGGAAACACCCTGCAACTCATTAGGCTCAATTAAACTGAGGAGCCTCCCAGAGCAGCATGCCCTGTTCAGGGAAAAGACTCGATGCATTAATTTCCCTAACAGATTTTGTATTTTGGAGCCTTATATTCCTTGCTTGACTTCGTGTTAAATTTGCTTTATCTTCTGCAAAACAGTTTTAAACATTGTGGGCATCCCTCAGTAGCAGCATCAGTGCTTGCTTATGCAGAATCACTTCAGGCTTCTTACACCATAGTACTCTTAATAACTGCTTTAATTTCTCTAAAATACTCGTACTATTCCTCATTATTTTCAGATGTCAGTACCTTGCAGTTTGTATAAACAGAGGAATTTGGTTTAAATTACCCTCAAGTACATCCTAGTGTACCTCTTATATAACCCTGTGATATGTATGCTACCCTCCACTGCCTCCTTATACAACATTTGATCCTTGTAGGGAATGTAAATATTTTCTATGCCAGTGGCCAAGTAAGCATTACTCAGAACTCCCAGAAAAAGTAGATGCTTAATCAAATACTTCCATCCTCAAATGTTGTAATCACTAGCTCTTCCTGAATATATTTACATGTTCCATATGTTACAAGTTAAAGCATTTCCCTAAAATTAGGCAATGAGTTAATTTTTGTGAATTTAAAATAAGCATTAAATTACATATTTAATTAAAAATTAGATACTCTGCTGAGGCTGTTCTAAAGTTTTCAAGATTTAAGCTTCAGTATTTATGGGAAAAGCAATGGAAAATTTGTTGGTATCAACAGATGCAAGTTTTTTTTCTTTAAGTGTATTAGGATTATTACTGTGGATTTTATTCAGAGGTCACTGAAAGAATTGGGAAGATGGAAAAGCACAATTTTATAGGCTTTGGCTCAAGCCCTGTTGAGTAACCCATGAATTCTATTTAGGTTATATTCTGACATAAACAAGCTTCTTTCTCTATATTTTTTCTTTAATAATGCACTCAACACATTCGTGACTTTTTAATGGAATCATTCTGGAAATATTGCAGGAGGCTAGGATTTTCAAGTGCGTTTAACTCATTTGTAAGCATCCTCTGCAAAAGGTCAACAGCTTCTTTGGTGACATTTTTTTAACTCAGAGCCTCATAGTTGAAAATTTTGCATGTATTCTTTACGATAATTCATCTGGATTTTTAATTTTTTTTTTAACATAGATTTCTGCTCTTGCCTCTTCTAAGTGCTAGGTCCACAAAAGAATTTTTGCTTAGCAGTTATTAAGGTCCCCACTTCAGTGTTCACAAGTCTGAAATCTGTATAGGGCCAGGCTGCTGAAGATGAGATCTGTAAAGGCCAAGCCTCTTCAGCCAAGTGCTGGAATCATTCAGGAGGAGTTACCACCTCCTTGTGGCATTTCTAGTTGCAGAAAAGCCTCTCTCACACATTCCTCAGGCTCTAGGCTTCCTGAAACATGATTGTCCAGGGGGGCACCTGTCACTTTCCAGGGTTCAGAGCCATGAGCCTTTTCTGAGCGTAAGGATGTCTCAGAGTCTTCTCTTCAAGGGAGGCTTCTGGTGCTCCATGGGTTATGCCATGCCCTGATTTTGACCATACAGTCCCTGCTTTGCCCGTGAGGGTGTGGCCTGACATCCCTGAGGAGAAGGAGGGCAGCTTGTCCCAACAAGGGGCATTAGGTGACACTGCAAGAACAAGCCAATTGCTGAGCTGCCATCATGTGCACAAACTCTTTCAGGCAAAGAGCAAATGTTCAGTAATTCCACGGCAGGTGGAGAAGCTTCATTCATCATGATGAAGACTTTGGGGCTCTATAGATGTTATTCTTGGGCGCCGCTGATCTTTTGTGAACTCACCCTAAAAGCTTTAGATGAGGAGGATTATTTTCTTCCTGGGTGTGATTTTACCGCCTTCAGTAACAATGGGTCAGGGACAATTTGAGCGTTGCTCTTTATAAAAAAAAAATAAGAAGTCACAGGGGAGAGAAGCCCTGATTGTAGGTCTCTGAAACCAAAAGAAAGCTTCAAAATGTGAGTCCTGATTAATTGAAATAGCAGGATCAAAGCATTAGTAGTAACATCTCATCAAATGCTAGCTCATGCCAAAAGAATCCTTTCATTCAAAAGGCTTTTAGCTTGATTATTTTCTTTTATGCAACAGCCTCTTAGGCAGCAATTTTGTGCACATGAACATGTGCGTATGTGTGCATATGTGTGACTTGGGTTGTTATTTTCTAGTCTGCATGTGCCAGTACTCTTTGACTGTGAGTAATAATTTTTGTGATTTCAGGCTCCTGCCACTGTGGAAAGTGCATCTGTTCACCCCAGGAATGGTACATTTCGGGTGATTTCTGTGAATGCGATGACAGAGACTGTGACAAACATGATGGTCTCATTTGCACAGGTGCAGTACAGGCTAACACTTAATTGCTTCAGGAAACAAACTGAGTTGATGGGAATTATGTTAGACAAAGCCCAGCTTCTTCTTTCCCCACTGAGGAGGAAGCACATTTGCTGGTTATTCAAACCTGTTATAATTGTTTCTTCATGCGGTGCAATGATCAACTTAAGGTTTCAAAACAACAGTTAAAAGCCTGAGTATGAATTTAAATAAGTAAGCTAGCTATAGAATCCACCAAAAATTCTCTCTGTAAGAGACTACAAATTATTCTTTTTTGGGAAAGGACACAGTGTCAGCATTACAATCGTGAGGTTTCCTTGGCCTTTGTTCTTTTAATGGACATTCCATGTGTGTAATGCATTCAAGTCACAGACAAAATTCACTGGTGGGTTAGAGGTGTAGCTGTGTGTGTTAAGAGAGCTTCCTAGCAATCAGACAGTTGTTGGTGGGAGGCTGGAATAGCTGATAGCTTTTCTTATGATGGTAAATGATTCAAGCAGCTTCACCTTAACATTGCCTGAATATGCAGGTGGCAGGTGTCGATAGAAATGGGCAGGCTGCCAACAAATCCTCGTGACAAGCATAGTGACAAGAAGCAGCATGGGAATTGCTAAATTAACTCACTGGCGGCTTCCTGTTACAAATCTTAATTTTAGAAAATCTTTGCTGAGCAATTATTAGATGTGGAAGGACTCTGCAAGCCAATTAGAGCGAGGGTGGAAAGGCTGACACTAGTAAATTGTGTCTTCCAGCTAGCCCTGTTAGCAAGGGTCATTTTCTGGAGGCAACCAGCCAGTATAGCAGGAACAGGAGCCTTATCTTTAGCTCTAATGCCTAATCATGGATCTTCATAAAGTCAGAAGGAAGAGGAGTTTACATAGATACAAAGGCTATAGAGGTCTCAAGCTGAGCATCCAAGGGTCGTAAAAAATATTTAAATAAAATTAATAGATGGGTCTCAACTGTTTCCCTGCTGCAAAATAGGATGGGATATTTTTCATTTAATAGAGAGTTTGAGTTTGCATTTATTTGTATTGAACTTCTGAGATTTTAGCTTTAAAGTTTTTCATGTTGAAAGTCATGGTTTTATTGCTATTCTGTTGGTAGCTTTTAATGGCTTT
Organism: Phainopepla nitens; assembly: GCA_013400175.1. Classification (NCBI taxonomy): domain Eukaryota; kingdom Metazoa; phylum Chordata; class Aves; order Passeriformes; family Bombycillidae; genus Phainopepla; species Phainopepla nitens. The sequence goes on from VXBQ01014529.1 coordinate 297,814, forward strand.
TTCTTTATGAATAATAGTTAAAAGTAATCTTGTTTTTCTCTCTGTCTGGAGGCACAGTGTGAACACAGCCTCACCAGCTGGGTACAAACACTGGCATACACAATCACACTTCACCATACACAATTTCAGTATTTGCAATACTGCTGATGGAATTATTGAGAACTTGCTATTAATGCCTTGTAAGTATAGGTATGGGGTGGCTTCCTAATGCAATGGTACAGTAATTGCTTCCTTCCAAAGGAAAAAGGGGTAGGGAAACAATAAAGGAACAATGCATCTACTTTAGCATAGCTTTTTACTTCCCATAAAACACATTTTAATGTAGCACATATCAATTATGATAATTGCTCTTTATTCATTCTATTCTAGGTAATGGTGTTTGTAGCTGTGGAAACTGTGAGTGCTGGGAAGGATGGAATGGAAATGCTTGTGAAATCTGGCTGGGGAGAGAATACCCTTAATGAAGCACGTCAAAGACTGAGGAGGGTTTTTTTGTTTGTTTGTTTTTCTTTAGGCTGCTAGGACATTCAATTTCAGAAGTGTTTGGGTGTGGGTTTGCATGAACGCACACATACATGGCTGTAAATACCTTAGAACACATTTGAGGATCTGCTCCTTAAAGAAATGCATCAGAAAACTAAACAAGGGAGCAGGGCAGCCCAAGCTCTAGAGGGTGAAGTCATAAAATACTGGCCCTATGGAACTTTCCAGTGATTTTTTGTAAATTCAGTGGAACAGATATTATACCTATAATGACTATTTCTTTGAGCTACCTGAGGCAAAGGTATAAGAAAACCCTTTCTTTAAACATTATTTACTTGTTTGTCATGTCTCCTTATCAGTATGCAACAATACACCTGTAGAAGAGTAGCACTAGTTGAATATTTGACGAATAATTAGTTTGATTTGTTTTATGGTGTTTGAAAAATACATTATTTGGCTCGTTTTTTTCTTTCCAACAATCTTGATTATGAACCAACTCATAAATTAAGAGAAACTGTAAGAAGAAACCTATAGAAATATTAATGATTTTTTATTTGGTCAAATATTTGTGTAACTGAGGCCCAATTACATGACACTCATAGACTGAAAACTCAAAATGTTTGAATGGAACTTTTTCCACAAGAGAACTTGTAGTTTCTGTGGTTGGTATGTCGGTAAGTTGGTTATCTAACCTACATATTACAATACTTTCAAATACATAACCTATAGAAACATACGGAATGAAACTAATAAAGATATAAAAGTATGATTGCCTGTTCTGCATATATATTCTGCATCTCTCGTACTTCTGTTGTACTGTTCTATGCATCTGAAGTTGCCTCCTATACGTAAAGCAAATGAAAATTTTTATATCAGTAACTTTTAGGATGAAAATTCTGTCTGCTCTTAGAAATCACAGTTCAGGGCAGATTGCCCTGTCACACATGGAATTCACTGAGTTTAAGTGCTTCCATAAAAGCGGGGAACCTGAACATCAACTGACTTGAAAAATCATCTGTGCTATGCAGAAGCTTGATCTCAGCCAAAGATGTTTGGACAATGTCAACATAGTAAATAAAGTTTTAATACAGTAAATACAAACAAAGCAGTGGTATGAACAAAAATTTTATTTTTATTTTCCAATGGTGAAATGCTGCTCAGTGTGAAATTCACATTGAGTTATGAACGATGCACAACTATTGGGACTTCCCTAACTTATTTACATATGAGTCTCTTATTTTTTTGTACATGTAGATTTGGCAGCCCTTGAATTCTTTAGAGCAAAAAAAAAGAAATATACATTTTAGTTTCAAAAGGGTTTACATTTTGTGAAACCATGATTGAGCAAGAAACTGACTGAATGGCTCAAAAAGACTTCTCTTAGATACCAAACTTTAACATTGTGTTTTAGGTGCCAAGGTCCTGATTTTTGAAGAGGTACATGACTCAGAAATAAAGGAACTATGTATGAACAAAAAATTGTATTTCCATTATTAGTCTAGAAATTACTTTTCTTTTTGAAAGGACAGTTTTGAAATAGGAAAATACAACGGTACAGAACATGTAATAAAATGCAAAATTTCAATTTAATTAACTGCTTTATTATTCTCCCATCCCATATAACTTGCTCTTTAACTACCACTTGTTTTCCCCCTTAACCTGGATTCTTTCTTTCTAAAATTGAAGCTTGTGAAGCCCATATTCTCAGGGAGTACCATTACAAAACATCCAACTTATGTATAAGCTATGCAGATCAATAACTAGACATACATCCCAAAGCTGCTAGCTACTCTCTTATCAGATAACCAAAGTATCAGGCAGAGTTCTAAACTGTATTCATAAAGCACAAAGGATCTTCAAAGTAAAATTCACCTTGAAATTTCAATTTATATTTCATACTTAAAACCCTTAAACTCCATGGAGCTTAACAGGAATATTTTCTTAAGTTTAGTACATATGCATTTTGCCAACCCTAGTGTCTGGAGAGCACAAATTGTTGCTTTTATTTATATTTATGGATAATGAATACCGCTGACCTGAATCATCTCATAACCACTGGGTTTTCTGCGTATACATTCATCTGCTGAATCAGAGTGTAAACAATGAAGGATACCAAGTTCTCCTTGCTTTCATTCCATTTGTATTTAGTACTGTATTAAGAAAATACTAGATAATCAAAACTCTTATCTGGTGTCAGTAGATGCTTTTGACTTGTTTCATGGCATCAAAACATTTATATATACTGCAGATCAGCTGTGGTATTTCAGGTACTCATTCATATATAAAAGAACAATTCTTTAGGAGGTTCCAGTGTTGTATTTGATGCATTTTACTTTGTCATTTGCTTTAATTTTAAATTTATACACTTAAAGAGTATAAAGTAATTTTTACTTCTACTTTGATTTTTTTTAACCCATCAGCTCCAACTTTTTTGACTACTAGATGGATTATGTAGCCATAGCATTTCAAAAAGTGTTATCCAAGTTGTTTGTTAACTTATATAAGGAAAAAAATCAGAATATCTAACACAGCTACTCTCAGTGATTCATTTAAATGCAATTATCAAACAAAATGGTGCTATTACTATAAACCTTAAAGTATTAACTAAGACTACTAAAAATGTAATGCACACATTAATTCTTTTTCAATTTTTCTTCTGTTTCCTATAATGTTGCTTGAACATTTCCCTTGCTCTTCATGCTCAGTTAACTGGTGATGTGACACCCAGCTTATCTGTTTTGTGGCTCATTTCCTCTCTAGAAAAATGAAATCAGAGGGAATAAGGTCATTATTCCACACACTTGAATATAATAGCTGTACTAATAAATTGTTATCTTTTTCCCTTATCTCATTCCCTGTGATGGGAATTCCAGATACATAAACCGTAAATGCAGGAAGAGGCATAAGGCAGTGAAACTTACTGCTTGATTCTTCATAGCTAGTGAACTGTAAAAACCTGCTTCCAGGCCTGTGGCAAAAGGCAAAACCAAACTGGATAAAAGGGGACCTTTTACTGATCAGATTGCTAAACCTTATAAACAAAAAGATACCATAGCCTTGTTTTCTTCTTATGTGAGAAAGAACACAATCCAGAAGTGTGCCAGTGCTTCTATAATAGAAATGCAGGATTATGCCTATTGTGTATAACATATCTGTAATATCACCTATAAAAATCCTGTGGATTGATTTGCTTCTTGTAATTTATTAACCTGCTTGTGATCCTTTTCTTTTTCCCCCCAACCCCCACTGGCTAAATTCTTTCTTAGAAATACATAGATGCATTTAATAATGTACTTGCTCTCACTTTTCTGATGCATTGCCCTTGCTTCTTTGCAGAATGATATCTCACTTTGTAGCTAAATGATACATCAAAATGATACTGGGATGAAGAAAGCTAAGTTGAATATTTCTGTGACTAAGTAACTGAACAAAAAATTTTATTATATCTTTAAAAATAAGTCATAGCTTTTGCGTTAGTCATTGCAGAAAAAAACCCCTGTTATTAAACATTTTAGAATGCATTGCATGAAATATGAATTTATCTAAAGGGCCTTTTAAAAGAAAGAGGACCTTCTTATGTAGTCTAATTTTGCTTCCATTCCCACTTGAATGTAGCTGAAAAATGTATTCTTTATACCAACAAACACATGGATCATCATAATACACTTTTACTGCATGGACCAAACTGCCTGCTTTCATAGCTCATTGCTTAAACTAGTTTTAAACCAAGACAAAAAGTTTCCCCAGACATATATATATGTAAAGCCAAGGTTCTTAGTATTTTTTCAGGTATATACCATAGTCAAAGTGGATTGCTTTACTTTATATCTGGGGAAGGGGAGGGGCAGGGAGGGGTTTATTGAAAACCAACATTTATGAAATGAAAGCATATTAAAAAATCAATTGAGAATGGCTAAAAAACCCGGTACATGAAGCAAAAGCTCTGTTGTGTGAACTACAAAGCACTTAAAAGGAGCTACAGACCCTTCCATAGGCTCTATCATGTGAGCAATCTCATAAGGATTCTTGTGTATTTATAAAATTTTTGAAGTGCAGCAAAACGGTGCTTTGTTGAAGTAGTTCATATCTCCTCAAAACTGGATCTCTAAAACTGTGCAGGTGTGACTGATTTTGCCAAATAGAACTGTAGCTGAAATACAGATCAAAAAAGAGAAGAAAATGACTTTGTGCAGTGTTAACATATAAAATGGCAAGATGAGGTTAGATTGCAATGTGAACAGTCTCTCAGAGATTAGAGAAAACCCAGAAGAACAAAATACAAGGCAAGCATGCAAAAGACCTGGAACGCTGCAGATTCACGGACAGCTGCACATGTAAGTACAAAAACCCCAATCTGTAAATACAAATTGATTCCATCAGGTTTACTATACAGTACTTTAGTAGTAACAGACAGCTGAAAACAGCTTTCACTTAACAGTAAAATTAATTTTAGAGGGAAGAAAGTGGTGAAGTCTCATCCTGGAGAACAGCAAGAGAGGTATTATATTAAGGAGCTGAAATTTTCTTTGGCATGGTAAAAGGGGAGAACTGAGTTTGCCAACCTATTTACATGAAGTTACACCTTCCTGTGGCCAGTGCAATGATGCTTTGCACAGTCTACTTCTTACATAAACTTTTTTGTTGGTTTACAGTATGCCTTCATATAAATGTTTTATTAATCATTTTGAATCTGTGTATACAACAAATAAGAATAAACACAAACTGTACAATGCAGACAAATTCTTTGCATATATGTATGTAAATTTGTAACACTGACCAACAGTTCTTTGACAGACACAACCTACAACATGCAGTTAGTTCATCCTTGTCATACTCTTCCCATGCAACAGATGAGACAAGACAAAATTAAAGGGAGGAAACAAAGCACAAAGATACCTTTGTTATGTTTAAACAGATTGTAGAAAAAAAACTTTGGACATTGATTCATTGGATTAAACACTTGTATGAATTTAGCCCACAGAAACAAATCCAGAAAACAATAACTAAAAAAAAAAAAGTTTTTATTTCTAGTAGGTACTAACTGCTTAAATAAATTAAATCTGGCCTTAATTATAGCCTCCCAAACTTGTTCACAGATCATAGTTACTCAGGACCAAAAGGTTAATGTTGAAAAACAATAACTATATAGGATCAGGAAATGAACCAGATCCTCTTTGCATGGCTCAGCCAGGTCTCCAGCCCTGTCTCTCCCCAGGCTCTTACACTGGGTGAGTAAAACAACAGCTGAATGGGACATGAGCTCGTGTATTCTCTCCTCGTGGATCAGGTGAGACAGAATATAGCCTTCAGCTGTTTTATGTTACTTGAAATATTGTGAAGTTCTCCTGTTACAGTTGTAGGAGGGCCTGGGGCCACGGCAGGGCCCGGCCGACAGTACAGCATCAAGGCTGCTGCCTCTCCTGGGTCCTGCAGCGCAGAGCAAGCCCCCAGCTCACCATCTCAGTTGCTTTGGTTTGATTTTGTTTTCTCAGGGATGGTGCACAAATCCCATTGGACCAGATGGGATGAGAAGGGCACACTGAAGTTTTTAATAAAGTGTTGTTTTCCCCACGCACACAGATTTAGTGCTAGTAGGCAAGGGCACAGTCTTAAGTCAAAGTTTCTTTGCATTTTTATCACAGTTTTAGATTAGATTTGTATTTTTTCTTTTCTCTACATGGATAGAGGGCTTCATGCTTAACTCATTCCCTCCCTAGAAAGACCCAACATCAAGCATTATCTTGCTGTTCTCATTATCACACATACAAAAAGAAGTCTGACCTACAGAAAAAAAGAAAATGTTTATCTAGAATTTAGCAGCTTTACAGTAGCCTCTTTGAAGAGTGCACTAAATGTTGCTTATAAAAACAGAACACATTTGAAAACTAGTATGAAGAGTTCATTCAGACTGAATCAGACTGTTCAGCTGAGCAGACAGGGAGCTTGAAATAATCAGCAGTCTCTTTTAGGGACTTCAGCACAAAGATGTGATAAAACAAACTGCCAGAAATACAGTGCTAAAAAAGGAACGGATGATTTCCTCTTTTTGTCTTTAAATATCAAGGTAACAGCAAGAGGCCAAGAGAGTGTTGCTACACAGTTTTCCAGACTGAGATATAGTTTGATCTTTGCTGCCATTTCTAAGAAACAAATTCCTTCTTAAGCATACAGAGTGCCCGTATTTTTCATCCTCTGAAAGCCTGTGATTAAGTGTGCAAAAACTTCAGTGGCATCTCTGTGGCATTCTCTAAATCTTTCCCCCGCCCTCCTTCATCCCTTGCAACCCTGGCTTAATTGTTCACAAGTGACAAACTCAAAGGGTTGATGTTGCTTCTGTTAATATGATCCAAGGCTTTGATTTTATGATGTTTTTGATTTCTTCTAGATTCATGTAGGAGAAAGTACAGTATACAGAGATCAAGGCAAGGCACCTTCAATCTAGCAATTTGGTGGGCATGTTATCCTAGGAAGCTGGGTGGAGGTACATACTGGGATATCAGTGAAATACATAGGACCGGACTTTGCATGCTTAGCTAAAAATAAAAATAAAGTTTTGTAATATGTCCAGTTTTAAAACTTCTTTTTTAAAACACCAGAAATATTAAACTATAATTTTTTAACTAACCTTTGCATTGGTGCTGCAAAAAAGAACACAACAACATCCTTGCCCATGCTTTGCTAAGTAGGTGTGGGATTCAGCCAAAAATAACAATGGCATTAAGTTCAGTTCCTTAAAAACAGGAAAGGATTATATCTGAAATGGATTTAGGTAGCGCAATTCTGATTAGTCTTAGTTTTTTTTTTTTATTTTATTGGTGGTGGTTGTTTTCCAAACAATGGAGATTTAATAGATGAAAAATGAGCCTTAATTCAGGCCTACAAGGCCTACAAAATTCTTTGGACCCACTTTTCCAAAAATGAGTGGGTCTTGCTCGCTGGGCAAGGCAAATGTTACCATTACCAGTAAGCCTGTGATATGTATAAAACACACACACAAAAAGAAACCATAGGGGGATGCCAAACACACGTTTCAGAAAACTCCCCGTTGGTTGTGTTTGACACTCTTCCCTCCACTTTAATGCCAACCTCAGAAGCACAGTATCTGTTACTAAAGAGTATTCACATTTAATCAATATTTTAAGCCAGAGACAACGATCCTATTCTTTATAGATATAATTTGTACTAATAGATTTTTGAAGGCTTCCTGATTCCCTGATTGCTTTCAAAACTAAGCCACCGGCAACACTTAAGTTATAGAGAAACACAATCCCTGCAAAAGGTCACAAACAGTGGAGCGAGCAGCCTTATAAAAAAGGGAAGAAGAGAAATCCATAATAGCACAGGTTTACAGCATCTAACTAGAAATTACTTGATTATTTGTGTGCTACAAAATAGAACTTAACCACATGGATTTTGCTGAAACTGGACTCAAAAAGGGATTATGGGCAATTGTCAGCAGGCAAGGTATCAAGTGTACTTGTGAAGTATGTCATTCACATGAAGTGTCACAGTCACAGAAAAGATATTAAAAAGGCATTCCAATATCTGGTAGGGCATTCCATGGTCTGAGTTTAGCTGGTTCATCCAGGTGTCTTCTCGTTGTGGTGGAGCTACATGTTGAGGTTTATCCGCTTTCAACAACTCAGTTCAGAAGCAGCAACGGGCAAGCCGGTGACTTGCCGCGGGCTGATCCACAGACACTGCGAGGGGAAGTCTGGCAAGGATAAATCGCTCAACTGTACTTGGGACTCAGTAAAGTCACAACACCTGTGAGGATCTGGCTATGTCGTCTTGCTCTTGTTCACTGGTTTGCCGCCATTCATTATTGCAGATGCACTTGTGCTTTTACTTGGAGTTACCCCAGCCTTTGGCACTGTTTCTCCAATATCATGCAAAGATGGTTCTCGATACATGGCAACTGAGGGGAAGGAAGAGAAAAGGAGAAGCATTTTTAACAATGTATCACATGAGAGTTCATCTCGAATAGGATTAATTTTCGATGTTCCTCTTGCATACCAGGGAAACTGTTTATTTTGACAGACACTAGTTTTGCACCACTGAGAGAATTGTGTGACCCTCCAAAATCCTCACACTTCTTCTGCATCTGACTTTAAAATGCAGTAGGAAACTGCCTTCTTGCTTGTTTAATGGATACTATAGCTTCTTGGAAATGAAAAACTAGTGTTCTGCCTTTGCATAAGACACATAAAAATATACATATGTATACACATATGTATGTATATACAACCCTTAAATAAACATTAAATAAAGATGTGAGCTTTTAGAAGTAAAATGTGGTAAGATAGATTGTAATTAAAAATAGCATCACTCAATACAGTGGTCTGGACTTAAATGTTCTTTGTTAGGCATATATTGCAAGACTAGGCTAGGGTCCAGTTCTACAAAGTTACGTGTACATCAGTCTCCCAAATCTGAGGAATTTGGCCATGGTCTCTTCACCAGGTGTGTCCTGAAGAAATGTCCAGGATATGTGGAGAGTACAAAAGAGGTTTGGGGGTTTTCCTTCCTCACTTCCAAAAACATACACAGTAGCCACTGATCTCCACTGAATGTAGAAGTGCAGGAAACTCCAAATTAAACTATTAACTGAATTCTTAGAGGAATTAGAAGTTTTTCCCTGGGCTTCAGTCCCCATCTAACTTCAAATCCTTTGAGGGAAACACATCTATTCAATTACACAGTTCCAGCATTAAGCTGCCTTAATGATTGATGCTCTTGGATAAGTCAATTTCATTTTCCATATCACTCAATCAGGTAATATTTCCACTTATACCTAACTTCAGTTGCATTTATTTATATCAGAGCAATGTAAAAAGATGTGCCATGGCAGTCAAAGGAGTTAATCATCACACTGATTTCCAGACTGAGTGTGTGCTACCACAGACAGCACAATTCCTTCATCCCTTGGCTAATTAGAGTAGGAGGCTGCAGCATCAAAGTACTGACCTTGATCTTCAATGGTGTGAAGTTTCATAATGAATATAAAGGGCCCCATAGCATCATTAACTAATCAAATACTTGTTCTAACATTTCCAGTGACATAATATAAATCCTTTTATAGCTTCTGAAAGACTGAAATTAAATGTCTTCTCTAGAGTACATAAGGCTGGTTATGATCTATATCTTCAGAGTGCCCCATAAATGTGTTTAGGGCACTTTGCTGATTAATTAAAAGAGCTTGGTGAAATAACACTCTGACCTACAAAATTATTACATTGAACAACATGAAATGGAACTATAAAGTAAGGAATTATGTAGCAGAGCTGTCATATTTGATGATTCTCATAGGCAATGTAAATCAACTTATTTCTAAGCACTGTCAAAGCTCTTTTTATGGAGTCTGATCATCCAAACATTATTTTAAAAAAGTAATTTCTTCCCCATTACATACGAATTTGCATTGCTTTAAAAATGCACTGGCATTCCCTCCCTAAAAGTCTTAATTCAATATAGAGGGATCAAGATATTAATTGAGCTTATGAAACAACTGTAAACTTTCACAAGGCAGGGAAAGCACAAAGCATCAACCTGACTTCAAATAAACATAAGATTGTTCTGATTCTTTCCTTATGCTGAAACTAAAGTACTTGACAAACTGATCCTTCAATCAAAAATCTTAAGTTAAATATCAAAAGAAATTGGACTGCTAACCAAAGCACTACCCAGGTATGTGTTTTCAGATGGTAAGAAATGAGGTAATTTTCAGAACAACTGAGGCTATGGGCAGCAATTAGAACAATGAGCAGTGCCATCAGGACAAGAAGCAAAAGGCAGCATAAGTTTATAAAGGCCTGCAGAATACATAGGATAACACAAAAGTTCCAAGATATAAATGCATTTTTCAGAGAATGTGACATCATTTTTGTGTGTAAGGTTACTGTGATTGTTTTTTGTTCCTATCTTGGTATAAAGGCCAACTTACATGAGTTGTGTACATTGTACCACTTGGCTAAGTAATGCATCATGATTTATTTTATAGAGAGACCTTTGTGTTTTGTATTAGAAAGCTTCTACTTTGAAATGCTTTCATCCATTCCCTGTAAAACTCCCAATCATCCTACAATATTCATTATTTCATTCTACCCAATGAAAGGACTATTTTCTCACTGCAAGAGTCACAACAGCTTTTTTCTCTAACAACAGGATATTTTAAAAGCAGCACAATGCTCTTCCACAAAAAAATTTCTTTTCTCGTAGAATGACCTCTTAATCCCTGGAAAAATGTTTTTACATATGGCCTTCATAGCATCACTACACAGAAGCACAAAACTGCTCCATGACACTTTGGGAATGTCATTGGGATTGGCCCCTGTGTGGGGCATGTACATTCAGTAAAGGCATTTTGGAAACAATTCCCTCTTCTTGTGAGATCTATAGGGAAGTCTGGCAGAGATGGACAGAGCCTCACCTTCCAATGGCTTGGGTAGAAAATGAGCTGCTGGTTTTGTTTTCTTCACTCTGTTTCCTTTCATGACCTGCCCTTCTTTGTTCAGCCCCAAGAACCAGGCCCTCCCGGACTCCTGTTGTCTGTAGAGCATGGATGAGTAGATTACATAATAATTTTCAAAAACAGACTCCTTGAATTTGCACTCTGGTGTAAAAAGTTCCTGTGGGAAAAAAACCCAAATGTTAAATGGTATCTCTAAAGTGCAGGATTTGTTTTCTTAACTTACAAATACCTTGTGATAAGTTTTATATGTGATTTAATATAAGGTTCTGCTTTAAGATCAGGAGTTCTGTCTTTCACTTCCCATGCATGCCTCAGTTTACCCATCTGTGCAACAGAGATAGTATATTTTTAAAGTAGAAAGAAAGACACGAGGCATAAAAGCACTATTTAAAATACAATTAAAATAATTATTGTTATTATGCTTGTTTTTCTGATAGCATAGTCTTATAAATATTAAGAAAGTCTATGCTAAAGTAGCATTAATGAGATAACAGTTGTTCTGTTTTAACTGAATACAGCAGGCTCCCTCTTGTTTACAACTAGTATTTGATGCTTAAAGTGCTGCTACCAACATCTTGTAATATATAGCATTCCCTGTAGTCCAAGGAATATACCACCACAGGGAAAATACCACCACAGAGAAATACTATTCTGATGTACAAATTTCTGGACAAAGAATAGTAATTCCCACTCACATCTTCAGCATTCTTTCCAAAACTGGAATTTTTTTCAGAAGTCACATTCAGCAACAGCAGTTGTCCTAAGCTCTATATAGGTTAATCTAAGCATAATCATCCGTAGACCAGTAGCCAAATAATTTAAATATAAAAATATAAATATAAATATAAATAAGTAACACAAGTAACTAAATAACAGAAGTGTATGTTATATACATATATAAATAACACAAGTAACTAAAAAAGGAAACAGTATGAATATCCATTAAGATAGAGATTACCAAAATTCTTTGAAAAAACCCAGCAAGTTAATAGGCAAATAAATATACATTTAAAATATCACAAGAAAAAAAAGGATTCTGTGTGAATGTGATTTTCCGTCTGTGGACCCATCTGCTGAAGCCTGCAGAAGAAATTAGACATAAAAGGAGGAGGTAGATGTGGGAAAGGGGGAAGCAGCTTGCTAAGATTTCAGAGCTCAAAGTTCTCAGCCCTGAATACTCTTTTATATTTTTTTTAGTTATCTTTTCCAAAAAGAAAAAAAAATATAATCTGGAAATTTCACATCTTTTCAACTTCTCCATTCACAGTATTTTTTTTTCCATTTCTTTTTGTTCCTGGCCCCATGCAGTACTGAGTTAACACCCAGCAGGCAATGTATTTTCAGGGTCTCTATGCCATCCCCAGCTGCCTATATATTGTAAGAATTTCACAGCTGTTTCTGCCACAGATTTACTTTCTGGAAATCAAAGTCCTTAAAGACACAGCTCCCCATAACAAAAAGCACAGATCAAAGACTTTTCTGAATGTGCACTGAATGTCACTTGGTGCACAACCTAGTTCTCCTGATGCGGTGGGGTACATGGTATTTGTATTGCCATGGTTTAAGTTACCACCTGTAAGCAAAGCTGTCTTGGTGAACACCAGGCCCACTATTAGCATTCCCAATCTTTGAACTTCAGATAAAAATAATTAATGTATTTCATGCAGCAAGAGACTGAAAGCGGGGAAGAGCTGCGAAATAATTTGTGAGACTGCCCTAAAACACGTTGCTTTGGCTGTGTCAGCCAGTACTCTTACTTTCTATAGGTCACACTCTTACAGGATGAAAAAAATCTGAATTGTGCAATGAGCACCTTTTGGCACTACCACTTCTTTACCTCCCATGTTTACAACTGCATACTAACTGCATATATATAGATATGTATATATATATATACACCTGCAAAAGTACGAGAGGCACTGAATACTAATGACAGGAAAACACCTTAACTGCACCTTCTCCTTTGCCATGGGGCTTTTTCTCTCTCTGTTCAAAACTTTAAGACATCTGTTGTTTGTGTTACTCTCCTTTCTCCTCCACTGATTTCAAGTCACAGTAGGGCTGAAGGAGACTCAAAATAAAACCAGAAGGCAGGGAGGCATGCTAGAGGGAATGCCTGTTAAAGCCTAGCACAAGCATTTACATGCGAGTCATGTTCCTTGGCTGTCGAAACAGCAGATGCTAATCAGGAAATGCCTACACAGTTCTCCTTATTGCCTACTTCACTGAAAATGCTACCCCCTGTGTTCCCCATGAAGTTTTACTTCCTTGTAAGGCTCAATTACCATAAACACTACTTCTTAGCCAATATCACATTTTTTGTGCTATAAACAAAAGCTGTTTGTCATTCTATGTTCCTCCGTACTAGAGCTGCTTGGCTGCCTCTAAACACTATGTGTATGTTTCCCCCAACAGTATCCATTATGATACTTAAACAAGGTTCCTTCAATTCATATCCCTTCCCTGAATCAAACCAGTCTCTTTCCTCTCATATCTTTGGCATTGCAGAAGTGTTTCTGACAGTGCACAGTATATGAAGTGGTAGGCATTTACTTTACCAAGTAAATAAAAATATATAGATTACGTCAATGCAATTACTTGGCTACTCCTCGTTGCAGACAATGGGCTGGAAAAACTGGCATCACTACTACTATGTAGTTATGAAAATCATAATAATAGTCTGATAATTCTTTTCTCTTTTTTTTGGCATATAAGAAAGAGTCAAACCCTAATTTTATATTCTGCCTAAAACTACTGCAGTTATCCTACTCCAGATGTCTGGTAAGGGCAACAGCTTTGGACAGGGTTTACATTCATCTAGTATATTAGGAGGCTATTCTGCCTGTGTTAAACTCTCAGTCAAAAAGTCCCTTAAATATGTGTTACTTTAAAGCAGACTAATAGTTCCTGCAGTGTGAGGAGTATTCACTAATGAAAATTAGGCGCTTGGCAATTACTACACTGAACTGCGGACACCAGTTCCTCTAAGGAAAGAGTTAATCAGAAGGAGACTTCTGAAATGGCCCCCTTCTCTGGGGCTCAGGTGAAATTGAATGTTTCTAAGTGAAGAGTTGTGCCTGAAGTCTTGCCTCAGACACCATCTCAGCTGGCTGAAAATGGCTACTATATTTTCTACAGTAAAGCAGCCATAACACCTAAATGTTGTTTTTGCATGTACCTAGGTCAAATCTAGATCTGTACATCTTAGACTTAACCCAGTGAGAACTCCCAGAAAACTACTAATGCGCTAACAGCACTAACTTTAAAAAAAAAAAAATCCATGAGCGACTTTATTTAAACCTAATGTTGGGAGTAAAGGCAGTATAGGGTGGTTTATAAGGGACACTGAGGGGTGAGGACACTGCCCTAGGCTACCTCCCTATCTGTATCCAACCTGAAGGAATCCAAATCTGCATCTGGCTGACATGAATAATTTAGATCTTCCCTGCAAGAACGACTTTTTGGGTTTTGATCCCAGGACATTTTGTATTAGGAAGTGAATGAATAAATTGCAAAACCAGACATGACTTGCAAACAAGAATTGTGCTCAGGATTTCTCTCTCAAGGTCAGAGCCCATATTTAACCTGTAGTTTTATATAAAAAGTGGTTTTATCCTGTCAAAGCAACATTTGAGAGATAAAGTGTATACCAGCTGCAAATTTCCAAAACCCCAGGAATGGGTTTTGGCTGTGAACTGCAATCTGATACAGCTTCCTGGGTCCCAGAGAAGTGAAGGATGTATTAAACTGCACTTTGCTGAGAAGAATTTTCACTTGGATATTTTTTTAGATTCTCATCAAATTTTGCTTGATGTGACTCCTGTTCGGAGATATTTTAATTCTAGTTGCAGTAGCATTAATTACTAATTAAAGATTGTGAGTACAAACTCGTGGAATCAGAAGTTCTGTCATTGCAGAGTTCTTAGTTTTGGGCTCCCCCACCAGCGTTGCCCTCAGTTAGCATTACAATGTTCAAAATTATGGGGTTTTACCTCATGGAATCATGTGGTGGTATCAGAATCTACTTTCATATAAGAACAAATCACAAAAGAAATAAAATAAAAACAACCATTATCCACTTCTCAGATCTGGGAGTTTCTGAACAACAGAGTTCAGGTTACTTGTGGTGTCAACACAAAGATATAAGGGTTGTTGGAAAGAAATTTGGATGACAACTGAGATGAATTCCCTACCAAGTCATGTCTTCCTGTCAATCAAAAGCTCAGGTCTGACAGGATGAAGTTAAGCCTCAATGCCAATCAGCAATACAGCACTGTAGCAAGTGGCTATCATTCAAAATCAAAGTCTAGCAAACTTTATTGTCCCACAAGCCACTGAGTCATTGAAAATATTTGAATGGATTATCAGTGTAACTTCCCATTGCCTTGATTTCATCATTTAGTCTGTTTGAGTTAGTTAGCTTTAGAGAAGTTGCACATATCCATTCTTAGTCGTGACCTTTCACTTAAAATAAACCCCACAAAGCACAATGTTTTCCTAGAACAGTTCTCAGAAAGAAGTAATATGCTGCAAACCACAGAGTTACAAAGCAAAACTAGCATGACAACAAAACTAGCCACATAGCTTTCAGATATTGTTTAAAATATTAAGTGGACATCTGCAGTTTTAAATTATATTTCTGTTCAGCAAATCAATAATGAACTGTCAGGACTGAACAAAAAGTAACTTTCCATTGCACACCATGAGGGAAAGCATAAGAATCTGGCCCTACAAAGGTCAGCTGTACCAACAATAAGACCTCCCACAAAAGTTTCCTACATTTTAGTCCTGAACCTTTAAACGTCTTTAGTTTTGTGTTTTATTCTGAAATATATGAAGGAAGGGCATTAGTTACAGCTCACAGAAGTGATAAAGCTAGCAGAAATCCCCTTGAATTTTAGCCAGCTGCAAACAAGGAGGCAGAGGACTCCCCAGGAGATGGACACAACAGGACTTGCTCATCAACTGGCAGCAAAAGCACAGCTGTAGGCTGGACTGGCTGCAGTTTCTCCTTGGTGCCATGAAGAAAACACAATTGCAATACAAACTCAAAGTGACTGCCAGGCGAGGAACAGCCAGTCTAATGAAGCACTGTAAAAAACTCTGACACTATTCATTATTTGTACCTAAAAGTACAGATTATGGAACAGGACCTCAGAGCTTTTGAAGTACAGGCCAAGGGGAATCTGCCTGATACAAACACCTTACAATCCAAAAAAACCAACACATCCAATAGATGGTATCAGCATGGCAGTAGGTGGTTAACAATTTTTTAAATTTTTTTTTTTGTAGAGATGATGACAAATGATTCTTAAGGACAGACTGCAGAAAGGGCAGGGAAATTTCTGCAGAGAGAGAAAAGCAGCAGAGAGTCATCACAAAAGTGTTTTGAGAGTTAGAGGCTAGCAACACAGGAATAAAAAGAAGGAAATGACATTTTAATAGTGGATAGAAAGGTTGGAAATGACTCATGAAGACTGGTCTTAAGGTTGAAAAGAAGCACTCTGCTTAATGAGGAAAATGCACTCAAAAGGGAAGAGAAATCAGTTAAAATAATGAAGGTGGGAAATAAACTTTGTGTCAGAGTTCTGAACGGAGACTGTGGGGGTAGTGCTGTATTCCTCAGTGCAGGAAGGGAGGATGCTGCAGAGATCAAAGTGTGAAATGATGAGATCCCAGAAAACAGCTGCAGTGGGACGGAACAGCAAAAGACCTTTTCACAGACATATTTGTGCAGCAAAACCTGTAAGATCTGGAGGCTTCTCCTGCATATGAGACTTGGAATGACCTTAAATTGATATTGCAATGACTTGCTGCACATTGAATTAGATGAGTTAGCCTACCTTCTTACAATAAACCTATTTGACAAATGCTTGTGTAGGAAAACAAAAAAATCACTTAATATTTCCTGTCCATAATACCAAATTTTCTCAACACTTAAGATGGCTAAAAGTCTGCAGTCTGAAACCATCTTGTGCATGAGCTCCTCTTTGAATGGCAGAAAACACAGAAACACATGGTTACATACCATATGAATTAAGGAGAATTCTATATTCTATTTCCTGCAGGTTGAGAAGAAATTTAGTATATCTGGGCCTAAAAAAACCCAAATACAAGCATAATTTTTAAACATCAGAACAAGAACAAGCAAAGTTGGCAGAATTTTCTATGTGCAAGCTGGCCAAGTAAGATACCAAGGAACACAAGACTTTAGCTGCCACTGCAAGCTTTGCAGTCAAATTACTAACTTCAAAAGTAAAAGCAGTATTAGCTGAACCCAACAATCCTACAGATGTCCTATGAAAGCACCAAACACTCACATTACAACACTTTCCACCATTTTCTGACAGAAAATTTCCTCAATAAATTACAACAGTCGGAGAACACCCTTATTGTCTCTTCTAAGCTAATGCTATTTCTGTTTCTGAAGATTACTAAACATGGTCTTTAAAAAAGAAAAAGAGTTATAAAAAGAGGACTTGCTATCACGAAGGTAAGAATCAGGGATGATTCTTGCTGGTTGAAGAACCACTGAGAGTACGTTAAAATGTCAGTATGTAAAAGAAAGCTTTTAGCTATGATTTCTGTGTCTCACTTTCAGGTTCTTTAAAGACTTGAAAATGTGACTATAACTGCTTGTACAGAAATGAAACACTTTTGACTAAATTTATGCAAAAGTCAATGTAAAGTAATGTTATTGCCAATATTAGCACTTAACTAGGATTCTAATTAGCAGGGATCTGAATGGTAATATTGATCATGTAGCAATTCTTTTATTCATGTACATTCATAAGCACCTAAAATAAGGTCGTGAATAAAATTCACATATTATACATAAAGATAAACTAACAAAAATAGCTTGAACAGATATCTGTGTGTTTAAGAGGATCCCAGAATCACAAAAGAGTCAGGGTTGCAAGGGACAGCTGGATATCAGCTAGTCCAACACCCTTAACACTGATCAAAGCCCAAGTCTGGCTTAATTTTATGTCCAGATTGGAATCATAGAATCATTAAAGTTGGAAAAGGCCTCCAAGATCATCAACTTCAACCTTTGACTAAACACCATCATGTCAACTAAACCACAGCACTAAGTGCCACATTCAGGCATTTCTTGATCCATTCCAGTGATGGTGACTCCACCACTTCCCTGGGCAGCCCATTCCAATGCTTGACCACCCTTTCAGCAAAGAAATTCTTTCTGATGTCCAACCTGAACCTTTCCTAGCACAGTTTAAGGCCATTTCTCCTTGTCCTGTGTCTGCCTGGGAGAAGAGGCTGACCCTCACCTGACTACAGCCTCCTTTCAGGTAGCTGTTGAGTGATAAAGCAAAAAACAGAATATAGCATCTTGATTTACAAAAATTTCCTTACTTCACAACAGATAGTTTGTCTTGCTTACAACTAGAAGCTATGGCCATATTAATATATAACTTATTAAAGGCAATAGTATTTTTTTACAGAAGGCAGAGCACAGAGCACATGCTCTTTCATAAACTCACCATTTGAAAGATAAAACAATGATGTCAGAAAAAAGAATATTTTAAATAATAACTGCAAGAATGATCCCAAATTACTACTTATATATACTAGCCAGGAGAAGTCATATATTTCTCTCTCCTTCTTACATAGAAGCTACTATTATGTTATAAGCAGTGCTCTGGTATCAATCTTCTTTTGACTGCTATCTACAATTCATAGTCATCAACTCAGTGGGACACAGCGGAGATAGAACAAATTTCCTTGATATGAGCATTTCCGATATATGTTATTTAAAGCTGGACAATTTGACTCAAAAAATGACCTAATGTTTGTGAAATGCAGCCCATCAAGAAGATCAGAGACATAGCCTTCACACTGGGAATGAGTGAGTAGAGGTTGTTTAAACACAAGAGAAAGTTTGGGGCAGCAGCCTGGAAGAGGTTACTAATTTTCAAAACTGTCTTTATGACACTCATTCCAAAACTAGAATACTTCACTAAATGCTCAAGACTAGAAGCACTAAAATAGTGCTGCTTCCCCTAAATAAAAGAAGCAAAATTTATTTTAGAAATATTATTGAGAAGCCATATTTGTACCTATGCATTTGGTCTGGGAATGGTCTGCAGCCCACCAAGAGCCATCACATGTTACAGCCTACAGTCAAGTATCCCCTCAGCCACATGAAGGAGAGAGGAGTGATTTTCTGCTTCATTTCAACTCTGAACTTTCACAGAAATGTGTAATTTTTGGCTTGGGTACATCTTTGGCTTTAATGGAAATGCAGCCAGAATCCTTGTATCACTGAAATGAGATATTCCTTCTCCCAGAGCATAATCTCCTCTCCACCTAATCCTCAGCATCTACCTTCCCCTAAGATTCAAATATGCAGTAAAAATTGCTTTCAGGTTCCAGCTTAAACACCGAACTCCTTGCTGTATCAACACAGACATCTTTTATCTCCTGTACAGCACCTGTGATTAAAGAAATCCAGTATCAATAAGAAAGGCAGATGCCCCAAGGCATGACTAAGAGAAATTGCATGCATTGTAGGGAATATTTTCTTCCAGTACTGTCATGGGGGGTTTTGGAGAAGAAGATGAGTAAACCAGCCTATATTTGATGGCTACTTCCACTCAGAACAGCCATAATTCATCAGCTTGTCGACAGCACCAGCCTCTCATCTAGAAAAGGTCAATGCCAAAGGAAAAATGGGACGGCACTAAATTAAGAGACTGAAAGGAAGGATTTAACAACATAGCTGTTGAAACAAACCATGATGGGCTGGGGAAGAAATTCTCCTCTGGTTGCCCATCAATCCACCATTCTGTCCCTGGATGAATAATGCAGGAGCATACAGAGACACTCAGTCATAGACCAAACTGTTCCAAATGACAGTGGAATTTTTTGACCCAAGTTTATCCAGACACTTGCAGTCATTACTGTAGAGAATCTTCTGCAATGCAAATGCCTCAAATAAAACAAACTATAAAGAAAAATGCAAAACTAGCTACTGAAATGGCCAAGTACCCAAAAAGAACCAAGTAGGATGACTTTTTCTATTTATTTACCACAAGGAAATTTCTGCTCCTCTGTAATACACTGAAATATTGGATAAAGAAAATAGATTACAGTTTTTGCAACTATTGTGCAACATCAGATGGGATGGTATATTTTCATATATATGGTGTTTTTGTAGACCACTCTCAGTATGATAGTATGACATGTTCATAATTCTGTACAAATGCAAAAGTAAACATAAATAGGTGCAAATTTAGAGGTATTTTTCCAGGTATAATTTAGGCTCTTTCAGTTCTACATGTTCCTTCAAAAAGATGTGCGAACTTATGAAAGTTTGAAATGGGTGTAATTTACAAGCTGAGAAGCTAGAAAAAGTTGCAAGAACACTCAAGCTATATGAAGTGGCCTACTTTAGTGTACTCTCTTCTATTTCTTTCTTCTTTACAGTTGTGAGCCTGTTTTCTTTCTTGCAGCCTTTCTTTATGACCTGCCAGTGTATGAGTTATACTGTCTAAAAACCAACCATTATAAAAGACAGGGGTTGGAATAAATAAAAGTCAGAAGGGTAGGTTATATGAAATTATAATTATATGAATATTACATTAAATTCTTGGTAATGTCTCTTTCTCATCCTTTTGCTGTTGTACACTCACTGTTCATAAGAAGAACATGAAAGGTAAATCCAGAGGAACATTAGTCTGTGGCGATTTGTGTAAGACAAAAACTATTGTGTAATGAATGTAATCAGATCTCTAAGAAAATGCATTAACTAAGTCTCCTCTTAGTTTCAAAATTAAATATAAGCTGCAGTCAGTCACTAAATGCTGGGAAGCACAGGGAACAGAGACAACTTTAACAACAAACTTTAACTGTTTTTTACTTAACTCTGTTATACAGAAAATATGTGTTTTAGGACAAGCCACTAATTACTTCAGTCTTTCACTGTGCATCTTTTTACCCATCTTTATTCTTCTTCTTGGAGAGCACAACCAAATATTCAACAGGCTTTCCTCATTTCCTTCCAAAGCAGCTTTCACATATGAAGACAAAGGGCTCCAAATCCATTCTCTGTTCTTCATTCTCTCCTTTTCCAATGAGAGAATAGAAAATGATGGACATCAAACCAGAAAGACAGCCAAAACCTGACAGGCTGACAAGCTCTTAAATATTCTGTACCGTTTCCTGTTTTATGCATTTTCATTCTTTCATAGAGACAGATGCCTACAGCACTGTTCCACTTAAAAATAAAAAGTCAGTGCACATAGGATAAGACACACAACAAACTGCTACCTGCCATGAAATATCTGTCCAGAAAATATAACACAAGAGCAAACTTTCCTGTCCTGAAATTAATAAATGTAAACAAAAATCCTAAAAGTCTTTCCAGCATAAGAAATATTCATATATATATATATATATATATATATATACACACACACATAAAATGCAAATAGCAATGTTCACCTAATATATTTCAGTTCATCTAGAGATCTAAAAATATGTTCCTCTTATTACTTAATTTTCACACATCTACATAACTGTTACCTCATGTATCCATTATCAGAAGAAACTTCAGAGATTCACACTCAAACATTCAAAAACTGTACCATGAATTAATACAAAAGAAAATCCATTATGTCTCCTGTTTTAACTAAACAATTAATGGGAAATAAAATGTCAGCCACTAAAAAGTATTTCTGTGGAATGGCATCACACAATTAACCAGCTGGAAATTGTGAAAAGGAACAAGTCAGACACTTTTGGGTATATGTTTATATGCTAAAACCCCAGAAATTTAATGTATCTCATTAGAAAGGAGATGATTACATGCAACTTCTAACACACAGCAGTGACATTTGTTTTTGCTATGGATTGGTAACTACAAGGTGGTTATAGCTACATCCTGATGCTCAGATAAAATTCCTCTTTCAGCAGCAAACTTTAAAGGGTTGATTATGTACAAGATGAATATAGACGCCTGGAAAAACCCGTAAAGGTACAAAAATCAGAGTGGTAACAAAGGGTTATGGCTTTTTATTTGCCTCAATGTTACAATATGCATTGCAGAACGAAAAAAACCCAATGAAACATTTGAAGTAATTATATCAAGTACTTTTCATAACAAGAAACATCGCAAGATTTTTGTCCAGAGCTGCTGGCAACTGTGTTATAATCAATGTCAATACTTACTCAAGGTGCTAGAAATCTGATCATTTCTTAAAATCTGATATTTCTTAAAATATCAGTTATATCAAGCCACTGTGTAACTCACTGTCTTATCCTATATCCTGTTATAGGATATTCCTATAGCCATCCTGAGAAAGTCAGGACTTAGTGTTGCATGGACACAACACATTTATCCTAGAGCAGCTTCTATCTATTCATGAACTATCCTGATGAATAATGAGATGAAAATATCCAACTTTTAACCCTTTTAATCTACTCCTGATGAAGGCAGACTGTAAAACATAACAGCTTCTTCAAAGAGGCTCAGCTGTTATGAATACATTTCCAAGAAAGCAATGACATTTCACTTGAGATTACTGTTGCTTTTACGTCTGCTTAGAATTTAATTTACATCAAATATATTCCTGCAAAATGGAGGATCTTCCTCTTTGTCAACATGGCAATAAGAATGCATTATCTGTAGACTTGAGTGCCTAATTTCAAGGATAAACTGAATTAGAAAGCATATATTACTATTGAACTGTGTATAAAAGCAGTTGGAGGATCAGGGTCAAAACTCTAGCCAATTCAAAGCAGTAGGGTGACTGTAACCCGCCCTCAACTGGTAAAAGAGACACAACGGGTACACATATTATCATGGTCCCTGCTACATCATCTGTAAGAAGCAGGGAAAAACTGCTAAATACAAAGAAAAGACCACTTTAAGGTCTTAGAAACAGCCCTCCGATTTCTAAAGCAAAAAGCATGAAGGTGAAAATACTAGGTATTTTAATTTCCAGGTTTCTTGGAAGCACTCTTTTACTGGTTCGCCAAAGCTAAGCACAGCCTTCATATGTCCCTGTCACAAGAAAGGTGCCCATCAAGCCATACTGCACACAAACTCTGAACTTCAAGAAAAAATTCAAAAGAGCTGGGAAGAGGCTGAACATCAGCCAGTGAGTTGGTGGGCCCCAGCTGATGCTTGGTCACTGATGCCTCTGTAGTCACCCTGATCTCAGCTGCCTCCTTGCTTACAGGACTGTGGGATTATTTTGTCTTTTAATATTTGTTGTCTCTACAATTTTTCTTGACCATTCCCTTCAGGTCCTTCAAGAACCTTTCGAATCTTTCTCCCCCAACAATCAAACCATCAGCACATAAAAATATTGCTACAGGCCAGAGGAACTCCTCGTCCTGAGAATGCCATAGTGATTGCACACCTGTTTCCATATCTATATATGCTGAAGAATGTAACTGTTTACTTTGACCTTAGGTTTGACTGTCTGCTTATACTTTCACGTTTAGAGCTATAAACATGCAATTTGCTTATCCTCAGCTTTATCTTGATTTCCAATTTCTCCCCCTGTCCTAAAGGCATTGCATGACACGCGTTCATAAAATCTATCAAAATTACATGCATGTTCTGCTGTTATTTCCATTGGATTATCTCACCAAGTTCTTAAAATAAGCAAAAATGCAGATGAAGGACCTGTGTTTAGACTTAAACTCTTGTTTTATTTGTTTACATTTCCCTTAGTTTCTGCCTTTTACATAGGTCCAGATAGACACAAGTAGTCCCATGTGAGTCTAAGAGCCTATTTTTCAATACCTATCATATAGAAATTTTTCTTTCCCTGAGAACTCCCAGAACTGTTCCTTTGTATAATCAACAGATTATTTTTGCCTTGCCGCTCGTAATTCCCTACAAAACACGATTTTTTAGCTAGAGCAGCTCCACTGAAGAGGCAAGCAAATGTGACCTTTTGACTGGGACGGGAGCAGTTGGTGTGACTCAGTGCCTGTCGAGGCTGATCTCAGTGGTGCTGACTCGCAGTGGCCCCGAGGGACTGCCCGCTCTCCAGCCGTGCCCTCTGCAGCACTGGCACACCCCGTGCAAGGCCCGGCCTGCCCAAGCGCGATAACTCACAAACGAGCAACACACTGCCTGTGCCCGTGATCTGCGAGGGCCAAAGCCAGAAGGGAACACAGACACAGTTTAAAATGCATAAAAACAATGACTTGGGGAAGAGCAGATTGAAGAGTGGACATGGAAAGGGAGCTTTGACTGCAATAAATGAAAGATTTCCAAAACTATAAGCTATTGTCTGTACTGTGCTGCCCTGTTTTCTTCTTTTTTTTCTTTCTCTACTTTTTTTTTTTTTAGCTGTGAGCTTTAATCTATCATCAATAGTACTTATTCATGCCACTTCTATTTTGCAAAGATTTCAGACAGCTACTGGAAAAACCCCACTGAAGTTTATAGACTATTACCCATTATTGTTCAGTTCAAATACCTGATTTCTGTAATGGATAGGGTATAAAGGATGGGGAAATAACACTAAGGAGACCAAGTCCGCTCATAAAGTGTTGGAGTTGCTGTATTTCATGTAACAAAACTGAGATGGCAGAGTCTTCATAGGAGAAATCAACCAACTGATCATGTAATTGAGCATCTAAAACTTACAGCAGGTGGCAGCTCCTCTTCTGCCTTTCTAGTTTGCCTGTCAGGTCTTTTTAATTGTACTTTTGATCTAACTAAGAGCAAATAAACAAGAAAAAATGCCAAGCAATCCAAAACATCTAGATATTTATGAAATGTTGGTCGTTTTCTACTGTATAATTTACAACAGCTTGGAACAGATATAGCACTTGGCTAATATAGGGTTATTTTTTTATTCACTGAATGTCTCAAACAGCTAAAAAAAAAAAAGAAAAGAAAAGAAAAGAAAAAGACAATTCTTATATGTCAACTCAATAACAATCATAACTGGTTGGGGTTTTTTTCCAAACAATAGCACAGTCTTAATATTAAGTGAAAAAACAAAACCATATTTCTTTTTAAATCCAAATTTAGAGGCTGGTTCATGGTTTGTCTGGGTCCCCAACAATGTAACATCTCCATGGCATTTAGACCTGATCTTCTGTACTGATACATCACCTTGCACATTCAGTATTTCACCAAGCACTCAGAGGTGTCAGCAGGAAGCACCAAGATATTTGGGAAATCTCAGGGTGTGAATCAGGCTGCCAGTAACAGGCTGTGACATTCCAAATGAGATTGCTAAGAAAAAGGAGAAATCCTCTTCTTCAGGCTGTGCACAGACACGATGCTCTGTCAGTGATTAAGAGATGAGTGCTGCTGCAGGGAGCTGCCTCTGCAGTCCTGCTTACAGGTGTGCCTCCTCTGCTGCTTCTGGAAACCCTTCAGCCTGGGAGTTGAACTCCTCCATGGGAAAAAAAAAAAAGCAACTGAAATAATGCTGCCAGTAAACATAAAATCAGAGGCATTAGATATACCTGCCTACACAAGTCACTAATTTCAGAGAATAAACTTAAATTCCTTTATGTACTTGCATGAGATCAACAATTAGAAAAGAGAGAGTCACTGTGAATAGCACTCACAGTTTCTGCTGAGGCACTCAGTCCCCCGCAGTAACAAGAACATGCTGTTTACATTCTGTGTGATTTACATCAATAACAAAACTGGTATTTCACAAAAAGACAAACAGAAAACTTCTTCATCTTTTTCATTTCTGTCAGGCTTTATGTCTTCAAAGGTCTGCACTAGTATTTCCACCCACCATTGCCAGCAAACAGAATCATGGAATCATAGAATGATTTGGGTTGGAAGAGACCTTAAAGATCATCTCGTTCCAACCCCCTTTGCCATGGGCAGGGACAGCTTCCATTCGATCAGGGTGCTCAGAGCCCCATCCAACCTGGTCCTGAACACATCCAGGGATGGGGCATCCATGACTTCTCTGGGCAACCTTTTTCTGTGCCCCACCACCCTGAGGGTAAATAATTTCTTCTGAATAGCTGATCTAAATGTACTCCTCTTTCATTTCAAATAAATAAGTAGGGAAAAAGCCTTTGGAGTACATCTAGAAAAGCCTGTAGAATTGAAATTAAAGCCAGCATTCTTGAAGGTGATCTCTGATTTTCAGATTATCTTCTAACAGCAATACATGGAGGCCAGACGGTCAGCTGTGCAGTGCTGGGCAACCTCTGCCTCACTCTCAGCTGCTCTGGTGCTTCTGAAATTCAGGCCAGGAATTTTGGTGCCCCAAATATAGAACTGTGGAAATCTACCCAGAAACGTTTTCCCCTAAACTCACAAAATCTGTCCTGTTTTTCAGTTTGGCTGAAGTGCTCTGCTTGGTAGTGCTAGGCCTCCTCAGGAATCCCCACAAACAGGCAGGAGCTTTTTCATGACTGGTTGTCACTGTTATCCCTATGCTGTCCTGTCTATAGTTCAACAAAGAGTTAGATATCTCACTATGAAACTTAAAAAAACAAGTCCAGATCTAAACATATATGCAGATCAAATGCAATTCAGAACTGTGGTTGCAAATCAATCCTCAAATCTATTTAATGTGAGAGTGAATAGATTTTCTATTGGTGTTTCATCAGTGTGTTTAAGAAAAAGGAAATCTAGTAATTGAGTTCATAATTAAAAAACAGATCAGGAGAAGTCCATGGGACAATGTTGTGCTATAGGACAGAGAAAAAGCAGTACAGATGTTCAAGGTCTTAAGTCATAGGAACCAAAGCAGAGTTCATTTGGGCTAAGACACTGTGGGTAAATGAACAGGTACAAAAATATCGCTTACAGAAACCTCTCCTCCCATATAGTCAGTGAAGTGCTAGGGTTTGTTTGCGGAGCTTCTTGTGAATTTTAACACTGCAGAATGTCATTTTTATCATTAAAAAAGTACCTGGGATCAACTAAACATATGAGCTGGTCCTCAGGTGGGCCTGAGGACATCCTGATACTCAAGTCTGGACATGCTGCAGTTCTGCCTCATTTTTTTTGGCAGTAGGGGAGCACTTTAGCTGCCAAATCTTCTGCCACTCCTCCCTTTTCAAAAACCACTCATTGAGCTTTCTCCAGGAGATTCTTGGACGAATACTGACCCCAGGATGAGAAGGCAAGCAGATAATAAGAATCTCCCTGCTTTGTCAGCCTTCCTCCCCAGCTGAATCCACGCAGTACAATTATCCAGATCTGGAATGTGAAAGGGTATGTTCACAGGACAACTAAGTTGCCATAGGCTGCAGCCTGACACTGTAAAAGGAGGTAGAATTCTGTATAAAACACTTTATTGAGCTCTGAAGTGAGCAGGAAGTTCCTGCTGCTCTGAAGTGATATCCAGGGGAGAACCATCTACCGATCGGCCTCAGCCGATCAATTTGTGTTAGCAAAGCTTTTTCAGGAGCTGAAATTAAGTAAATGGAGTCATGCTTACAAAGAAAAGGGGACAAAAAACCTCTCTGCTTTATTTTTCTAACCTATCACTGTCTCCAGAATGCTATTGTAAGTGTTTAATTATTTACTCTTATCAATAAGAATAAAGTGCTGCAATATTTGAGAGAAAAAAAATCTCCTTTCTCTACTCATAATATTTGTCTCTAGCCTGACACTACTCAGGCTCATGGCTTGTACAACACCCACAGTCTGCATAATTTTTACAAAAAAGTTATCTGGTACCTCAGCCTGTGTATCTATTAGATATGACTGACTCAAACCCTATCTACATTGGGTTACAAAGCAGTGGTAAAATTTTGAAATACTGCACCCCACAGTAAACTGATTCAAAAGTACTCAGGATCCTCACTGGAAGATACGAATTAATATTTTAAGCACATGGCTCTATGTTTCTGATAAAAGTATACTTGATTTTAGTACTGAAGGTGAGTTATTCTCTTTGGTTAAATGCTAAATTTTACATTGAGATTAAAGGTAGAATTATACAGCTACCCCTGGCCAGAGATTTCACAAAATATCAAGCAGTAAATACTTAACATTTCTGTCTGGGTGTTCACATCAGTGTCACTCCATGCTCACCATCACCTAAAAGTGATAGCCAGCCTGCAGAGTGAGCTTCAAAGGCCCTTAATTAAAGCCCTGAATTTGGGATAAACAGGTCACACCGTGAGGACACTACAGGGATGTCATTAAAGGCAATGTCTCCAGGACCAGCCTGGCTCCTGCTGGGGATACGTGCTCCTGCCATGGGGGAAGCAGGGAGCTGGTGCTGGGGCAGGGAGCAGCCTCTGTCCCTGGCACCTTCCCAGGGCATGCACAGCCAGACCACAGGCATTGTGATCTGCTTGGAACTGGCCACAGGGCACGGCAGCTGGAACAGGGACCTGAGCCTCCCAGACAAATCATGGGTTGAGCCACGACAGATGTCCAACGTTATTTCCTTCTGGATTCCTCCGGAAGCCCATCAGTCAGGGTGAGCAGATGAAGGAACCTGGTCATGGCTGGGTCATGGCTCAATTTATGAATATTAAAATACGGTTTTTTCCCCTTCAGTGAAACTCAGCAGATGCCAGACTTTCATTACCTTGGCCATTTCTTCATTATGCCTTTATTACATTCCACTTCTAAAATCATGTCCTCGAGCAATTTAATTTTTACATCTTTTTAAATTTTGGGGAGCATTTTTGGTCATAGGTCACTCCTTGTTTAATTCTCAGAATAAAAGTCTTCCATAGGCATTACTACATTTAAAAGTAAATAATTTACCACTTGTGTTTCATGAAATATATTCTTCTTCCTTTTTAATTTACTGCTCCAAAAGGAAAACCCAAATAGAAAATGGAAAAAAGGAGAAAATAATTCCTTAACAACATCCTAGTTTACATCTGTTTAAATGAAATGTTAAGCACTGTGCAAAAATTATAATATTAGCATAATTTTATGTATTTTAATAGCCTGAGTATTTCCCTGACTTGCTGAAGCCTCTATCAGGAGTCAATCCTCAGAGCCAATGAGCAAAATAGAACTGAGTAAAAATATCCCGGAATAATTTATAGACTTTAATGTGTTTATTTGTCTAAATATAATATTTATATGATTCTAATTTTTGAAATTAGTTGAAGAAACATAACATTTTATGAGCTGTAATTTATTAATTAATATAAAAATCAGGAACACATTACTCATATGGATAGTCTCATCTGAATTTAATCCCTGTTGTTGGGCACTCTGATTCTATCTAAGGCTCAGAAGCTGCAGGAACATTACTTTCAGAAAAATGTTCATCATGAAGAATAGAGAGGCCATATAGCACTCAGAAGAGTTCTTATTATGTTTATTTTCTATAGATTAAAACAACAGCCTTATAAACTCTCAAGTGCCTTGGATAATAAAGACCCAACCTGCAAACATTTATAAATAGAAATAACCCTTATTAGTATACTTGATGTTAGGAGGACACTCATACATATACATAAACTAAAATATATAAAAAACATCCTTATCTGAAGAGAGGTAGTCTGTGAAGTATTCCATGCTGGCTCCCTTAAGCAGCCACGGAGATGGCCTCACCTTTATCTGCCACTGTGAAAGTCACAGCTGAAAACTGAGATCTGGAACCTCATCTATGGCAAAAGGCCTGTATTGGGATACATTTCTCCCCTATCCTTTCATAACTCAGATATTTATTCTAAAGTGAAATCTGCTCTCACAAAATACTACTCTGCATGAGCAAGTAAGCTGCACATGATGTGAATGACAGTGAAGGGAACTAGGCCAGCTGGGCTGGTAAAAAAACAAGAAAAAAAAGAGATAATACAGCACCTAATCTGAAACCAGAACACAGATAATAAAGAAAGTCTGGAAATTTTTAAACAATATAGGACTTTTTAAAAATTTCCTTCCTTTTGTTTTATTAAATTTGTATTTTTTTCTGTGTTTCTGTTTTCTTCATACTACATGATGATCTAATTTTTTTCTTGTGACAGGACAGATCTCTATTTCCTCAATGGCAAAAAAATTCTCACATTTGATTTATAACACAGAAAGCATTACCATATAAAAATCTGGTTTGCCAAAATGAGACCTTTTTCCAACCTAAAAATTACATACTTCTCAAATACAATCCTCACTAAAATATTCCCTTCTACTGCCTCTCTCTTTAACCAATCCAGATGCCAGTCTAGGCATAACTGAATGGTCTTTCTGAGCTCATATGGAACCTGAATTAAATGAGGTTCTTCCTCCAGTGATGTGTATGTGCCTTGCTTCTTGTGTACCTCCTTACAAACCCACTGTGAGGTATTTGGATTGGGACACAGCTTGTTAAGATAGAAATCTAAATATATGAGATATTGTATGCGACCAAAACTACAGGATATTAGGATATTATTTCAATTATTAAGAAATAATTGATTTTAAGTTCCAGTTCATTAAACTGATTTACAAGAACTTTTTGAAAGATAAATGAAACTCTTGAAGTGGAATAGGCAATAACAAACCCAGAGAACACAGAAAACTATTTCCTATTGTAGCATTAAGTGGTTTAGATGCCCTGAGCAATGCTCTGTTTGGATTCTGAATGCCTCAGTGCTTAAACACATCAGTGACATAAAAAGTCAGTCAGACCTGATGTATTAGCAGAGAAAGAGATGCTATTACTTCTAAATCAGAACATGGCGCTCAATTGTCAAAGGCAAGCCCAGGCTTCTCTGAACAAGCTATAAGCACCATGCTGTTAGTTGGTCACTTGGTGCCCCTTCTTCCAATGTGAGCATCCAAATCTGCAGTCATCTCTGCCTGTAGATACAGATTCTGCTACAGCATTTAAAGACATCATTAAAAATACTTGAGTTCTTTTGTATTTTCCCTTTGTATTCAGATGTCCTTATTAATTAGTAACAGGTAGGTTTCAGGGGTTCCCTTATATCTGCAAAGAAAAGCTGCAGCACCTCTTGGGATTTTTACTGATAAGCAAATGAGACCTGAGTACACAGAGAAGTGATGACTTCTTTGGAAAGGTGAGCTGGATCATTTTACTGCAATGTACTGCTAAGAATTACTTGTTCAGAAAAGCCCTGCAACAGAAGGGGCTGTGTGGAGCAAGAATAAGGAGGATGAAGGTATGTCCTCTCCCAATAAACCCTTGATGCTTATTTCAGCCACTAAAATAAGAGTGAAATAATGGGTTTCCTCATTCTTCTCCAGAGGCAAAAGAAAACCCTGCAGTGATTTCAGGAAGTGGAGGCAGGTAAGGGTGGCCACATTACTTCCAGCAGGCCACTGGCTGGGTGTTGGGCTGGTGAACAGTACTCATGACCTTTCAGGCTCTATTTGGTCTTCTCCTGGCCTGCCTGGAGCTTTGCTTCGTTTAGCTGTAGCAGCAGACTTCCAGCATAACTCAGGTTAAAAGAGGCTGTGGAAGATCCAACTAGTACTTGGAAGAGAGTCAGATATGACAGGATGCTGCTAATGTTTTTTTCCCTGCTATTAGTTTATTTTCTACATTGTTGCCAAGGAAGGAAAGAAAAAAATTAATTTAAACTTGATACTTGCTCTCTGTTTTCACATCTCATAATTTTTAAATCAATGTTTTCTAATTACTTGTGAGGAACAGTACAGTGCTGTAACAACAATTAAGTGGTTATGCAATAACAACTTTCTAAGGCATTTCTAACTCAGGCCATATTTAAATCAGCTTTTAGCAGATGATAATTACTGTACTGTGAACCCTAACTCCTCAAATTCCAAGTGTTTACTTTAAACATGTGAAATTTCCTCCAAAATATGTATCCCCTCTTAACTAAATTACCAAGAAAAAAAACGAAAAGCTAGAAAGATCAAGCAGGATCTAAAAATCACACAGAGCCAATATTAATAGGAGAGTAAGAATGTTCAGTGAAGTTATTCCAAACAATAATAATTATTATTGTAATTTAAAATTACGTATTTTAGTGGCAATCCCTACACTCTACATATCTATATCTTTCTGCTTCTGAAGAAAACCAGAAGCAAAATTTTCAGCTAAAGAAAGACATGCCACCATTTTCTCTTCATGTTGCCTTCCTAATTAGTTTTACAGCTTTAGAAAGAAATTATTATTTTTTAAAAATTTCATTTGTGGAAATAATAATAAATAAATAATTATCCGTACATGGCATTTTTTCTTAAATTTGTGATGAACTTCTGCAGAGCATCAGCCTTGATACTCCTATTCACCATATTGTTAATAACTTTTATAATACCATAAGAAATAGAAGTAACCCACTACCCTAATCACTTACCACTTTAAAAACAACATATGGCTGAGGTTAAATACAAATTTGAGAATTCTGTTTGTTTGGCAAAATTTAGTATCAGCTTAAAATAATCTTTCCTTTAAATTCCATTAAGATTATATCATTAATATAGCTTAAATATACAGGTGGTATTCTAATGTAATTCAATCAAAATTGAGCAACACCAAGGCAGGTTTTTGCATCATATGTTTTTAGGTACTTTACAGAACTGAGTAAATGCTGCTGTTCCAATCTTCCTGCTGCAAGACAAGCAAAGATAGATCCTGAGATTTATAACCCTGTGAAGTAAAAGCAAAGGCATATTAGCATCTTCTAAAATACCCACTCAGATAAAATCTTTCTAAGCCTGCTTTACACTCTGGGTTTACCTTATCTTATTTACTCTCTCTTCTGTACCATTCTTGCTTCATCTAAGTGCCTGCAGCCCCTTCCCACCTGTGCTGATCAAATCCCTTAATGTCACTTCCAATGTCCTGCACCTCTCCATGTCTTGGTGAGGGCATCACCTGAGTCTGGGACTATGGGGAAACACAGCCTCCAAAAGCATCCAGTCCAACTGTGCCCTGGACTCATCACCCATATGAAAAACTGATTCCAAGATGTTCAGAAAAAATTACTTTTTTATTGAATACCACCCTTTCACCCATAGCAATACTAAAGAATAAAATGGATGGGAAACCACAGACTTGCCTATGCATCACTTTGTTCAGACAGCTGCAGAAACATGGAAACAATAGAGGGGAGAAAAAATGCAGGGCCCTTCCTGACATCTCTTCCACAGCCAAAAAACTAAATGTTTACTGTGATAATTCTTTTGCCTAAGATGTGAAGCCTGTCAAGGATTTTGCAGCATATGTGCCGCAGTACATAGAGAAATAAGCTTTTCAATGACTTACAGTCAGAGACTAGGACTGTAGCCAATCTTTATTACAATTTTTCAGTGCAGAAAAATTACTGTTTTGGAGACAATCACCTCATAATGCCTGAGAGCAGATTTAGCTTACAAGAACTCCACAAAAAACAGGACAAAGTAGCAAAGTTGTTATTCTGAAAGTGTGGGAGGGAGCAAATGAGCATCTTTTTGTGAAGCACATAAGGAGAAAATTTTCAGATCTGAAGCAAATCAGAGTGCAGGTGTATACAATTTACAGTTAAAGAAACAAAAGAACAGCAGGCTATTGCAAAAATGGAGCCACTCTTAGCCCAAGTACATAAGCAGCAAAGTGAGGTTTCTGTCCTGCAAATTTCTGAGCCCTCCTGCCCTAATCTAGAACGAATATAAGTGGATAATATGCAATTAAATCTATGAAGACAACAAACTGCATCTGTTTCTGGGGTGTTTGGACATTTCCAAAGTTCATTTTGTGAGAATAACAATTCCCTGTCACATTCACTGTGTGAAAGATCATTTTGACCTCGCTCTTGGCAGACTACGGTAAATGAATGAAATGAAAATTATTGTTCACACCCTAAGAGTGGCAAACTAACCGCTGTACTACCCAGCAGGCTTCCTGCTGGTCTTAATTAAATACTTCCACAAGTTCAGAATCCTGCCGTTGCTAAGGGTCAGCATCTTCTCCCTGAAGCCTCCATCACGGGGCAGATGTGGCCGTCCCTCAGAGGAGACTGAGACGCTGCGCTGAGCGCCTGTGTGGCCGCTTGCCAAGCCACACTTTCGTGGAACTCCTGGAGCAGAGCACTGCACTCTGACACATTTTGCCAGCTGTCCCATATTCTCAAGCGCAGTGGCAAAATAAACCATCTCATTATTTGACTTTTCCCCATGCTAATCCATGCTGCTTGGCCAACCGGTGTGAAACTAAATAGCTGATGGCATTTTTTAGGGGAAAAAAAGTCCAAATCTAGGGGTGTGCAGGACTGTGGAATTACTCCAAGAGGCTTTCTGATGAGTCATTATCCAGCTGTCTGAAGCTTTTGGCAGGAAAGACATTAAAAACATATTACAACTACACAGCTTTCGCTCCAGGTCCTTGCTCTAGATGATTTTTTTGCCTCTCAGTACTGCTATCTAAATTCTTTGCAGGATATTTATTCATGTACTGCTAACTACAATCATTGCAGAATATTTATTCACCGAGAATTCTGCTTATACCTTAATATTAAAGAGCTGTTGGGTGGCCTTGGATGGTGCTGTTTAAAACAGTGGTTGTAAATCTATTATTTCCTTACAGCTGTTTAAAACACTGGTTGTAAATCTATTATTTCCTTACACTATATCTGCATCAGCCAAATTTTCCTGCCTGTCTCTTCTTCCACAGATGCCTGGAGGAAGAGTTTCATTCTAGGCAATGACCTACATTAGGGCACGCTTGCTGCTGCAGCCCCAGGGAGCACCTTTCAGTGTTGTTCTGCCTCCCCACTGCTGAGCTCCAACTCCAACTTGTTTTTCTTGCAAAGTCTCTTGCTCAGCTTCAGTCTTCTAGGAAATAACTCGAACATCTTAAGAAAAATAATCCACAAGAACTATTCAGAAAGGATTTAATTACTTGCTACTAGTTGTCACTGAAAAAATCCTCTGCTCATGCCAGAGAGATAAAAAAACACTAAGTAAGAGTAGGAACACTGAAAGCATCAGGAGAGGTGATTCTTCTCCTCCAGTCCATTCTCATGAGTGCCTGCTTGAGTACTGTGTTCAGCTTTGGGGTCCCCAGCACAAGAAGGATATGGACCTCTTAGAGCAAGTTCAGGGGATGTCCACAAAGCTGATCAGAGAGCTGAAGCATCTCTCCTATGAACACAGGAGGCCAAGAGAATTGGGGTTGTTGAGCCTGGAGAAGAGAAAGCTGCAGGAAGACCTTCCTGAGGCCTTCTGGTACCTAAGAGGGGCTATGAGAGATGGGGAGACCAACTTCTTACACGAATATTTAGTGATAGGGCAAGGGGGAATGCCTTTAAACTGAAAGAGTGTAGGTTTAGCTTGGATATTAAGGAGAAATTCTTTACCGTGAGAGTGATGAGGTACAAGAAGAGGTTGACCAGAGAAGCTGTGGATGCCTCATCCCTAAAAGTGTTCAAGGGCAGGTTGGGCAGGACTCTGAACAACCTGGTCTAGTGAAGAGTGTCCCTGCCTGTGGCAAGGGGGTTGGAATTAGATAATCTTTAAAGTCCCTTCCAATATGATTCTATGTCCTGGCCTGTTTAGGGTATAACTACTATAACTACATCCTCCTGGAAGATAGGAAATACCCTCTACACTAGAATATATATATATCTATTCAGTGGCAGTGGAGATAAAGGATCTCTCTGGCATGACTAACTATCAAGTCTTATGTAGCTTGTTGAGAGACAGATGTACCTCCACAGAGAGACCCCTTGCAACCTATGAGCTGAAGATAAATAAGACTAAGATAAATATGATAAATATGACCAGTACGAGTTTTCTCTTGTGCTGGTCATAAAGAATGCACAGAAGAATCATCTCATGCTAATTGCTGAAGTTTAGGAAAAAAATCCAAAGCTATAAGTTGTGGAAAAAATACTGGATAGCAAATATGTGACCAAGTGTTATAATCGTAAGTAGCATGTCCTTTAATAACTTACACATAAGAAAGTACAATTTCTCTTATTTTGTGTTTAATATCACAGGGATCTATTGCCAGCAATCCATCAGTATCTAGCACAGATACTTCTCTATAAATAAAAATACTGGGTGAGAACTTAAAACAATCAGCATCGAGGAATCTTTAGGCTTCAAGTGGTGCTGGTGTTTACTACTCAGCTTCACTGAGTGCACACTGCAATAGAGAAAAACCCAACAATATTCCTATGTGTTAGAATAAACTAATTATCAAAAAAGTATATTTAACTATTTTAAAAGTATATTAAATAATCATTGGCTCATGCTCTTAATTGTGTTCAGATAGAGAGACTATAGGGTCCAGACAATAGGATTTGTACTCAAGCCCTATGAATACAGCCCACAAGGCTTCAATTATAGGATCAGGCATAATACAGTTTGTGAAAGAGAAAAAAAGAAAAAAAAACCCAACAAATTACAGTTGTTTGGTTTATGGTAAGTGAAATCTAAAGATGATTGGCTAGGATTGCTCAGGCAATCTATCTACATCTCCATACTACATCTATCACCATAGCAACTGCAGCCTTGGAAGTGTTTCCAAGACTCTAAGAGTAATTAATTTTACAGGAAATGTAAAACTGGATCCCTATTCTCTTATAAAGGAGTTAGATGGATCATGCCAAGTACCCCATCAGCCTAAATAAAATAGTTATCACAATTTACTTTGTAGGATCATTTACTCACAATTTAGATTGTTATTTAATAGCCCATTACATGCATGCAATTTTAGGAAGGTGGAGAAGAACACGCTCAGTCCACAAGGACTGGAAAGCTAGTCCAAGGCAAATAAGAAGTCCTGGGCAGCAGCCTGGTCACTGCCTGTGGGTGACAGGGAATCCAGAGAGCAGGCAGTGTCTGCTCCCTGCAGGACATGCAGCAGCACATGGACTGGGAGAGGTCTGCGCTAACACATCTCTCCTTATCTTCCGAACTTGTAGCACACAAGCTATCTAAAGAAACTATTATTCCATGTAAGCAAAAGCTTGTTCCACTACTGTATGGCATCACCTACCGCTCCTCTTATGTGGCAGCCAAACAGGAACTGACACCAGTGATTGCTCTGGCTTTAATATCACCTAGAACTGTCTCTACAAAAAATCATACTGCTGGAACAAAACATCCTAATAATCATCGCCTCGCACTGCTCAGTATTTCAGAAACAACACACACAGGCAAGTGTGTTGAGAGAGACGTGACATACCATGATTTAATTGGGAGATGGACAGAAAGTTTATCTTCTAGATAGAAGCTTGAATAAAACAGTTATTATAAATTAATTTTATTAAGTACATTTTTAAAGATGAGGTTTTCTAGAGATGGAGATCACATGAAAATCCAAGTGCAGAAGAACTCCCTCCTCCTCATCAGTCTCCCCTCATTAATGGTGCTCTCTGTGTCCCATCTGTGTGCTTATGCATTTTATCAAAAAATACACGTTCCTCATCTCCACCTTGTTTCTGGCTCACAACAACCCAGCTTGAAAATCAGTGTTACTGGTGAAACTTCGGGCAGAATATTGCACTTAAACATCCATTTCTTGTAATAAAATACAGAGAAAAAGGGCAACATAATTAAAGTCAACTCATGCTTATTTGGGAAGGAGGACAGCACCCGGAAGTCATGTCACTGGCTGGTCCTGGTAACATCTGAGCTGGCACCAGCACAAAAAACTGCTGCTTTTTCCCTCAATCTGCCACTCATCAGCAATGGTCTTCCTGCAACCAGGATTTCACCTGGCAGCTCATCATCATTAGTAGCCTTATTTCATTGCTTTCATTACTACTGACTCCTTTTCCTTTCCTGCCTCGTAGTTTTTAGAGCCAAATACTTGTGGAGCTTCTAATTATCATTACCTTCACCTGGACTGGCCCTAAATTCATAGTGGTGTTCCTCAGTTGGTATTCATTTACCCTTTTAATCTCTTGGGCAGGCAGTTATCACCACATACCTACCGCTTACCTTTATCACCAATCTTTTCTTAAATGTTATGCATTTATGTGAAACTATTGGAAAGGTCATAGCAAGCATAAGAAGCAGAGTGGTGGGACTACACTAAAGTAGCAATTAAGAAGCCTACTTCAATTGATTACTTCTATTTGAAAAATATTCCTGTTCATCTCATCTCTTCATCAAGAAGGGATGAGGGTGGAAAAAATTTGGAACCCAAACCTATAGAAAAGTGTCTGAACAGCTTCTCAGATCACAAGGTGGTCAAGGCAGCCTAGATACAAGTCCTCCTGGTCATGGTGCAAAACTGTCTCAGTCTTACCTGACAAATTCCACATCAATCTCATCGTGGGTTTAGCTGGAAACTGCAGCCCTCTTCCAAAATTTAATGAGCTTGTGCTAGATTAATTAATTGTAAGAGATTTTCCCAGGAGCAGGGAATGCCCCAGTGACCTCAGATCAGCACAGCAATACTATTTACATTCATACAAGACAAATCATGTCTGCTTTGGGTGCTCCCACATATACTGCCCAGGCAAACTGACAAACAGGGGACAATAGACTCTACACAATGCAGCATCACATTATAAAGCCATTTACCCTGATTTAAATCATTTACAGATTTGGCATATTATATTTTTCTACAGTCAAAAGATTTGCTAGTTCAGAGTTGTTTACTTGCAGTAATTTTCATTTCAGAGCAGCACAGTCAAAGCTAGCTACTTATTTTAAAATGTTTCATAATTAAACATCTCTATTCAATAAATAAATAAATAAATCCCCATAACAGTTCAGAAGACAGAAAAAAACCTTAGAACTCCTATGTCACTACAAACCCCACATTCAACAGAAGACAGAATGAGTATGTCTCATCTTCCACACTTCAGGTGTCTGAATTTGGAGACTTTCTAAAGAATACTTTAGTTTAAACTAACCTAAATGATGTCCAGCAGCTCTTCAGCTCACTGTATGCCACTACAACATCTCCTAAAACCATTATGGCCCAATGACAAAAATGAGAGGCAGGCAGCTGGATCTCAGCTTGATGACAATAAGCATTGCTCTTAAGTGGAGAAAAGTCCAGTTAAATATGAATAAATTTTATTAGCAGACACTGTTTGTCATTACAGTAGAGCAAAAGAGCTCAAGCAGGAGCCAATAAAACCTTTCCTGTAAGTGAAATGCCCTGTAATTACTTGAACTAAATTACATTATCATAGTCTGGGACATGCAGTCACTTCCACTCTTTTTTCAGAGCAAGAACTTTGTCTTCCCTCTTCATCTCTCTCACAAATACACTGTAATCCAATTAACACTTTATCCAACCTTTATCAGCACCTTCTTCAAATAAGTTCTGAAAAGGAAATTAAAAAATACATTCAGCTGCACATAACAAGGAATTCAAATAGTCCAAAGTACTTTTCTATAGTTAATGGGAAATAATAGAGGGTTTTAAAAGACTATTTCTCTCCAGATACATGTAGGTATGTACACTGAAGAGAATTATTTGTGTAAATAATACATGCTCATCTCTATACAAACAGAAAAACAGTTCTCATGGTACAACTCCATATTAAAGAATATACTCTATTTTTAAATGTATGTGTTTTGCACTTCGATTAGCACGGGTTCCAAAGAACGCACCCAGAAAACCCCATAAAATTAGCACTGGATCATAATTATCAAATGTATGCTGTAAAGAAATGGGGTCTTTGGGGCTAAGTTTTTCAGTGATTATCCAAATTTCTGGTGTGCTAAGCTTTAGAAATTA
Organism: Phainopepla nitens; assembly: GCA_013400175.1. NCBI lineage: Eukaryota > Metazoa > Chordata > Aves > Passeriformes > Bombycillidae > Phainopepla > Phainopepla nitens. Next base: position 337,315 of record VXBQ01014529.1, read on the forward strand.
ATGGAATATGCACTGCAGGGGAACAAGACTACCACAATTTAAATAAAACTATTAATTTAATGCTTAGAAATCTCTTTATCACCAGAAATTAAATCTACTGCTGCTACTACTCAGTACTGGTTTTGGTCTGGTGGGTGGCATCCCTGCCCATAGCAGGGGGTGGAACTGGATGATCTCAAAGATCCCTTCCAACCTATGATTCTATGATTCTATTTATGCAGCTGAACACTCTTAGCATTAAATTTTTTGCTGACTGACTTTGCAGTTTGCAATAATGCTTCATAGGTATCCTTGCTTCCAAAGGTGCAGTTTAGTGTCAGGCTGATTTTACTCTTGAGTTTTCAGGCACAGTTTTGCTTCAGCAATGGTAGGATTTAAATATTTCAGGTACATTGCTGTTGTGATCCTCAAACTGCATCAAGAATTCAAATAAAAACCTATTTTTGTCTTGGTCAAGTAAAAGGGACAAATTTGGAAAATGTAAAACACCTAATTGCCTCTTGGGTCCAAATATAAAAATTGAAAATTGCCTGTAATTGGAAATTACATATTTTTGTCTGTAAATTTCTGCTGTTGAATGAAATATTTTTTTCTGTTTTCCAAAGTAAAAACTCAAATACTGAGAATTCTGTTATAGAAAGCACATATCACTAAGCTAAAAGAGTGATGTGCTACTATGATGCTTGCTAAATGGAAGAGTAAACAGAATACTCATCCCAGAAAGGAAAGATGAACTTTTTTCCACCTGGAATAATATCGTCATTTCTAACTGCACTGAACTTTCATTCTTTTATTTTTACTCAAACTGTTCAAACAACTAAATTTGAAAGATTCCACAATACCATATCAATGTCAACTTGACAATTTTCACACCCTTGTCTGGAAATCATGATGGTCCATCACTGTTCAAAAGTGCCTCAGAAATAATCTAAGAAATATGAGAAACATTTGTCTGGATAAACTGAGGACTCTGCAGATGAGAATGAAATCTGTGAATAACCAGGAGGTGAAACACAAAAAATGAATAAAAAGAAAGTATATGCTCAAACATTAACAAGCTCTCCAAAAAGAACTGCCCAAAGGGTGAGCTTGTGGTCGCAAGCTGGATATATAGAGGAAACAGCTGGAGGAGCTGGGAGACCTCTAAGGCATCTTTACCCTGTGTTTGCCCTCTCCAGAATGCCATTTCCATAATTTAAAGATACGGTGAAGAGAACAGAAGTTTGTTTACTCATTAACTTCTGGATAATGAACAAACAAACCTTTCGCATTCACAGTTCGAAGCACATGGAGCCCGTGCACAAACCTTTACCTGTGGGTTCTCACTTCACTTTCAGACATTATGGGTTGCCAAAGAGAAGCTGCAATCACCAGCATACCACTGCTTTGCAGCTGCAGGTCTGTAATTAAAAGCCATGTTTGACATCTGATTTTAACTGACACCCATATATATGGCTTTAGGCTGGTCTCCACTCTCATTGTGGTTTGTATAACATTAATTGAAATGCTCCCCTTGAAGGGAAACTTTCTGATGGCCAACCCAGTAAACAGCTTGGGTTCCAATTCCCTTCAATCATCCTACTGATGTGATCCAGTAGGAAGTAATTTTAAACCTGAACTGTCACTGAAGATCAAAGCTCAAGGTTAAATAAGAAAGAAACAGATATCTGATGTTTTTAACATGACAAAAAGAAAAGGTTCAGGTGGAACTGTGTTTTAGATATGCCCGCTTGGAATAAGACCAAATGAATAACAGCCTGAATCCTATAGAGATGCAAAGAAGTCAGGAAAATCTAGTCAAATACACTGAGGCGACCTAAAAATCCCTCTAAAATGCCCTTCTGACCAAACACATTTATTAAATTACAACTTGTGCTAGTAACGCTGGATTGAAACTGCTGTAGATTTGGATAAGAGAGTTTTGGTATTAAACAGATTAGCAAGAGCTCTTGCTAATTCAGAATTGTATCTATTTATTGAAATCCAGTGACCCTTTTCAGAGTCATTGTTAACTAAGGACAATTCACAAGATGTTTTCTTGGTACATAACAGCCTTTTGTATTTCACTGCTTTCACTTTTTACCAAGCAAGAAGTGAAAAGAATTGGAATGCTGCAACTGGTTTCCAAATGAGAAGATAGAGTTTTGAGCAGAAGAAAATTTTAACTAACCATGGATGAAATGCAGGTAGAAACCCCCTTTTATTCAAAGTATTACTTTCACTGTAATTAAGAAAAGTGCTTTTTCAGACTATACTTTCTATGCATGATATGCTGTGAAGGAGTTTTTAAAGAAAAATACATTTCATGTTGAAAGAATTTCACTAGACAGATGTCTCCATCTACACCAAAAGTACTGGAGCAGGTCAGTCACCTCTCTTCTTTTTCACCTAACAGCAAATCAGCCCTGAAGTGCATTTCCCCACAAGATCACCTACTTGACTGCTCTGAAGGATTTACATCCTAATAAAACTGAAGGCAAGAACAGTAAACATCATTTTATCCCTTAAATTTTGAATTGAAAGATATGTATAAAATTAAACTAAGTATCCAACTGTACCAATGAAGGGCTAAAATAAACTTGTTTTTCTTTTTTGAAGATCAGCTTGCACATGTACAAAGGCTTGGACAGACACAAGATTTCCCCCAAAGAACTGCTGATGTCTCCTCAGACACCTCCACAGTCAATGTTTCACTGCACACACGACTGAAAACACTATTTCCAGCCTTAGGGGACTTCACAGTAAATCTGACAATTCTCAGCCTTTAACTGAAAAAGTATTGTTCATTTTAACCCTGGAAGAGACTGGTCACAAATCAACAGATTTTGAAATGTCTACAAGAGCTATTTTTGTTCAAAGTTTTCCTTCATAACCTATAATAGGAAATTTCATCATGGACTACTGGAATCAGACTACTTAGGGAAGCAGGAAAATACCCAAATGTGAGAAAACGGAAGCATACTGCTGCTTTCTCAAGAATAAATTAATGTTTCTTATTTACTTAGCTGGTAATAAAATTCACAGGCTTCCCAGTATTTGCCTTGAAATTATGGGGACATTGCCTGTTTTGATTTGCAACGTGCTGACTTGTTCAGTCACACCACCAAGGGGGACCATAAAGAAGCACTTCTTTATTACTCTGTAGGCATTGCCATCCATCTTATCTTAATCACTTTGAGCACTATTTCAGGAACGATCCCTGCCATAACTCAAAAGCCATGCAACAGCACTTCAGACTTTTAAAAGCTTAGACATGATTTCAAATGTTTTTGCATTTCAGAACAAAGATTTCTTACTGGGTGCACAAAAAACCTGTAGCATTCAGCAGGGGAGGTGCAGAGGTACTACCACTGTTCTTTCTCCTTACTGACCAAGGAAATAATTACTACTGAGAGCTTATGAAGAGACTATTAAAGAATGTGAGACAAGAGTGAAAATTAGTGATTCACAAATGTATAAAAAATAAAAGCTATTTGGGTTTACATTTCTAGTTGACAGATCATCTATTTGGAATGGAAGGAAATATTGCCTACAAGAAAAATTGCACAGTAACACACTGTAAAAAATTTGTGTTCAAATGCCTTTCAACACAACTGACTCAGATGAACAATAATAAAAGTTTCTTTTCATTCTTAAGAGCTTCATTCAAGATTTGACAACCAAAAAATTTTCCAACAAGTTGCACAGTATAGAATGAATGCAGTCACTGGGATGCTTATTTTATATATAATAACAGATGCTTTAATTTCACAAGTCATTAGAATAAGCATATGTCATATCACAAAGAAAAGAGATGAAAAATTCTTTCCATTATCTTCTGGCTCTTTCCCCTATTCAATGACAAGATTATTAATTGCAGATAGCAAGGAAAAATGTCTTCATTTATGTGCACAGCTGCATAGCTATATGGTAGAGACATTCTATGATTCTGTGAACTTCAGATACAAAGTAAAATTCAAAACGTCATGAAGCAACCTTCCAGTGCTGCATGAACTGATATTAAACTACAGAAATGAACATAAAAAAATATTTTTTGAATTTAAGATCACAAATACTTCTCTCTCACTTCAGCACAACATTTGCTGAAACTACCAGGGTAAATCTCTCGCACTATAAATTTTATTCCTCTTTCCCCTCATCTCCCACCCATGGGATCCCCTAAAAGGGAAGCACTGGAAGAAGTGCACTCATTGAAATACTGCCTGAAATAGAGATTTATACATCTGGCTGAAATAGCCAACCACTGGATGTCACTGTTACTCCACATGAAGTAAGCAAATACAACTACGAGATTACCACCACCAAAGAGTATCTATCTACTGTTAGATACTTCAGAAAAAAACAACAACAACAATAAAAGCTTTTTGAAAAATAAAGTGAATTTAAAATTTAGGAGGAGTTCAAGGGAAAACCATGCTTGGAAAACAAAGCCTTAGGGAAGTTCCAATGCAAAGGGTGGCCGATGGTGGCCTATGTAACTGTGCCAAACTTTGGCTTTGAAAGAAACTAAAGGAAAAGTTGGCTCTTCCTTCAGGATGGGAATGCAGTTTCTTCTTCAAGTCCTTTGTATTTCTGGCTTCTGGGAATCCAGGCTGTTTCCAGTTACTGCCAGTTACATACAGCCATTGTTCTGCAAGAATTTTTCTAGTTGGAAGATGACTGACTGACATGACTTATTTAGGTAGCACCACAAGGACATATATGCACATGCTAAAAAAATTCCCATCAGTCCTCAGCTGAGTATCCTTTTCAGAGAATGGCTTTCAGTTCCATTAGTTTCCCATGAGCAAGTTGTTTTTCTGGTGTAAAATGTTATATGCTGCTTCACACTGGATTGTAACCAGAAATTTCAACATTCTTACAAAGAAAAAACCCAAGAAGCTTATGTTCTCCCTAGAATGCGAAAACTCTCTTCTTCATTCAAAGTGATTTTCTCTTCACCAGCTTTGAACATGAAACTACCTCAATCTACTTGATAAGGCAAAAACCTACTTCTTTTTCTTTTCTGCATCATGCTTCACCAAGCAATTGTTTTATCCTTATTTTAACCACCTCACCTGGCTGTCTTTACTATTTCCGGTAGCTCTTGAAAATACAGAAATAACTCAGCTTGCTATTTCCAACATCACCTCCAAAAAGCAAAATTAATCTGAGGCCATAGAATCTGAAGAGAGACCTTACTTCAATTTAATGTGTAACTAACTGCACTTAACAAAAAGTATGCTCCTAGTAAATATGAGGTTTGTATAAAAACAGAAGTAGCCCTCATTTGTAAGGGGCTATGATTTGTTATTAATACATTCATGTTATTTTTTTTAGAATCACTTCAACTTCCATTAGAAATTTAATCTGACATTTCTTAGATAATTTCCTCTTTTAAATTAAAAGTGTTAGGAATGAAAATAAAATCAAAAGTTCATAATGAGAGTTTTGAAAGGTGTCTAAATTATGCAATTATAAATGAGGAAATATTGTCCCTAAGTACCAGAATTCATACAGTTTTTTCACTATAAAATGCAGCATTGATTATATATTTTTACATGGCAGAAAAACAAAAAGAAGAACAAAAAAGTGTGGGTCAGGAATTAGAGAAGACTGGACAGTCATGTAAATTCTTTGTGCATTAAAGATGCAGGAAATAAATAGCCACAGTAAAGATATTTCAACCAAACATAGCTTTTTAAGTGTTTTTGTAGCTCCACATGAGAGAAGATGAGAGTTGACCATTGCTGAATGGAACATCCAATCTGGCTTGTCACTGAAACTGTCAAGACACCCACCCCCAGCACTTCCCAACATGTACATGGAGCCCTCCATGTGATGGTCACAGACTCTGGCCGCCTGTTCTTGTGACCAGGATATTGACCACAGTTTAGTAATGAAACTGAATTTTGTGGAAGCATTTGTATTGATGGAAATCATTCACTGAAATAATGGACTGTAAAAGGCAGGCAACGATATGGCACATCACATGTTCCCTGGCCAAAAAATAGATTTTTGCCTATAGTTTACACTTGTTTGACTTCTCTTTTCACTAGCCAAAGAGTATGTGAGTCATTCAAAACCACAGTCAGCAATACAGATTCTGCCACCAATCGCGCTTTTAACTTCAGTAGAAAGGCAGAAATTGGTCAGAGAAGATTCATGAAAGCAGAAATAATCTCTCAGAATGTTTTTCTATTGTCTTTACAATGCTATGATGATGAAGCCTAGGCAATAGGAAAATGAGTGTGAGGGTACCAGGGGAGGAGAAGCCCTGATACTGGAAGGCCTCATACAATATATTTACCAGACAGTGCAAAATACTGAAATTCCACAGAAAGTACCCTGAGGCATTTCCTGGCCTTAGATAAATTCTAGTTTGAATTTTTTTCCCTTTGACCTTTTTGGACTGACTTTAAACAATTCCCTCTTCCATGGTGGGTACTTAGAGCTCCTGGTGCCACCTGCCACAGAAGAGCTCTAACATTGCAAGGGGATTTTCTTTGATGAACTGTAATAAAATCTGTGTATGAGACTGCATTCTCTTCACCCTTCATAAAGGGATTGCTCATTAAATGGAAGGTAAACATATTAAGAATGACAATTTCCCTCCAATCATTCAATTTAGGAAAGGACAGGCACTCCTGGCAAAGTCAAATAGCATGGCAAGGTTATCCATAATAGGGATTTCACAGTATAGCTGGCAGCGTTCACCAACAGGTATCACTGTCACTGTTCTTCGGCTATTCCTGAAGCAGGGGACAAAAGTGACAAATGACAGAAGCATGCGCAGGATCCATGGCACTGTGCATTCAACAGATGTTGATCCTGCAGAAGTAACCCTTGCTTTCAGACTCACTTGCAGATGCATCCTTTGTTTATGCAAGAATAAAAGAGAAAAGTTCAGAGGCAAAGGTGCCAGAACTGCACAAACATTTAAATACTGTAGGGGCTGATCTTGATTTGCTTCTGATCTTGGTGCCTATTACTGTGAATATTCTTACTAAAATTAATGGAAGTACTCAAGCAAATAGAGCTTCTAATGCCTTAAACTTCCCGAGTCTTGAGGTCCACAGGTGCATAAATGCAGATCATTACACCCACATGGAGTCCCCTGTCTTCCCCCAAAAAACCTTCATTTAGGTGAAATCATCTGCCCACACTGTTCTTTTTTTAAGGATTAGAGATGCAGTTTGTGGCATAACATACCAGGCAATTTTTCTGAACTTCAACAAGAAATGAATTGCTTCTTGTTCAGACAGACGAGGAGAAGCTATTGTAAAGATACAATTTAAGTGCTAAACTAGAATAAGGATTGACATAAAGGTGAATATAGAGACCGTCCAGAAATATTTTTGCAGCCAGGAAGAACCTCTGCTTTTATAGGGTCTTAAAATCCTCAACTACAACTTGTAGAGAAGATTTAATTTTTTGAAGGTTTTTCTGCTTTTCATTTGGAAGCTGCACAGTTTTTTGGACATGTTGATGGTCACTCACCAACATTTGTCTCCAGCTTCCACTTTACAGAGACAGCAAACACTGAAAGAGTAAAGACCACAAAATTTATACTGGTGTCTAAACATGATGCTGTTTCGTACACATGTCCCTGCCCTTCTTCTACCTTCCTCCTCTTTCAGGTTTTAGCCAAAGCTTATGGAAATTTCAAAGTAACTAAACACATGAAAGCTCAGAGAGATGGTAACGTGCTAGATCCAGTCTTTCTGTCTGAATAGTTCCTAGTGGATATGCAAGAAAAGATGACATCAAACAGCTTCTAAGACTCAGTTCCACAACAAAACCAGCCCTAAAAGCTCACCATATGATATTGTTCTGACTAATTGCAATATAAATTATTATGGATATAAATTATTATGCCTTTGGTTAACGGTTTTGTATTAGTTTATTTTAAGAATTTTTCATTTTCTCAATTAAGTTAAAACTACTTTGAAGACTGCATGGAATATTGGATCTGGTAATAGCTCCCCACCTGGAAAGCTAATTACACTTCCCTATTTCTTATTGGATATTTAATTCTGCTCTTACATTAGACACTATATATTGGTACACTGGGTTCACTGTGAATCCAAATTTTCTGCTGATTTCTGAAACGTGTGCCACGCCAATCCGAGAATGGACTATCCCTACCAAACTCCGCATGATACAACGCAAATGTAAAGCTTTCTGGCAATTACTGAAAGGGCTCCTTTCTTCAAAAAATCACAACTGCAAAATGAATGCAACCTGTCACACCAAATTAAGTACATAATAACTACATAGGAAGCCTGCTTTCATCTAGACATAAAATATACATTCTCCCAATGGGCTGCTGAGTCTCTGCTGGCTTGCAGCTAGGGAGCAAGTGTGAGCCCACTGAAGTCCTGACTCCAGTGACACAGAAACCAGTCAACAGCTCTGGAAACTAAGCTACCCTATAGACTACAAAATACTAAAAACCTAGACAATTCTCTCATGGGGATCATTCTAGGTTTATTTGAAATGGTGCTCACCATGGAACTTACTTAACGAGCAGGAGACTTCTCATGTCAGTCCCTTTTTTATCTGTGATGAGAGAGAGAATGTAACATCACTGTTTCTCCCCATGGAGAAGAAAGGATGTGTTTGTAGGGATGTTGAATATGCATGACTGACAAGTAATGTATTTTGTAAAATCTTTCAGGCAAGAACCATATCCTCTATATTTTGTACCATTTTACAGCATCAAACCATCACAGAAATCTTTACAAACACCTGACAGCTTTTTTTTGCACAAAAGAACTGAAAATAATTATTTTTCTAAAAAAGTGAAAGAGCTGGCTAAGATGAATCTCCAGCAAGCATTCTCATTTTCAATACAGATAGGTATTATTAGGGAAATTCTCATTCTAAAGCTGTGCCAATATTTGAAAAGGGCAAATGGACTCACTGCATGTCAGTTAACACAGCAACAATCAGGTGCATCAATCACCAGGCAAGAAAAGAACCAATCAGAACAAAAATTGTATTAGATCTAATTAGTAATTAAAACTTAGGCATTTAAGTAGTCAATTCAACATTATACAGTAGAAAATATTTGGGTTTTTTTTTCAGAGAAATACCAATTTATTCCTTACTTTAAAACTGGTACGTATAAGAAGTTTATTTTCCTTTGTCAGCTACCATATCTCAACTTGTAAAAGCATCTTACTTGATACTTTACAGAATTTTAAAAAAATTAAGATATGGCTCAATGACACCTCTCTTGGAAAACACCCTAAATGAGAAAGACAGGTACTGGGGTGGACTGCTTGCAAGAGGGGAAAATTGAGACAAAATACCTTGACAGAACAACATGGAGACTCAGATATTTAGGGACAAAATGCAAATGAAAATTCTAAAATAAAGGCTGTGAATAATGGAAAATGCAAATTTTAAACAGGACAGAAGGTCAGTGGAGATGCATTTATCCTGAATTCTCAGTGCATAATTCTTTGGCAAACAGGGCTTACAGAAGTCTGGACTTAATAAACCAAAACCAAGTGCGCGTGGCTTTATCTCACTACACAAAGCAATCAGGTCAGTGATGGAAAATGAATGTTTTCATTTCTGATGCCCATTCTTTTACCTTTGGAAGCGTGGGAACAAGCAGCTGTGGAGCTGGCCAGCATTGCATTTATCTATTCTTTCACCAGAGTTCTCTTTGGAAGATATATATCATGTATCTTTCAGGACTGATTCAATGTCCACTGGTTAAAATGGCTGTCTGAATGACGTATTGTGTGTCAGGCTGGGCCCTACACTTAGAGGAAATGTTAGTGATCTTCCCTTTGCCCTCCCTTAATATCCATGGTGTTATCACCCTATTACAAAAAGGAGGAACTAATACAAAACTGATACATAGGCATCCCCTTAACATTTACCAGATAACTGGTAAATGTTAAGGGGATGCCTAGATCAGAGACTGAATAATTTTGAGCAAGTTTTGTCTTGTGCTCTGGGGCAGCTCCAGTCTATAATCTCGTGACAACAGAGCTCTGAGATCAAAGTTTTGTTGAGAAACAGTATACTGACTACACATGTCATAGTACTAATGCAGACATGTGAATTTTGAATTAGGTATAGCTCATAATCTAATTTCTTGAGATACAGGTCAAGTTTGACTATTCACCATCCACCTTATAGACAAATGCACAGGATACCACTGGCAGCTCCAAGGACAGATGTTTTTTATTTAGTATTCCATACCAGGATAAAACTAGTACTCATTGCATGTAAGAGCTTAGAATTCAATAACTTCATTTTTTGGTAATGATATCCTATTTTTCAAAGAAGTTTGCTGTATGTGGGTAAGGAAATAAATATTCCTAGCAAAAGCACTGAACAACTTTAAAATAAATTCTTCCTTATTTATATTATTATTATTATTATATACAAGATCTGAATGCTAAAAATACTTTTTATATTCAATTCTTGCTAAATCTCTAATATACAGTTATGAAGGCACCTTTGACTTCCAGGATAAAAGTGTAAAGCATTCAGGTGTGAAAAAAATATTTTTGCAACTTATATTAACATGAATTATCATCATAGTTTATGCTATGAACTCAGAAAATGTTTCTACAATTTATTGCATGCCCACAGAGAAATACTCTCTGACTAAAACTGTTCAAGCCACAGCCGTATCTGCTCAACCAGGAAAAGAGTCCACATCATAGCTTTGCAAGAAATAACTTGATATGACAGAGTATCTGATAAAAATATACCTCTGCAAAAATTCAACAAAATGCTTCAATTTTACTAAATCCCAAAAGCTTGTAAAACCACCAGAAGTTGGTATTATTTCTGGTTATCTTATGAGAGGGAAAATAGCAAATTGCAATTGGGATATAACCTCTCCATTCTAACAGAGAGAAGCTTTTCAAGATAGATTTTATGCTCCAGAGGATGCAGAAGTCTGGGGAGTGAAAAGAAGGAGCACTGTTGCAGATCATCTCCAAACCATTCTGAATTCAGGGTGAAATGCAGCCCAAACATCACAAAATCAAAAACTCAGGCTCTCCGGTCCATTTCCGTCCTTAAGCAAGCATCAATCTCATCAAACCTTGGGATGTCCTTATAATTTGCATTTATCTCCTTTGCATTTTTCTATTTCTATTATTCTACATTTTCTAAAACTTTGTTCAGGAATTTTACATTATTTCTGCATTTGCAGCACCATGTCTGGTTCTACATTGAAAATATTATCCAAGGTTTCCTTTGTACCACCACAGAGCAAGTCAGAAAATATTTTCAGTAAAAAATGCAAAAAAGAGTTCAGATGTCATTATTCAAAAGGTTTTATAAGAAAAATAGGTAATTTTGGTCATTCATATAGGTAATTCAAGATAATAAAAACATAAAATATATTAATTTTGAGTGCTCAGGTATTTCTCACTTTCATAGTTACCATTAATTCTTTTCAGTAGGAAAGTATAGACAGCAGAGCTAATTCAAATTTTAATTGGCAATGTCATAAGTAATCTAACAGGATAACAACACTGATTAAAGTCACAGTTTATACTAAATTGAAAGTTTCTGTAAATCTTCATGGGATTGGGGATACAGTGCAAAGGAACAATAACTTACCAAGAGCAGCTCTTCTGCAGACCTGAGGATTGTCCTATATTAGTATCTTTTCTTAACAGCTAATTGAAAGTTAAGTTTAATTCTCAATTACACACACTTTATTTTATTAAAATGTGCTCACTCTGATATAAGAAAGTAATATTAATGATAACACACATAGAGTAAATGTAAAATAAAAGCATGTGCTTTGGAGGAAGCATCTTGGAACACACAAAATAGGAGATTTTGACAGCACTTCACCCAATGTAAGTCCCAAAAAAAGATTTGGTTTGTAGGAATGTAAGGTACGCCCTAGAGAGGCATGTTTAGCACAACTTTTTATTAAGAATTTAAGATCTTGCTTATATATTTCTGTACTCATAGAACTGGTTTCTTAAAACACATGACTTTGCTGATTATACTCTTGAGAGTATCCTAAGCAGCTTGAAGCTACTCCATGCTGCTAAGCAGGAGCAATTTTGGAAGAAATGCACAGAGGTGGTTGAAAGGGTTCATTCCTTCATTCATACTTTTTAAAGCAAATATAGAAAGGTTGATGAGGAGAGAACAAAATAAAAAAATTCCACATCCAAATATTTATGTAGAAAAAGGGGTGCTCAAGGAGAGAGAAAGAGACATAATCGAAAATAATAGGATTCACATTTCTAAAAATAAAACCAGATATTGATAAACTAGTTGGACTAATGCCTTTTCAACCATTAAATTCCTCTTTACTGTCCTGCATGTAATTGCACACTTTGTCTAAGGATTAATATTAGCTAATAGACTTGTTATCTTCTTTATTAATGCTCATTATGCTAAGCTACACTGCTGTATTGGACAGCTGCCATTCCTATTTGATTTAAATTTTGCACACTAAATATATTTAAGCCATTAACTGTGGCCAAACACTAAAAATAAAGGAAAGAATTCTGGGAAAGAAAATAGAGTTTATATGTCTAAATGAACACAATCCATTTAATAAAGCATTATCAAGTAACCAAGAAGAATAATCCTATTTGACAAAGGAAAATAGCAGGTGGGATAAGTCTTCTATATCATAAATATCTATCAAACTGAGAGGATGCTAAATCCATTTTAAAAGGATTTATTCTTTAGAGGGCTTTAGAGGATAAAGTTTAAAATGTGTCCCATATTTCACTAGATGCTTAAATGTTTATATCAAGAAAGAGCTGCAATTATGGCAAAGCTGAGTTGTTATTATAGAGAGGTATATTGAAATGGGACTGACAACTAGTTAGAAACCAAAGTAGATCTTGCTATTTTTACATAATTTTTCTAGTAAATTTTCTATTAGTTCATCAGAGGTATGAATTTATATGCTATTATTACATTTGCTTATATATACATATTTAATTACTTTGTATATGCTGCCTGATGACTTGCAGACAGTTCTGCCACTGCCAATATCTTTTCATAACTTCAGTCTCATGCCTATGCTGAAACTTTACATTTTTATCGATTTTTTTTTTAATCCTCAGGCTGAGACAGTCTGAACAAGTGGAGAAAGACTGAGGATCAATGTGTGAGTAATTGAGCAGCACTCACTCCTGAGGGTGATGCACAGTCACCTGGGGAGTGCCACGACAAAGGGAGACAGCAGAGGGATGGCAACCTATGGCTTCAGCTTCTCAGAAGTTTTTGACCCTGGCAAACCAAATGGCACGCAATGGACTGACAGCAATTTTTTCAAGGCGGAACAAGAGTGTCAAAGATGAAACACTAGAAACCAAGAGTGTAAGAGTGTATCTCTTTTGTCTGTGTAACTTATTGAAACTGATAGCTGAAGAAAACAAAAAAATACATATCTGAGAATTAAGGTGGTTTTTAAATTTTTTTTTAAATGAAATAGAATTAATGCTAAACCTTTTGTCAAAGAAACTGATTTCTCTCCAAAAAACTTTAGTTAAATATAGGTTTTAGTTTTGGTTAAATAGATCACAGTTTTAACTTAGAAACTACAAAGTAATCACAACCACTTCAAGAGCATTATTATCCATATGGATGGTGTAAAAGATGAGCTTGTTGAATGTGTGTACCTCATCATCTCAGCACGGATGTCCTGCCCTAGTAGAAAGATAGATTATGCCAGAATTCATTGCATCAATGACATCCAAGTTGGACCCATATTTTTAAGGTTCAGAAAACAAATTTGGCCATTAAGAGACTTTCTAGTGACTTCTCTATCCTCTCCCACAGCACAGGGTGATAGAAGGACTGAACTCATGAGTTAAGCATTCCAATGGAATATCTCAAGTCTGGGGCAAACCTGGGCTGTCTCTTGGTGTAATAAAGCATGACATCCTGTTTTGCTCAACCACAGGGAAAAAAAACCTACACTTTCCTCACCACTGGCTTTTATTTGAAATCAAACATGATGGTACCAGGTCAAGGGGGATGACAGATTTGAATTCAGGGGATGCCCTGCATTATTACAAAACTAACCCTTCCTGTCCAGCTCCCATACACAAGGTTCTCCCGCGCTTCTCTTGCACAGCAAGTGCCCAGCTTAAACTTCTTAGCAATTAAAGAGATGAAGAGATATAGACAATTGGCACTGGCCCTCTACAGCTTTTATACCACTGTGAAGGTAAATACAGCTGCTGGTCCTTCCTCAGTCCACAACCTTGTAGAAATGCTTCAGGTTTTCTCTTTAAACCATTTTCCATCCATTACTACAGGTTCAAGTTATCAGAACTGCACCAAAATCTATGATCAAGAAACTCAGTCAAAAGGTACCTCCAAAAGAACAGAATCAGTTGCTGTTTTCCTCTGGGAGTCCAAGTTCCCCAAGCACAAAAATAGACAACCAGAAAGCAAGGAAAAGGGTCCCTCATTTTATTTGCAGGACTGGTAATGAATCAACTAGAGAGTAGGCCTGGGTCTTTTGGGCAACTTTTTTTTTTTTTTCCTAATTTTTAGAAAACTATATTAAGCAGTGAAACAGCAGGAGTTTATGTATCGGTCCATATATAGATACCTTCAGCATGCTGATTCACAAAAAGTAGCTGAAGGCCATAGGATGTCAGAATACTCCTGGGCAGACCCTTCAGAATACGCAGCTACATTTACAAAACTGTTTATCCTTTTTACTATCAGTTATGTTTACTCTTAATTCTAGCAAAATCATCCACTGCTGAAATTCCTCTGGCTCCTTCCTTCCTAATTTCAGCTGCAGTTTTCAAAACCATGGAATATTCTCTGAAGCATGAGAACTTCTGCTTCCCACTCAGTGCTGTGAGGACAGACCAGTCTAGCAGAAACAGCAAAGAAAGGAGAGAGGGAAAGAAGGAAATAAATTGATATTTTTCCTTGCTGCTCTTGTCTAATACTTTTAGGGATGTATGAACACAGCCCAACCCCCTCAGATCACTTCCTTTTCACAAAATTGATATTGCCCAAGTAAGCTGTGTTATTTTGAAATATCACTGCTCCCTTCACAGCTCTACTGCAAGGCATGTCACAGTAAGCAGCATTCAAATAAGTAAAACATGACTACCCAAATGTTAAAATTATGCAAAATACTAACAATATTCTAAATACGGGAAAAGTGTTTCTTTAATGTTCTTTTCTGACAGTTCACCACAACTCCATCCATTTCAAAGGCTTCTTCTCCCCACACAGAATTAAATAGCTGCTACAAATGTCCTTTGAACAAGAGCTGCCATCAGTGGGATAGGAACACAAGTAGCCTGGGGACTGGTATCAAACAGTCCCTCAAAAGAAAGATTATGAAGCAACCAAGGACATCTAAAGAGAGAAATCTAGGCTGAGAACTATTTGAGGAAATATCTTGAGAGAAATTTCTTCCATAAAATATATCAGATATGGTTTATGCTGTAAAGTATCTTCTATCAGCATGATCCAGGACATACATGTATTCCAGTCTAATTTCAGTCCTGATAGCTGAACTCTGACCTTCTGCAAGTAAAGTAATAGCAATCCTTGGAGTTATGTGACCCTCTGATTGACACTTGTGCATTGTCATGGTCTGTGCAGGTGTCTCACAGCACAAACAGCTCTAATGCCAACGTGGCAGTGCCATTGTGTCCATAACACTGGTGCTGCTGGCCAGATTTTCTAACTGTGCTACCCAAGGATTAAATGACTACACATTCACAAGATGTCACCGTGTCTTGGAAATGCCCCTTCTTTGCCTAGGTCATCAAGGGGATAACCACAAGTGGATCCTACTGCCCAGATAAGGAAAGGCATCCTGGCTGTTTTTTCAGTCTGAGGATATAATAAAACAGTACAGAAGGTCAGCTGCCAGAAATCAGAGGGAATATAGACACTCCTTCAGACGTTTAAAAAAAACCACAAAATCATTAGATGCTCTTCAGCACATAGGGAAAGCTGAGAGCTGAAGCAAGAAAACAAAGGGCATAAACAAAGGAATGCTGCCACAATGCTGCGTAGGGCTTAGTGCCGTTTTGTACAGGGATCAGTGCCATTCCAGGAAGAAGGAATACTCTTGCAACACCCAGTATCAAAAGGCAAGGAGGAGTTTGTAGAGCAAGGAAACACAGAAGATGCAGAGCCCATAAAGGACCATGAGCTCTTTCAGACTCAACAAAACTACAGAGAAAGATGGAAAAGGAAACCAGCGTTTTACAACTCTCTGTATCACAAGCATTAAAAAAATAAGATAAAACATGATTCCTTACTGCTTCAGCATTTTATTCTCCATGTCTCATTACAATCTCCGAACACTTCTCTCCCCACCATAAATGTCAGAAACAGAGAAGACTCTCTGTTTCAAGGTAGCCAGCTTGTTTCTGGGGCATGTATGTGGTAAAAGAAGATACACAGGGTGAAAAATTGTTAATCAATCTCAACCTATGAGGAGGACCATGCCAAAAACTTCATGTGCCCCTCAAGCCGTTCCCTGAAATTTAGAGTGTGGTGGTATTTGTTGTAGGCTATGGTTTTCTTGTTATGTCTTCCAAAAAAAAATAAAAGTCAACAAAAAAAAATCTGGATTCACAAAGAAAACATTTTATCAGAGGCTTATAATGTAGTCAAAAGCAAATGTGCTCACAAAGGAGACAAATAGAAACGTATATGCAACATTACTGATTTGAGTTCATTTAAGTGTGGTGACAGTCTCAAAGTGTATCCGTAAAGAATTCAGAAACTGGATACTTGGACTATGCCACATTGCAAACATACTAATAAGAACTCCTTAAAAGCAGTGTTTCTACCTAAAAATACATGTGGTTTTGGTATTCAAGACCAAAAGGTCAAGTGCAAGGGAAACTGCTTGCATGTTGCACTTTGCTTCAATAATCAGACAAATTACAAAATGCTGTAAGAACAAAACAGTAGCAACAGTTCCTCTGAGATTAATTTTAGATTTTTTATACCAGTGCACAGTTACTTAAATTTTTCTGGAGTAGTGACTGATTTGTTGTCTCAGTTTTTTCTAAAAAGAAAATAAATTTTGTCTTACTATGGGGGAGGAAGGAAAACAAAGACTCTTCTGTTCAGATGGCGGTGGAGGAGGAGGTGCTGGCCCAAACCACTGGCCCACATTGTTATGCAATGTCCTCATGCTCCAGTGAGGAAAAGTGTGTGCCACAGTGAACGTGTATCTGCCTTTCTCTGCTGCTCTGCTCCAGCAGGTCACCTCTGAGCAGCACATGTAACCACTGTTAGTTCTACGGTTTCTTGCAACCGCAGGAGCAATATTTGGTGAGCTAGGATCTGGATATCCCGTGATACCTCTGCTGCCAAACCAGCTTGTGCCTGCTTCACCAGTAAATAATTCTGTGTCATCTCTGTTACAGTTTTGTGAGGTAGAGACCACTCTGGGCACAAAAGAATTGCTGTTGGGATAGTAATGGCACTGAACACTCCTGCTTGGCCTTGAAATTCGCTGTCCGTGGATGATAAACACGCTTATCCTGGATTTTCTGATACCAAAATAATTACTGTTGTCCAAATCTAGGCAGGACAGTAAGCTGTATTTCCACCATCAAGCCAGCTCTTGCTCGTCTCACAGCTGATGGCATTGCAGGGACAGAAAGACGGTGATGCACAATCTCAGGAATTATATCCCTCTCTTTGAAAGTTCTGCAACAGCCAAAACATAGCTGCATTTTCCCACACTTGCTACTGAATATTTAATGGGCTCACAAATACTACTCCACCATATGCAATTTATATGGAATGTAAATGCGTGTCATCTGTTGACTTCCATTTGCTGTCTTCATCATGCATTTCTCAAACGATCTAATTTCCAACATAGTATGACTGACTGCTCTAGTCAATGCTTTGAATTAAGGAAAACAAAAGAATTGGTTACAAATACTCTAAAAAGAAACATCTTAGTTCATTTTTCCAAAATAGAAGCTTCTGATGAGGAAGTTGTAAAGAGTGAAAAAGTCAGTTTGAGAAACAGTTCTCACACCCTGAGAGCACCTCTTTTACAGCATAACACAATGCTGCATGCCTGGAAATATTAGGAAAGTAGGGTTTATAGTGCTGCAATTAATTTCTGCCGCTGCAAAATATTGTTGCGAGAAAGGAGTGCCTTACAAATATATTAAAATATGAAAGAAGCAGAAAACAATAAAAAAGTTGTGTGCTACCAGATATTTTACTAGCACAATGTTTTAGTACACTGATGAGTACTTGCAAGTGGCAGCAGTTGGATTTTGATCTATGCTGGATTAAAAATAAATAATCCAGGCTGTATCTTTTGAAATCCTAGAAGAATGAATGTGAACTATTCCCCTTATTATGTAACAAGATGCAAAAAATAACCTGAAGATGCTTATTACAAAATAAAATACTTTTAAAAGGTATGTTGATATGTTTGACTCCTATTGATTTAAAAGTCTATTGACTTACTGACTGTTAAGGAATATGGATCAAGACTCTAATATAAACTAATTACTAGGGAACACTATATTCTACTGAGTGTACTAAAATATCACAGTGTCAGTAACACAGGAAGGTAAATCCTACATCTGCAACGGCAGTTTCAAAACACACTGGTGCACTTGTCAATCAAAAGACTGTACAATCTCCAAATTGTAATTGAGAAATAAATCTGGATTACAGCTTTAACCCAGTTACTCTGTGCATAGGGAAATCCCTGGGGTTACAAGGCTCCTTTTATAAACATGTATAGAACAAATAGCACTATATTAAGATGTAATACAAATATTTGGCTCATTGCTTCATGGTTCATGGATACTTTACTGATGGAAAATAGGCTGCTTTTGTGTTTCATTAACCTTTTCATTACCTTGAGCATAAGTCAATGCTGCTCCTCTAAGAATGAAGGGATAGAAAACTGTGAGGGGGAAAAAAATGAGATGCAATGATCTCTACTACTTAGTCATATATCCATATCAAATTCAGGACTGATGAACAAATGCTGGTCATATATGTTACATTACACAGGTATTAGTTAAAATATTTATACCTTGCAATTGTGTGGGCTGGCATGCATAAATTTTTTTGTGAGGAAGAATATATCAAAAACAGACTAGGGATTGTAAAATGATAATATTTAAAGTGTGCTTCTCATCCTTCTGAAAGATGTCTAAATTATCATTAGTACAAGTTTAAGGAGGAGCCCTAACACTCTTTTGCTTTTGAAAACAGTATGATATTGAATGCCTTTAAGAACTAAATTCAGTGTTGTGATCCAGTGAAAATGTGGAAACCCTCCAATCCCACTCCTCAAAGGTAGTAAAATACAATACTTAGAAGCAAAGATATTCTGACACACAGAAAAGCTTCTATTGACCCTAAAGTGATTCCTGATTGCCCTAGCGTACAAGCAAACCTAAATCCATATTTTGGGATATGAGCAGAAAATGCTTCTCTGACAGAATCAAAAAAGCAAAATCAAAATGTGTTTGTTCTCCATCCTCTCAAGAGATTCCAAATAAATCCACCCAGATCATAATGACAGAAAATAAGTAATGTGTATCTCTCTAGTCTGCCACAGTTTTGTTCCAGATGGATGGAGGGAGGAAAGAGAGGAGGAGACTTTATTAATCATCATTCTCTATATAGCTTTAGCTATCTTCTTAGAGAGCTCATTTCAAAGGGCTTTTATGCCAGAGATCTGTGTATCAGAAAAGTTATGTAAAAAAATTCATCAAGACTAGGGAGCCACACCCAAAATTGGATAGATTTATATGTGTTAATTCTTCCCTAAACTGATCTAAAAATTCTAACTATTTTATTTGCCTAAACAGACTTTCTAGAAGAAGAATTTCTCTACTGCTGGATTGGAGATAATTCATAACAGAGTGTGATGGCTTAATTATGAAAAGACGGGCATCAGGGAACTGCACAAGAATTGTTCAGGTGGAACTCCACAGCTGAGAATTCCAATGGGCTCTTTCAGAAAGCAATGCCACAGCTGGTATCTGAGTAAGCTGCCACTAAACTGATGCAGCTCTGCTTAGGGTGAGCGAAACCAGGAGGCAAAGTTCTCTGACTGGTCTCCACCACCACTCCACCAGGCAGTGCTGCAATAATGCCCTGGGTGCATGACAGCAAAAAACAACATGTACAGGCAGGTTGGAGAATAAAGAGCAGAAAGTGGTGTTGAATATTTAAAGTCATAAAGGTGTTGAATGGTGAACCGTTCATCTTTTTTTTTCCCCCCCCTCTTCCTTTTCAATTGCCAGGCATATGAACAGACTAGATTTTGTCTTATATTACATCTATAAAATAGCAGAGAGAAAAGTGAGGTTTGGTGCATGAGAGGTGTTAAAAGGTGTCTCTAATCTGGACTAGGATGCCACAGCACACCCTAGGAAATATCCCTCCTCTTGCTTGGAGTCCTGTCACAGAGTCACCTGCCACCTGTGCAGGCAACAGATCTCAGGATTTTTCCAGTTATCTGCAGAGGTTGGTGACTGCAGTTTTCAGGGATTTTCTAGGTCTGTTTGACTTCCCCTTACTCCCGGGCACATCATGCTCCTGATAGAGATGTTTCAATTAGGAACAAATGGAAAAAAACCTGCTTCTTATACCTTAACCTTTTCACCTGTAATTTTGCCCTCAAGATTTCATTCAGACCTTTGGCACACCTGCTCCATCTAACTACTGCTCTACAGAACACCATGTGAAGGGACTTGAGTTATAAATTAATGCTGCCAATCCAAACTCACCAGAGAATATGCCAGAGCAGATTAGTCATTTGCCTCATGGGACAACATGTCAGAAAGAAAACAGCAAAAATATATCAGGCGACCTATCAACACAACACATTACAGGAATAAAAGATATTAAGCTTTAATACAGTCACAAAGCAAAGAAAAAATTCATGTCACTTTAAAGACAGATTTACATGGAAGCCCAGTTGCATTTGTGGATAATGAGACTCTACTGCAGCTTTGTCTTCTGTACAGATTTCTCCTTTACATTACAAAATCTGTACAGAAGACAGACATGTTTAAACAACTTTAAGACTGTAAATATCACCTGTGATGTGCAGAAAAAGTGTAGGTTAGTGGTGACAATTTCAACTTCAGATTGTCTATTTTGGCCTAGATCTCAAGAGAAAAAAAATCTATTTGAAGCCTTTTCAGTGCAAAGAGAATAGCTAAAACACGGACTATTTTTAACTTCTGTTTTAATTTTGCTCACTTGCCTACTTTGTCTCAGATTTTTGCCTCTAGTCTTCATTACCAAGTTTTGGTAACAGCTTCCAGCCCACCACTTCCCAAGTCTATAAAAAAAGTGATAATGAAAATTATCACAAATATAAAAGAAATTTTAAACAGCCATTTAAAAAAACAGACACGTACCCAGTTTTCTTTTGTGATACACATTTGTTAGGACAAAAAGTGTGTTGGACTCCTCCAGGTTTAGAGACTAAATTACCTCCTTTTTCACCAGCCTGAATAAAATCACAGAATTACAAAATATGCTGAGCTGGATGGCACCCACAAGGATCACTGAGTCCAACTCCTGGCCCTGCACAGCATCACCCCCAAGAATCACACCATGTGCCAGAGAGCACTGCCCAAGTGCTCCTTGAATGCTATCAGGCTTGGTGCTGTGACCACTTCACTGGGGAGAAATGTTATCTCTTTCACATTTACACTGCTTGCATGAATTGCTAAGCAAACACTTTTTAGTTACTACTATTTTAAACTAAGAAATTGTCAATTTTCCTTGTTCATGAAAGACCCAAGTATGATTTCTTTAATCCACATCACTTATCAATGATCTACAATACTGGAATTTAAAAATCAGTATGAAAGCCAAACCAGAAAATTTAGGGAAGTCTTAAAAAAAAGCAGAAAAAATTCATGAGACAAGAAGAAAAACATCTTATGCTTTCATATCTCAGAATTTCTTATGGCTGTGTTTTTAATTTGTCCCTCTGATGATAAGAAAATTGTATTATGGGTTTGAACTGTCTGCATTTATCACCGGATCTGGATGTAGTGGGGAGTGCCTCAGTTAAGCAGGGGACAGATGAGAAATTCCAAGATTGAAACCTGTCTGGGGACTGCTCACAGTCCCAGCCATGAGGGAGAGAAAAAGCCACGTGCAGTAAACCTGCCTGCTGACACCCCCCAAGCCCTAAGTGCCAGCATGCCTACTCTTCTTCAGTGGCTTGTGTTAAGAGTACCTGGCACTGAATCATCAGTGGTCCTGCTGAGGAAGCATGAAAGTTGATAAAAAAGGGCTAAAAAAACTGTTTTGTGAGAAGATGTCCCAGTGTGTGATGATCCAACACCTAGCCCACAGCAGATGCCTCCCCAGCAGGGCTGGACTGCTGCTGCTCATGCCAGCCACGCCAATACCTCACAGCAGGCAACACAGGCAGGCAGCAGAGCAGTCTGACACACCAAGGCTCAACAGATTTGTTATTTCCTACATCTGAAGGGTAAGAAAGACAACTAATAAACACTGTGCAATGGATCCCTAGTGGCAAGCTGTAAAAAGATTTATTGATTTTTAGCCGCTTGTTTCATCCTCTGAAGCAAGCTGTGTTTTGACATGTACGATACAATATGGCATGGAAAACTCTGAACATATGAAAAAAATATATAATTTCATCAAGTTCTGGAGAAACAATGATTTGGTATACAAGGAAAGTCCTATGACATGGCTTAAGGACCAAGTTTTAGTACTCTTGAAGAGAATCCAGACAATGTGAAGTTAGCTGAGCCTGAAACAGGAGCAATGGACTGAGAGGGAATGGTAAGTGTGACCCAGGGAAGGAACTTTCCCAATCAGGCATGGCCTTGCTATAAGCTGGTATTTGGTACCATTTGTTCTGAATGTGCAATAACTAGGACAGGTCAACTGGCTTGGGCTTCACAAGTTAAATCTGCTCCTTGTAGCTGCAATGCTGTAAGTGCATATTACTAAACAAATAGAAATTCAAGGTACAAAATTGTAGTTTAACTTGTCATTGGGAAAATGTATTTTTTCTATTCACATTTCTCTACTTACATTCAGTCCTTTCCAAAACTATGCACCAGAAAGACAAAGCTTTAACAAAGAGATGACCTCAAGCTTATCCATACCCAGGTTTAAATACAGCCCTGAACTCAACTCAGTTCAGCCCTAAAGATGACAACTAGACTAGAGAATTAGAACAACAGAACAATCCCAAATACTTGAGGCAGCATGTCTCACTAAGAGCTATACTTATGCATAAGAATGTGATTGTGAAATTCAGCGAATGCTTCTACAGATATCTCTGTAGATGTGCAGCTGTGACATCTCAGCATATCAGATCCCCTACCAAACACAGGACTACTCAGTAATGTTTTGCTAGATATAAAGATTAATGGTTGTTTATATTTAGTTTATAAATGCCTTGTAAAAAGCATTCTTTCTTTAAAAAGAATGCTCTTTACAAGGCATTCATAAACTAAAATATGAAATTTTACATAAAGGTCTCAATGTGGTTTTTTTAATTTCAAAATTTGTGCCCAGAATTCCTAAAATTTTCTTATCAATTATAAACCTAAGTACACTACAGAGATTTGCACACCATTAAGTCTATGAAGTTGTCTTTTTTTCTCATTGAACGTGCTGAATGTGGAATCAAAACTATTACAAAGACACTACTCTTATTGTTTGTAGGAGCCATTTTCAGAAGGATATATAGTGTATTAGTGTAGCTTTGTACCTTGACCAAAACTGCAGGAACTTTTAAGAAACCTACTGGTGAAACCATCTCTTGTTTTCCTCTATTTGCAATTCTTAATTAAAAATTGCAAGTATTTCTAATGGTGTATGAAACCTGGGAAATAAGGTCGGGCTTGAATTATATTTTGAACGGAATACAGAAGGAAGGAAAACACCATAAGAGAATTTGCATCTGGTCTGTTTTGCCAAGGAAGGTCTTAAGACCAAATGGGAAGTAACATCACAAAGGCTGAGACGTGGAGGTCAAATGCCATGTCAGCAGTACTAGAAATTGCTTAAATTTGGATCAATTTTGATCACATGAATGAGAACCAACCTCCTTTCTCCTCCAGCTTAAAATCATCTCCCAGATGAATTTCTTTTGTAGTCTGTTTGCAAGGGGTAATCGAATATCTTGTCTGAACTGCATTTTTGGAAGAAACTTGTACAGCTGTGCGATATAGAAGAGCTGAGTGCATCCTACATGACAGCACCTGAGGCTGTGTGGAGACCTCTTCCTTCTCTGCTATGCTGCACTATGACATCTCTATCATCTGGAATTTCACCAGGTCCAGAATCTCAGACCACCAGGATTCTATTTACAGCACTTGCTAAACAGTGAAGGTGGTAACACCATTGCAAGGCTAGAATTGAACTGTCTACATTTGCAAAGCACACTGGAGAAGGAAGGTAATAGTTTTGTTTTGAATTCTGAAGGATATCCAGTTCATTAAAAGCCATAGTTGATGACAAAAACAGATGCTTTGAAAACCCATAAATGTGCATATTTGTAGAGATTTGAATAAAAACATGTAATAGAAAGTAGAGAACTGCTTTGAACAGGGTTGGTTGGCAGGGGTTTTTAAATTTCTTCTTCTCACTTCTTCAAATCTTCAAGTTTAGAAGTTTGTAAAATTAATAAACAAACCAGTACAAATAGAATTTGATTTAAATGTTAGTCATGGGATAGGCAGATGCTTTTCCAGAACAAAAACAAATACTGAAACTTTCTCCTATGTAGAAAAAAGTGAAAAAGATACTATTTATCAGCTTAGTAAAGCCAAATCTGAACAATCACAGAGTCAAAAGGTAATATTTTATCAAACTTGCCAGTCTTCCTTCTGAAAAGCTTCTTGGTAACTCAGTGCAGTGAAAACTCAAGAGCAAAAAAGGAAATAAAAAAGGTACCTAATCTGCTATGGTAATATATTAAAACAGGAGATTTAAATCAGATGCCAAGGTAAGGTATGAAGATAATGCAAAACAATTGACTTAGCTGTCCTCAGACACACCAAATAATTGAGGTAGTCAGTTTTACACCTGCATATTCTTCTAAAACATGCAAAATCAGTTGTGTCACTACTGTCTAACAGTTACTGTTATTGAAATGTCACATTTATCTGCTGCTTTACCTTAAGTCCATTCTGTCTGAAATAATAAAGCATTCATGAAAAAATACCCTGAAGGATATTGTCTTTATTACATGAAACACAGATGCATCCTTGATAGGCTGAAAAGAAATACATGCAATAAAAACCCCATCTATTTCTATTTACTATATATCCACTTACACATCACTGCACTATGTACTATATCTCAGCTGTATGGGCAACAAACACATCAGCTGTTCAACTCAAGCACAACAAATCATTTTTACAGCATTGATTTGCACATTTTTCTCACTGAAATGCATTGCTTCAGCCATTTGAAATGAATGTAATTGTTACCAGTAATAATGGTTTCCTTTACCACCACAACGCCCTCATTAAACCACAAACAAATCACGAAACTGCCTCAGAATCTATAAAATAAATCTGTCCTTTTATCAGAAAGGAAGGATTGCAGAGCCCTTTTACAGTTAGCTGCATCTGAAAATTTTAAACTGAGAGGCAGAAGGACTTTTCTTTATGAAAGGCTCACTACAGTACATTGATTTCTGTGTGCCTGAAAAGTAAAAATTGATTTTCCATATGTACAAAAAGTCAACATGATTTCTATTACTTCCATAATAATAACTGTGCTGTTGTTCTTCTGAGCTAATGACTTCCTTTTCTTTTTATTGCTTGTCATGTCCTCACAGATTCTTTTATATATTATATACACCTACTGTTGTTCTCATTGTTTTTGCTATTTGAGAGTATTTCCCACCAATAAAGGAGAATATATATTAGGATTATAGATATTATATAAATTATAATAAAAACAATATATATATTATTGCACAACATTTTTTCTATTTTTCTATGTGAGAAAAAATTTATAAGCAAAGTTCAATATCAAATCTTCTATCCCTGTTTCATGCTTTTTTATCACTTTGACACAGGAGATCTTAAATTTTACACTAATACACCTCTTGGCTAATTATTATAGAATAAATAAAGTGATGTTTCCCTTCAAGAACAAAAAGCACAGGAAGCTGTTGCTCAGCTGAGAAACTGTATTTTTAGAAACTCACTTCTTGAAGCTGCAATTTAAACCTTTATATTGAATTCTGTACCTACAGAGCATGACAAATATCTTTGCACCATCAGTGAGTGCTATCTAGCATGATGCCAACTGTTGGCATTCTGTTGATACAGAATACTGCTGTTGCTGAGATTACAATTTAGGGGAACAGGAAAAAAGAAAATCTTCACAGAGGTATAGCAGATGCGGATGTGGCCTCGAAAAATCTTTAAATACTGCCTTTACTCTGCCTGCTTCATGCTGTGTAGTTAGTAAGCACACAGCAGACAGCAGAATTGCAGCAGTATAAACCTGGCTGCAATCCCACTGAATAAGGCTCCACAGAGAAGGGTCATATCAGAACAAAGCCCATCTAGCCCTCTAACACAGGACAGCAGCCAAAAATATATTCATGTAGAAAGGGCAAAAAAACCCCCCAACTAACCCAAACCTACAACAGCACCACAGAAAACCTGTGGTACATAGAAAATCACTATGACTGCTTCCTTTAAAAAATGAAACAAAAAAGCCTAATCCTGTAAATCATATTCAGGTATGCTCCTAGTATGCTGGTGGCCTATATAAAATAAAATGTATATTTGTGACATGCACAGACTAGATGTTTAGTTCTGGATAAAGAATACAGGGTTATTATAATTTGGTTCTGGGCTTTTAATTTAGGAATTTTCATGTTTTCAATTAAATTTTTAAATCAGTTTGATGGAGGAAGAATTTTGAGAATTTAGCATGCTGAACTACACAGACAGCTACAACCTCTATATAATTTGTTTCTTTCACGGTGACTACAACTAAAATATAGTGCTCTGCCAAAAAAACCACTCCAAAACCTTCAAAACAATTAGCTACTGCTGTAGCTTATAGCTAAATTAAAACCTTAAATTTATCACTTAACACAATCAACATGCAGTCCTTATGAACTGACTTTACAAGCCTATCAAGAAAGCACTGCCACCACGACACTGAGTAATTTTGTGTGACAAGAACTTGAGCATACAAGGAATTTGTACTCCAAATAAAAACAAAAGAGACACCAGATTTATCACTCAATGAAAGACTCACAGTGTAGAAAGAACTACCTGCCCTAGGATAGTAATTCAAATTAAGTACAATTCAGAGACTTTAATTATCTGGATGATAGCCTCTGAATAATTAAGCACTAATTCAGTTTAGTTAGCTTCAGTAACATATCTCCTAATCTAGGAGAAATGTCCATATGGAGAACAATCAGCTCAATTCTAGCCTCAAAAAATACTGGGGTCTAGAACTTTCCTGCAGCAAACAAAATCAAGGTAAACTTATGCTCTGCAATTAATTTGCAGAAAGTCACTACACTCCTTTAAATACTCTTTCAGTCACAAATTCCTGAACCAGTTCCATGAAAACTACTGAATATTATTATTTTATTTTGAAGGAAGTAAGGTTAGAGATGAGTGTCTTCATTGCCAGTCTATTAGTCAGAGGACACAGGCTTGTCTTCCAAAGGTAATAGTTATATTCCATGCCAATGCCTACATCATTTCACTTCTTGAAGCTTTTATACTTACACACTACCAAAGCAATCTAAAAACATCAAGAAAACTCATAGCATTGGATTACCTCAAATATTTTCTAACCTAGTCGTGGTAAGAGAAGAAAATTGGTGTAGTAGGTTTATGTGGCTCCAAAACGTTTGACTGAACACGAACTTTGGCTATTTATTTATCTTTTATTGTATACATCCAAAATTCAAGCATCTCCTTTATACAATACTATTTTGTTCTGAAACATTTTGGTCAATTTAAAAAAAAAGGTTGAACACTCATGCTTTTATTTTCTGTGTTGTGGAGGTGTTTTAAGTCTTGAAGTCACACCCATCTTCTGATTGCTTCCTAATCTCTGTAATATTTCTAAAGTATACTTTACCTTCACAGCAAGCTCAAAGGTTGTGCCCTACTGCACAGCCATGTCATATTAAATTACCCTCAAGAGAATTTATA
The DNA here is from genome assembly GCA_013400175.1 of Phainopepla nitens. Lineage (NCBI taxonomy): Eukaryota > Metazoa > Chordata > Aves > Passeriformes > Bombycillidae > Phainopepla > Phainopepla nitens. The sequence goes on from VXBQ01014529.1 coordinate 365,469, forward strand.
GGCATTAAAACTATTTCAGTTTTTGCTAGAAAATAAGTCAGAGGGGCATGAAGAAGTGGTGCACAAAGCAAGCTTAAACTGGAGCTTCTTAGGAAGACATATTTTAGAATGTGATAAAAAGTCACATGAGATTTCACAGAAAAGGTTCCTAAAGGAATATATACTTCAATTATTACTGTTACACAGCTTGCTGGCGGAATCTCCTGGAACTTAGTTGATTTCTTACTTGTGATAAAATTTCCCTTATTAACAATTAACGTTTTGGTGCTTTTTTTGAAGATGTGAAAAAATGAAAGAGTATGAAGCGTTTAAAGTTTCATCCATGACTTAAGTGAAATATTTTTCTACTCTTAACACAGCTTACCAAAATTGTTTTCCTATGGCTTTCTAACTTTTTTTCCCTTTCAGTAGCGTGAAATATTGTACTAGTGGAAGGATTATTATGCAATTTCTGAACTGTCATCTAGTCACCATGCCATTCCCTTTCTAAACATCATTTGCTCCTTACAGTGAAAAGCAACTCAGACTAAAATGTACTCAGCACAATACAGAGCAAGCTACTGGAAATCTTGAAGAAAATAGAAACTATCCCTAAACACAGAAGGTTAAGCTAAAATATACATTTGCTCTTAAACCGTTTGCTGAACTAATCAAGCACTGTTATTATTGTCTCTCACTTCATTAAAACATCACCTCTCAAGAATATATTAATGCTGCTCAGACTTCACAATCAAAGTAATGGAAAACTGAGCTGGAAATCACAGCTATAAATGCCTTTTTTTTTTTTTTCAAAGTGTTAGAAGTTCAACCACTTTTGAGTTCTTTTATGTGGTACCTCATTTTCTGTGATAACCTCATTACAGGTTACCTCATAAATGTTTCATCATTCCATTCAATGAAATTGGAAGTGGAACTTTCAAAAGTATTCACTCTTATCTGGGCTTTGCTGCAGTTGAATTTAGTGGGAGTTTTGTCTAAAATGAACATATTTATGTTTGGGCCATTGGAGCTGCTGAAGGAGATTATGAGCTGCCTACATTGTAGTTACAAACCTGCGCTGCTGATCCATGAGATTTCAACCAGGTGCAGCAGCAACACATTACTTTTTCTTTGAGCTCTGCTGGACATCAAATGAAGACCATTGCATGTATTGTTTTCTGCGAAATAATTTAGACTAGATAGTTTCATTTCATTTTGTTCTCTCAAGGGTAAAAATGAAGGTTTAGACCTCCATGGGAAAAAAAAAGGGCAACAGCGAAGACTGCTTAAAAACTATTTAGAACATTTGAGAGTAAAGTTTTTTCTGTGCTCATTTTCAGCTTTGCATACTAAAATGAAAATGAATGTCTACTATGACTCTAGCTTTGCACAAAAACTAGCAAAACAACCAGTAGGAAACACTGAGAAAAGCAAATAAAAAAAGAAAGGAAGTGGACAAAATATTATTAGAAGGATTTTCTATGCTCCATGCTGCTTACTGGATTTAAAGTCTATTTTGAATCATTCCTACTTCCCTTCCTATATTCTTCTTTTTGTATGTGATGATTGAAACTAAAGCTCTAAGCTGTATTTTGTAAGGATTGGGATAATAAATGTGGGGATAGATACTAGTGCTATAACTACCTCTCTACAGATCTCCAGAGCACTAGGTTTTGCTCATTGTTTTGCTCATTGACTGAATTCAACAGTTTCCCTTTGATGTAGCAAATGACTCCTTTTTAAAAAGAGTGTATAAATATCAGCAATATACTGGGTTGTAATGAAAGTATTTCTGGATAATAAAATTTGGGATAGAAAGGGAAGAAGAGGCTCAGGGGAGGAGGGGACATGAGCCTTACAGACAGGAGGCCAAAAGAACCAGAACACAGAAAGTGTTCTACTTTTTGGAGTATGAGTTAACTTCCCTCTCTGACAGAGCAGTTCACCACAAGCCCACACAGGATGAGAGAATCATAGAAAATCCTGATTTGGAAGGATCATCAACTCCAGGCCCTTCCCAGGACTGTCCCCAAGAGTCACACCATGTGCCTTAGCGTCCAAAAGCTTCTTCATATCTTTGTTCCCATTTGTTCTACAGCTTGTAACAATCATTAACTTATTAGCATGTGTCACATGAAAACAGAAGTATTAAAGGAAATTAACCCAAACTTTATGGCACCAAAAACTCTTAAAAGATCCCACTAAGTTCTTTTAATGCTCTGAAGCAGATCTTCAAATACCATGGACACAGGAAGAAACTTTTTTCTAAAGATTTACATTAGAAAAAAAAAAATTAAATTTATTAATTTCTACATTAGAAAATGTTAAGCTGAAAGCACACCTAAGAAAGCAATATCATGGAAAGGATTTTTCAACAGTAAGTAAAGAGAAAGGTAAAAACAAAGGAAAAGTTATATTACAAACTAATACAACTTCTATTTATGCTATAGATAGCATCTAAGTTTGCATAATAAACCTGTATTCTGCAGATGAAATTCACAAATTACCTTTCAAATCTCAACAGGAAAAAGTAAGGTATATATTTAGTCACATATTTTCACATAATTTACCTCCAGTAACATTTGTTTCTACTATCTTTTTATTCATAGGCCGTTCTCATTTCAAAGCAATCTCTGCAGCAATTTCTATTTTGTATATATGGGGTTTCAGGTGCACTAGTCTACTTCCTACCTTCTCCTGGTAATTGTCTTAAAGAGCCACTGAGAGGTGGGTGTTAGAAAAATGCATTCTTATTACCATCTTATATTTCCAAGTTAACTGGAATTTTTTTATTACAGTATATACATATATATATATATATAAAGGTATTTTTATTTTTTATTAAGGTTTTCTTACTGAGGTAGCCAGTATCATACTATTTACTAGGTGGTACAGTATATCCTGAAGGTATTCTCTCAGAAAGGTCTTTTACTTTTCCCTGACCACTGTTAAAACAGTATTCCTTTGAAAGGCAATGAAAATGACTAAACATAATGGAAAATACTTTTGGTTAAGTATTCCCACTGTCTCTCTCTCTCTCTATATATATACATACATATATGTAATTGTATTACAGAAAACTGCATTTATCTTTGGCTCTGCTATTCTTATGGTTTAAAAGTTTAGCCACTCTTCATGTACACTCCATTTCCTTTGCAAAAGGAAGTAGTAATCTTAAGGAACAAAAGGAGAAAATCGGATGCTCTATTACACGTGTACTTTCCTTGGAAAATCTTTTGTAGCTGGGTTTCGCATAATAATCACTGATTTTAACCCCCTCAGCAATATTGCTTGCAGCCTATAATCCATTGCACTGAGCATTTTAACTGCAGGAATACTGCAGAAAGAATTTTCTTCACAATACAGTGCTGTTAATTAGGCTCTAATACTGACTTTTAAAAACCCAAACAAACAAAAACTTAGAGGATATTTCTGATTTCCTTACCTTTTCAGCAATTTGTTAGCAAGCTAGGAACCAAAAGAATAAAAGAAAACACTCCCATAGGAGACTTATTCTCCTCTTTGTTCCTCTATACTCCTATGGGTTTTTTTCGGCTTTGAATATCTTAATACTACTTTGACTACTGGGCCATTTTTAGGACATTTTAGTGTCTTCTAGATCACCAGAAGACACTATTTCTCAACATAAATTTAGTAAAATGTCCAAAGCTGCTCTTTGAAGTAAAAGGAGGGCCATACTCAAAATACTTTCATATTCCCCCAACATATAGCATTTGAAAATACAGAAAGTGGAAAAATTGCCCAAATGACTATATGAGGATTCAATAAGTAATGCTGAGATGCATTCTTGAGGCCCAAAGTAAAATGCATATACTACACTATGTACATGGTGAATTACAATTAAAAAAATAATTCAAGGAGATATAACAAGCTTCCTAGGGTCAGTTCTGACAAGAGAGGACAGGTCTCTTGCAATGTCACACTAACACCTAGCTATAGATGTTCTTAATTTATTCAGTATCTTAGAAAAAATGGTAGTTTAATTTTAAGATAATATTTTTGTTTTATTAGCTTTATTGCATAGAATAGATATAAAGCCATTTTAATTTAAAGAAGTGGAAATAAAAGTGTCCTTTCAGTTTCAGCCTTAAATCTTTCATTATTACATTGCTTTCAAGATGAAAGAGAAATGACTAAGTACATATCCTCAAGAAGAAAGAACCATGTTCAATTTTATTGAACTAACACCTTTCAAATATAAAAACTTTGCAAGTTATGTCACTGAATTAAGTACAGAGGTCTGAATAAAAGTATAGCTATTTTCCTAAGCATTATTTACATTTCAAATCACCTTTGATGCTATCAAAGTAATAGGTGCCAAGTCTAAAGAAGTTTTAACAGAAGATGGCCTGGAATGCTTTTCATCTCATTGCATTTCTCTTAATTGCTACCCATGAAATATGGATTTTATATTTTTAAATGATGTGATTTTGGAATCATTATGTATTATTCAATGTGTATGTTAAATCTGACATGTGAAATGATTAGTTATGTTTGGTCAGTTCAATATTGCTTTTTCCACTATTCTCCACCACAGAAGTTGCACCTAGCGGACTAGAAGAGAGTCTTATTTAGGGAAACTTTTCCAAGAGCTGTACCTAGTCCTGCTTTGTCTTCATCTACAGCATAGCTAGGAGATATCCATGGTCAAGAGCAAATGAGCCAGATCAGGTTGTGAAAGTTAAGTTTTATCTGCACAGTGATAAGGTGGCTCAATATAAAATTCCTCCGGAAGAAATTACAACTTAGTCCCCATGTTCAGGTAATCCAGTTAGCTAACAAAACAGGCTTTAGGGAAGAAATAGTTACCAGAACTAGAAAATAAAAAAGAGAAGGCAAAAAGCTCATTTTTAGACAGCTACTTTGAACAAGAGGTTTTAGTCCCCAGCAAACAAACTCTACGAAAAAGACGTTTTCTCACTGTTCCGCCACTGTTCACCATTTTGTTAAAATGAAAAAAAGATAGGACTTTTACAGAGTCTACTGAAGATACATTTCTAGAGACAGCATGTGGATGAACAATTCAATTTTGCCATGGTTTAGTGGCAGAAATCAAGGTATTCCGCACTGCAGACTACATCAGGCTTGCTGCAGAAAGAATTCCACAGTTTTGTTAAATTCATTTTACCATAAAGTTACCTCAAATAATTTGAATCTGTCAATAATTTCTGTAGACATTTCCCACGTGACAGAAGGCTTTGTGACTTCATTCAAACCACATGCTATGGTGCTATGATGAATTTATTATGACTTTCAGAATCAAGAAAGCAATGAGAAATTCAGACACCTGCTTCCTAATCCTGTCGGAGCCTGGATTGAAACACTCCAGAGAAAGATCCAGAAGCTCTCTGCAGACTAGATTCTACAGGTACATGTTCACATATCTCAAATCTCTGCTTCATAATTGACACTTAATATATACTTCTCTTACCATGGTCAATTAAACTCTTCTCAACTAAAGCACTTCTGAAATTTTATTATTTTTTAAAAGGATGACAAGAAAGCTCACTGGCCTTCTTGCACAGCATGCATGGCAGTAACAAAGCTACATTCATTTCTGCATGCCAAATTTTCTGGGGTCACCTGGCAGAATTTGTTAACAAAGTAAGTTTCTGTCACTGTGATATTATGGGCATTTGTTTGCACTGCTAAGGCTCTGGTTTCACTCATGGAAGCAGCAGAGTTCCCCCCTCACTGAGGCTACCCAAAAGTGTGTGAGAAATCCTTGGCATATTCCTTTATTAGGAATACTACTCCTAATAATGAATATTCCTTTATTATAAGATTATAATTTTAATAACCCGCCCTACAAAAGCCTGCCTTCCTATCAATATTTCAGCACTGATGTTTAGAATGGAATGTGACAAAGAAAAAGATGTCAATGAAAATATTTCCTTTTTTTTTGTTACTTGCTTTACCTAATCATACATAAATGAATCTATTATTTATAGTCATAAATAAATCAATCTATTTATTTGTCTTTTTACAGTTGAAAGTAGATATTTCCTTCAGAATAAAAGAACATTATGCCACCTTAGTAAGGATTTATCAAGCAGAGCAGGCTTTCCAGGTCACTCCGATCACAGAGTGATATCCAGTTGACGTTAATAGAAAGACACCACTAACCATCTTAAGCACAGCTAGAGAACCCCCTGCTGTCTACCAGTGACGGGAACCAAGTTGGAAACTTTTAGAAAAAGCATCAGGCCAAGAAATGCCAAATAAAATTCCTTCTTCCATCCAGAGACCAAGGGAAAATAGTATAGCACTACATTAACAAATAGGACTTGACAAAAAAAGAGAGAAAATAGATGCGGGCATTTTCCAACATTTCTTGTTTTGACAAAGTGAAGAAAGGGAGGAAAAGGAAATTGTTGCAACTTCTTAGGAAAAAAAAATTACATATGAACAAACTTATTTGCAGAACTTCTGAAGTCCAACTCTTCCACAAAAATATGACAATCTAATTATAAATACATGCACTAACACACCCCTTTATGTATATGAAAAATAAGAACCTTTTTAAATGAACTTGTATTTATGAAGTTCTTTTCTTCTGACTATCTAGAACTTTTACTAAAAATTACAGGAAGGTTTCAGCATTCTCTCCATTCCTAAAAATCTTGAAAATTTGGTTGAGTAATTGTTCCTGTTTTCTGCATTTTAGGATTATTTCCTTTATAAAAAAAAAAAAATCCCTAGAAGAATTCAGAGCATTTCTTTCAAAGTACTTTTAATTTTTATTTAATGCCTTGAATGCCTAGAGTGTTACAATTCCTTTACATCATTCCCTTATTCAGCAGTATCTATGTTAACAGCTAACTCATGGAGGTATTTTCTGACTTTTCAGTTAAACAGCTAATCAATATTTTCTTTACATTTCCATGAGTAATGTCTTATTGTTCAAATCTATTCATGATTTTCTTTCATATTAATTCCTCTACCTCTGTAGGCTCACACAATTTAATGTGTATTTTGCATCCTGTCTGTCTTTAACATGGCCCATGTCCCTGCACTTCCTATTAGGGTAACTCCAACAATTTCAAGTGAGGCTATTTTTATCATGGCTAGTTTCTGACAATATTCACTAGTGAGACTGTTTTCATACAGTGAGACTGTTTTCATATGATTGGCAGAGTTCGAAGTGAACCTAATACAATCTACCTGTGGATCACCTAATCCTAATCCTTTCCTCTGTCTCCTTCCTTCTCAATGTCATACTTGCACATCCAAAGCTGTGAGCTGGACAAAGTAGTTTAGATACTACCTCACTATTCCTCATATTCCATCTACAGAGCAGTCACCTCCACATGATAATCCCTGAAAATCAAAAATCAGTTGACCTATCTTCTACTCTAATCGTGTCAGTTGAAGAAAAGTGACTTTCACAGTTCTGAGCACTGGGCAGGATGCTGACACTTGTCAAAGATGCAGTGAAATTTCTCTAAGTATTAAGGGAAATACCAATTTTATCTATTATTCTGTTTTCAAATGCTATTCTTCAGCCACCTTCAGTGGTCAGATGAATGCTAAATGGGTGATAGAATAGCCTCAGCTGATGCTTCCTGAAGTTGTCACTTCCAATGCCTGAAAGGCTGATTCCTTCATCCCCTTTGCTGCTGGTGCCAACAGATACTTGAAAATGAAGAGACAAGGGCACATTCCTGATCTTCAAATGTCAAGAAGAAAACAGTCAGCTCGGTCCTCCTCAAGAACAACTAAATGTTGAAACAGAATAATAAATGCTGTGTCGTCCTATGTCACCCTAAGCCTTAAAAGAAGTTCTCCAGAGAAAAAAGAGGTGGATGGAGGGGAAGAGGAAAGTAAAAGGTGGAAAGCAGGTTGAATTAAAAATGCATTTCTATGAACAGCATTTACGTACTGAATAAAATGAAGGAATTCTGCTTGATATATTCTGTTCAAGAAAGCTTAATGAGAATGATGCTTACACTTAAACAAATCCTTCCAGCACCTACTGAAGTAAAGACCAATAGCTTCAGATCTCACTGGAATAAACGGAAAAATTTCTACCAAATCTAAAAGTCATTCCACGCCATTGTAAAAACAAAAATAACTCTACAGAGACTGTGGTTCCAGATGGTTTTATATTAAATATATTTTACTCTTTTTTTTCTGACTAGACTATTCTCTCATTATCACACTAACATGTATTTTGTACTTTCCTTGGCAGGGAACATCCAAACCCATCCTAGGGTAAAGAAAAAAATACCAAGTAGAATTTTAGAATGTAGTTCATCCCAGTCAGGTCTACTTTTCTACTTTTTAATGAGAATTTTATAAAATATAAACTCTATTTATTTTTTTTAACTAAACCCATACTCATCCAGTAATACAAAACACTGGGGGGAGAAATAATAGCAATCTCTGGCAAATAGATTAAAAAAAAATCCTATACTTCTTTCTATTCTTAACATCATCTAAGCTACTTTTAAGAGTAGATATTTTCATAATTATATTCTCTTTCCTGATGATCTGGGCTGTGCTAAGTTTTGGCCTGTAGCCTGAACAGCAATGGGAACCTGCTTAGGGGACATCAGTCACAACACAGACTGGCCAAGAGGGACAGGAAAAAGAGAACATATTATGCTTTTGAAATGTTGGCTATGTTTTGTTTTGTGCCTGTGGTATAAAATCTTTTCTCTATCTTTTTTAAATTCACCAGCCGTTAGGCAATTCTGCAATAAGTAAACAATTCCATGGTGAATTAGGCAATCAGATCTCTTTTGTGGAAAACTTTGGGTCTTTAGCTCTGTACATGTGTGGAGTATTTCACAAAGTACTGGTATTTAATTTTCAAGTTGAAACATGCTTTCAGTTTTGCAGACACAATCACACTAAAGATCAAATACTACCATGTAAATGTCTGGTAATGCTAAAAAAATCTAATCAGTTTGTTAATAAGCCAAAACCTTCCATAACATGACGTGCTATTGGAAAAAGAAAGCCATGGATGCATGGGAGAAATTAAGTCTTCAGGTTTTTGTCTCACTTACTCAAAGTACAAGGTTTTCCTACAAATCCTGTCTATTAGTCCAGGTGTTCATGGTTTTCCAGGGAGTGACATCATGTCACTATTTATAACAAAATATTTAGTGACAGTTATATCAAGAGAATAGACTGTAGAGACAAGTCATATCTGAAGTCAAACACAATGGGATGACTTGTCTACTCACCCCTACTCCAACATTTTTGCTGCAGTAAAATTCAAGTTTGACTGCTGATTTTTCTGCAGATTTATAATTCCTTGTGAGACACCCTCAGGGAGAGGAAATATGTCCCCAAGGCTGTATTTGTAGTCTGCTAAAAAAAACCCAAGAATCCTTGTCAAATCAACAGGAATCAGTCAAGAGAGCTTCTCATCTGACAGTAACTAGAATATGCTGAATAAACACTGCACAACAAATTCACCAGTTTAACCCTCCCAAGAGGGAATTCTGAAAATGCTCTATTGTGCCAGTCCTGATACCTATGAGATCAGCAATTGTAATTAGCATCAGAACTAGGCCAACACTTGGTACTCCTAAAAATTTCAGTGCCCTTCAATATTCAGGCAGTGTTTTAGAAATTTAAAATTGAAATTTTTAACTACACTAAGCTGTGGGCAGAAAAGGTCCCACCATTGCTAGGAGTTATTCTGATGCCATGCAACTGCTCAAGTAACAAGAAAAATGAACCTCATGCATTCCTTTGGGATGTCTGTTTCCACCTAAAACTGCCTCTGACTGAATGGTGTCCCAAATGAGGGAAAGAGGAGGAGGCAGGAAAGAGTCATACCCTGTTCAACTCCTGGCCCTGTATGGGAATGAAGATCTATGATATTTGTCTAAATGTGGAAAATGAACACTTAAGATCATGCACTATCCGTGGCAATACATCAAGGAACACTCTTAGGGAAAGTTGCCAGCAGGTAAAGAGGAGGAATTTGATAAACCAAGCGGGAAATCAAGACTTGATGTTAGCTAACTATGTTCAAGTTGCTGGACGCTTGCCTTCCTAGTCAGTTTTGTACAGACACATAAAAATCAGTGTTAGCACACTTATTTATGTTGTAAATGAACTCTAATCAACAAATAGTTAGCTACAAATTTACCTAAATGGAAACAAAATGTGGTCTCTAGTTCTTTCCGAGGCTTAGCTCCCTGGGAATGACAAGGCTTCAGGGATAATCTCATATCAATAATATGTTCTGTGGACATATTCGCCCACAGACTGTCATAGGTCTGAAAGCTGCACAAAAAATCTTGTCCCTGGTCACAGAAAATCCCATGGGGAAAGGTGGAGGAAGCAGCCCTGTCCCCTGCAGCACATAGACAGGAGAAGAGATCATGAACACCCTCGAGCAGGTCCCAGATTAACAAGGTCTGCCAACCAATGTGAGAGGCCAGGGTAAGGGGTCATCAGCCAGGACATGCAGCATCAGCATTTCTATGAGCATCCCCAGATGGTCAAGTTTCCATACAGGATCCAGCCCATGGCTAAAGCTGCCTTAGAAACAGAAATATCTCAAACTTCTTCACAGGGACACACGGCACATGGGAAGGTAACTGGGATATAAATTTATCACTGACCATCATTTACTAAGCTTAGCTACACATTTGTCTCTTCCAACAAAGAAAATTAATATGCTACAAGAATAAAATAAATGTGTATGATGGCAAGGTGAAACAAGACCATTAAAAAACTAAAAATAATAGGAAACGTTACAAAAATCCAATGGATATCATGTATAAATCAGCCATTACATGATGACAGACTTGTACACAATAAATCTATGGCTTTTGTCAACATCTGATATTTACAGAACTGTATCTTTTATACAAAGCCCTGTTGTACAGCATTGCCCACTACTGTTATTTAAATAACATTTAAATACAAACATACAAACATATAAATATAAATGTTATTTAAAATAACATTTTAAATATACCATCCTTCTTTTGAAGTCTTATCATAAGGAGCACATACAATACAGAATTGTATTGTAAAGATATGATGATAATTTAATACACATATACTTGAGCCCACACCATCTTATTACAGGATATGAGGGGTACTTTATTATAGGATGCTTGTATAATTTTTTTTAATTACCTAGGTAAATACCATTCTCATCTTTTGTCTTGATATTATCAGCTATAAACTGAATATTCTTATAAAGGTATTTAATTTTTTTTGAGAAATACAAAAAAAATCACAAAATATGCATTTGACTATTTCATTTCTGCAAGGTAATGTGGATTTTATAATAAATTTTATAATAAATTTTTGCCTGACTGAAGCCATTCTTGAGACATATAGAAACATTTTTTTGAAAACAGATTACATATCTAAAAGCTCTCAGGTAATTTCTGTTCATCTGTCTTTGCATCTAGACACGTATCTCTTGGAAATAGCCCTGAAGATGCATGAACTATGCAGCTACAGAAGTGAAAGACAGCACCACATGTGTCTAAGTGTTCTACTCCACAGGAAGTTGGGTTTTTTTCTTACCTATACCTCTTGACGATGCAATAGGAAGTCTTCTTTACACTTAAACTTTGCCACTTATTATGTAATGGATTTCAACTTAACATAAAATCCTCCAAAATATGTCTTTAATATTTTCAATATGGATTAACCATTAATGGAAAGAAGTAAGAGTTTGTTTTGGAAATATGTTTTTGACAATTGTCTAAAATATGAGAGATTCCAAGTCTTTGGTAGCCTCCTTCCTTATTTGGATGCAATGCACGAGTAAGACTGAACAGTAATAAACGGAAAATTTGAAATTTCAAACATGATCCTTTTTGCTTGGGAAGTGACAATTAGAAGGGAAGTAAGCAAACAGAGGCCAAGAGTGGTATACGGTAGAGAGTGAGATCCATTCAACATTTAGGATTACAGACAACCCCAAATTTGTAAAGAGCAACGAAGCAAAGTATAAAGAAACATCCAGAATAGTGCAGTCGTATTTATGCAACAAACCAAACACTGGCCAAAAATACAGGGATGTTACTATGAGAGACAGAATTGCCAGAAGCAGAAATTTGACAGACTTGATTAAGCTGCTGGTCCATCAAGCCTGTGATCAGCCTTTAGCTGTGACCATTGCTCAACAGCTCAGAGGCAAATCTCCTTCAGAGCAATAGCACTATATGATGCCACGAACTAGGGAAAGCATTCCTCTCAGTCCCTGTGCCCATTAAATGAGATTACCTCATTTTAGCATATCTACCTGCATTTACTATTCCTTGTCATACAATAACTGAAAAATATCCAGTCGCAGCTGCCAGACTCTGTGCTCAACCATGCTTTGCCAAGTTTGGAAGAGCAACTTTTAATCTTGGGGTGTTTATACACATTCCAGGGAGAGAGAACACACAGAGTAAGAGATTTTTTTGTACAGGGTTACGAGAAATATTTATGAAAACGGAAAATGAGTAATTTAAGCAAATATGAAACATCGTTTCTTACGGATAAAAATTCAGCTAGATCCTGGATACTGTAGGCATTAATGAAACAAACAGGACTTGCATATTTGGTTCAAGTGGCAAGAAACAGTGCTCCAAGTTTTGAGTTAAGTTCTGTTATTACCCCCAGTACAGCATTTAAATTCCAGGAGGAAATAGGGCCATAGATTAAGAAGCCACACTAAAATACTGTATCCTTATATATTCAAAGCAGCATTTTTCATTAAACAGTATGGTTTATGAACAGTAGTTCAAATAGTAGCAACTTGTGGGTGTGAAAAACTCAGAAAGGTAGTAATCAATGTAAGCATGAGACCTGAACTACAGTGATATCATCCTCAACATTTCTACAATGATGATATCATTATAGGGTTTTCTACAATACTGTTCTGCTCCACTGTGCTATTTATTCATTTTGTTATATCCCTTCTTATCACAGTTGCCTCATGTCAGCCTCATTCCATTCATCTCTTCCCTTCTCACTTCTCTCCTGCCTTATCAAACTCTTAGGTGTCTCTGCATGCCTCCCTTTTTTACCTTATCTTGTGGGTGAAAGCATTGGCTTCAGCACATTCAATCAAAAATGTACTGAAAATCTAACCCACTGAAAAAAGTCATGGACTTAGTATGCATTTTTTACCCCTTTTCTACTACGTGCTGTAGCAGGGACATCTGAAACTTTTTTGTTCAATATAGCAGGGCTGTGTTATCAGTTTTTCCTTAACTGCTACCATAGAATAAATAAATTCATTAGCAATTTTCTGTATTTATTTTTGGAAAGCAACCTGACAGACAAATTATCTACCTCCAGAAACAGATATAAATAAGCACAAACCATGCAGATGTTTTCCTCCTCCCTTCAGTGTATTTCAGCTGCTGGAACATGCTGAACTTGTTTATCTTTTGAGAGATGCAGCCCATTTTACAGAGGGACACAACCCTGCAACATGCTGTATCCCTCTCAAAATTTTTTTTCAATATGAAGAAAACATAGGTCACTTTCTAACTCCCAAATTGAATAAAAAATAACCGGAAATGTGAAAATAGTATACATACGTAAGGAAGCACTTTAGTGGTAAGCCCTTGAAATTAAGGGAGTTTGCAAAAGGTCTATGCCTTTACACTCTTAAAAATACCACATGACCAGTTTTCAAAAGTCCTTACCAGGAGCTGTGATTTTCAAATAATTAAAAATACTCATTTTCTTCTCTCCAAAGTGAGCCAGAACACTTCGAAGATACAGATTATGACAAGTGAAATAAGGTCCTATCCTTTTCTCAGTAAAGTCTATGCTGGAAGATAAATGTGTGGGAGCAGGTTGAGACCCTAAAGCATAAGTCTGACATAAGAAAGAAAATAATGTTTTCAACTGATCACAATATTATGAGATGCTCCATTCTGAAGTGCTTACATTTAAAAAAACACAGATACCTCAAGAGCAGTGAGTTTTACCCTTTTCTGATATTTAGCATACTTTTGACCACTAGAAATAAAAATATACATCTTTTAAATCTCAGAGCAAGTTCTATTTGTTACTTTTTCTCTAAACAGATACATTCCCGACTACTTCTACAATATTTTGCAAGGTGGAGAATGATTTTTGCCAAAACATAGGTCAAATACTGTTGTAACAATATTGTCCCAATGTCAACATTAACCCTTTCTTGATTATTCTTGTAAAACATTTTAAATTTTAAACCATCACATTTCCTCTTTGGTTTTGTCTAGTTCAAACTCTCTTCTGCTCTGTTTATTATAAAGTTTTATGCAACTTTGAACCTTCAAAGTACTGCACATGCTAAGCTTTCCTATTCCAAAGCATAAAGCGAGACTGTATGAAAAGCTAGACGAAATTTATTTTTCATTTTACTTTGATTTGAATATTAGAAATACAGACTACTTCAGTTCTCACTCTTTTCCAGGCTTCACTGAAGGTGCTCCTATGTTCTTCCTTGAGGCTGAATTTTGTTCTCCTCAGAGAGGTCAATTATGTGGGCTTAAAGAAGTGGCAGAAATAACGGCATTGGGAAGCTGCTGAAATGTCAGGAGAAATCCTCAAAGGCTTTTTTTTCAGATGAGAGTTGCCGGAGTGATAGAACAAATACACTGCTCAGCAACAGATATTGATGTTCTCTCTCTTTCATGAAGGCTGTGACACAGACTGATATCTTCCTGCAACAGAAACGCTGCCCCAACCAACACCCTTCCAACACCCCCAACACTGCGTACTGTGGCAGATCAAAAAAAAAAACAAACCCCCACCTCACAAGAAGATTATTCTGTTAAGTAAGTAGTGTGGCATTCCAAATTCTGAAATACTTTACAGAAAGTTGGTAAAACCTCCCAGAAATGCAGCCATGTCTCTCCAGTACCTTCTACATCCCTCCAGTGAGGTGCCCACCACCCCACAGCCAGACGAGGATCTCTGGAGCCACTGTGCACAGCGGTGGAAGAGGGGACCAGGGAGGTCAGACTTGGCCCTGCAGGCTCAGTCATCTTTTAAAGCATCAGTCTTACTAAGAAACCATGCAGTGAGTTCCTGTGACTTTGATACCTTCTGCTGGACAATATCACAGGTGTACTCTTTCCTCTCTGGTTTAGTCCAAATCTCTGGTCTCAGAAAATTGGTGGAAGAAATGGTGAAAGAGGAAATATGAAGACAGAAACACAAGCAGGTTAAGATGTTCTAGACAGGATATTTCATTGTCTACATTTTGGATTTTCCCTTTTCTCTTACTCTGATATCCACCAAATACAGATAGTACTGTGACAAACTGCTCCTATGATGAAAAAGGGAACCAGTAGCCCTTCCAAACACTCCCAGATATATCAAATAATTCTGGAGAAAAATCTATTGATGTAAACCCAGAAGACGTTCTTATCCTCATCACAGGAAAACAGGAATCATAAAATGGACTAACATATTTTAAGTTTTACCTCTAAATTCATCCTGCTAAGATAGCAGGAAATCCTAGAAGCAAAACAAAACCTGCAGCCCCCCTGGAAGTTGAACTAACGAACCACTTGCAAAGGGAGTTGATCAAAATTAACATCATACCCAACAAAAGCTTCTACCGAGTACTGCACTGCCATCTTCCTGCTGCAGGCAATAGCTGTTCCCCATGGAGAATCCCTGCAGCTGAGCTCCCTTTTCCAGTGCGTGGAGCCAGTTTCATTCCTTTTCATTTTGACAAGACAAAACCTGGAAATGAAACCTCACCCTGCTCACCCTTTCAAAAGGAAGAAAGCAAAAAGGCATAATTTTTGACTTTAACATATGAAGTCCATAACTACTATTTCAAAAATCTCACTAGTAACTGAGATGGCTCTTTGTGGAAAAATCCATATTCTCCAACTAGCTTTCACAGTTAGTCAGTCACAAATATTAAATTATTCACAGTTCATTAAACCATCTAAAATAAATATCAACTCACTTTTATAATTCTCATTGCTCACTAACATACATGTAGAACTGGGAAGCTGCCATTAGGTAAATATATCCTATTTATGACTAGATATATATTGATATACAGATATAAGTATATGTAAGTATACACACACTGAGAAATAAAGTTGGACACAGCAATCCAAAGCTCCAAAATATGTGAGTTGAATGGATAGTCTTTAAGTGAGCTAACGCTTAAAAGAACAAGGAAAAACACAATATGAAAAGGCTTTTGTTCTCACATTTCATATGATAGAAAATAATTAATTATGCTATTACAATAATTACTTTAAATGCACAGAAAAAATCAGGTTATGATTTTGGAAAAGAATTTGGAAAATTTCTCTCAGGAATTTTGCAAAAACCTATCAAACTCCAAAGATTCTTCTTCTTCTTTATTTGACAGGAGTTTGATAGCCTATGTTAGAGACCCTGGCTAAATCAATTCTCAAAGGACAGAATACAAATCTCAAGCGCTGCAGTAGGCAAAATAGGTATGAAAAGCTCTTGAGACTGATCTTCCCACAAAATTTGCTGTCCTCCTGTTTCTGTTCCAAGAAATACTGACGTAACACTATTCTATGAAGTTTCAGCACATTTTTCTAGTTCTAATTCTAAGAAATTGGTGAAAAAAAAAATCTTAAATATGGCAGAATTAAGGGGAAAAAAACGAGCGACTCTCAAACTGATGCAATCAACCATTAAAAAAGGATTTTAAAAAAGGCAAGAAGCAATGTAAATTTTCATTAGATAATCTGTATGCAAAATTAGTCTGTCACTGTACCTTCGTTTTCTTCTTAAAGAACACACAGCAGCTTCACACATAATACCTTTCCTGTCAGTGCTGTTGCTTAATTAGTCAACGTCATGTGAACCTTATGATAAAAATAATTGAGTTGGGGCCTTCAGTCTCTGAAGAGAGGCATCAGCATTTAGGGTATTCTCACAAGGTACAGGTTTCATATATTGTGAATATGAATGTGATGGGAAGAAGGGACACTGAGCCATTCTGCTGAGAAGGACTATACAGAACTTCAGTCTCAACTTAGACTAAAAATGCTACTTAGTCTACAAGGTATGCTTCCATTTTTTAAATCTTTATAAGAAGTTGGTAATAAATATAAATATAGGTATATTTTAACTAGCATTCCCATTATGCAGCAGTCTTTTTCAATGATGGCAGTTGGCATACAAAACTTAGAAAACTTTCTTCTCCCATTCTCTCCTAAACAGTCAAGGGAAAAACAGGTGACATGTAATATATAACTTCTGCATTTAGGTACCACAGATACACAGATGTGAAAAAGAGTCAAAAAGTCCACCAAGACTGTAACAAAACGTGATTGGTTAAAAATATTTTTCTACAAATGGTGATATATAATTATGCATACACTATTTCTTCATCTTGATCCTCAGGAGAAGACAGACTTCTCTCTGATGCTTTGTCATTTTATATTCAAGGTGAAAGCAGGCAATTGCTGAAGCAAAAATGTATTACCAGTGTTGTCAACACATTAATATGAAATAAACAAACCTGTATTACAGCACTGATGTTTTGAAACCACTACCTTTAAATTTTTGATCGAATGTTATTATTTTTCTGCTTGACAAAAGTTTAAGTTGAAAATAATTTTGTAGACATAACAAGTCTTCATGAAGTCTTCTGCTGTGTTTTCTAATGTGTCAAATTTGTCATTTAATGGGCCGCTCATCTTTCATTCTCTGCACAAGGAAGAGTAAGCAGTACATTATAAAAACACTCATTTCCTTGCTTCACTTAACTTGAATCATTTCCAGAATAATACATACAAACAGTGCCTACCACAACTTGTACACGTGTGGTTCCCCTGCAAAATTAACCATCAGGAAACAGCACATCTTCTGAAATTTGTATTTCTTTCTGGAGGACTGAGAACTCACTTCAGAAACAGTGCTGGGCAAGAATGTACTCTTCACTGTGCCATCACATTAAAAAAAATGCTTTTTATGCCATGATCCAGAAATTAACTCCCCCCGCAATGCAATGGAACTCGAAAGTCACTAATTCATTTTCTCTAATAGCTCTAGGTTTTTTCTTCAAGTTTTCTTTTTTCTGATTGCAAATATTGCATGTTTTCCTGGGATAGAATTTTTATTTTGAATAGATGTAAAAAAAAAGTAGATGAATCTGC
This sequence comes from Phainopepla nitens, assembly GCA_013400175.1. Classification (NCBI taxonomy): domain Eukaryota; kingdom Metazoa; phylum Chordata; class Aves; order Passeriformes; family Bombycillidae; genus Phainopepla; species Phainopepla nitens. The sequence continues at coordinate 383,555 of VXBQ01014529.1, forward strand.
TGGAGTTTCCAGCAGGCATTTTATGAGGAGGAATTTTCTCTTTGTCTTGACATTGGCATTCAAGATTAGTTCCATTTTTTCTTCCTAATTAGCTTTTGCTAGACAACTGTATGTTTGAAACAAACAGAATACTTTCCCTCAGGGCATCAGAAACTTAATCTTTCCAATTTCCTTTCAATGGACATTGAAAACAAAGCAGTGTATTGTAACTCAGTTGGGAATTAAGAAATATGTGACATAAAAAATGGATAAAGTACTATGTATATAAATTTAACATAGATGTCAATAAAAATATAGTAATGAAAAATCCTTTAAGCAACCTTGTTAATACTTGACAGAACTGCCTGTTCACATTAAAGCCTGTTTGCCTTTCAAAGGAAGTTAAGACCCTAAATTTATACAAAACTGAGCAATTTTATATTCGCAACACACTGAGTGATTAGCATCAAATCATTTGAAATATCATAAACAATCGGAGGTTGTTCCAGTCACTTTATCCAGCAGTCTTCTTTGTGACTCAGAAGATTTTTTTTTTTAAACTTTGATCATTCTACAGAGGTAACAGTCCTTCACAGAACTCTTTCTTTTCCTTATATCTGATATAAAAAAATCCATAACACTAAGCATACAGTTACAAGATCATGGTGACAAACATAAGGCTGTTAATGACATTTTAGATGGAAGATGCACTCATAAACCTTATCGATAAAAATAATGATTAGAGCGGCTTTTGGATTGTGATCAACAAGTCACTAAGAAAATAATTGCAGGTCTTTATTTAAAAATTTTTGAAGAATTGAATTGAAAATTATAATCTTTGTGGCATATGACACTCTACAGCCTGCCAGAAAAAAAGCTTTGTAGTATACCATAGTATGCTTTTTTAGGATTGTTAATACCCAGACTTTCATACGTAGTACACAGTAATTTCTACTGTGTCTCGTTTATAGATAATGCTACACACAAGTACGGTGTGTGCAACATACACAGACACTAGAGAGCTTCTTAAAAGTGGACACGTGGCTCATTCCTGTGTAGATTTCAACTTCAGCTGGGCCTCCTAACCAGAGTTCAGCAAGGTACTTACTGATGTGTAGAGGAAACCTTCTCCATTTAGGGCTATATACAACCCAGTCTTTACACCCTGGATAGCGACAACTCGAAGCCCCACTGGTATAAGGTTGAATAAAGCTGTGAAGAAAAAACATGACCAGATATAAATATGCTGTGGTTAATACAACAGTCTAATAAACATCATTAGCAAAAAAGATACGTAATTTTTTTTGTGCTTTCAAAATTAGACTAGCTCAGAAAATCTTGATTCTGGCAAGTAGCTCTTTATATTCCTGGGCATTTTTATGGTTTTTGATTAAGAAGTGACGTCATTAAAGACTGAATCAAGGGATCTGTGACTTCAAAAAAATTTTTTTTTTTTTTGATTTTGTGAATGATGTATTTGATACATGCAGTAACACACTGGTAATGACAGAGGCTTATCACAGTTCATAAAAGCACTGAAAGATGTGCTTGACTCTAAATGTGCACAGATATTACAGAATTGAATACAGAACTTGCGGTACTAACTAGAAAACAGAAAACCACCTAATAACAAATACCCTAGGAATACTATATACCTCTGCAGTAATCCAAACAGCCACAACATTGATTACTGAAAAAGGACCAGTGTGAAGAGTGGGAGTTTACCAGTCTCACCACAGAAAAACACAAGTTCTATAAGTAGGTGGCATGAACCAATTCTCCTAAAACTTATGCCAGCACACACCTATATTACATTTACTGACTCATGCTAGAAAATTAGATGCAAAGCACACACCAGTCTTGGAAGAAAAGACCTGGATGAGACAGAGTTCATGCTAAATGTTTTTCCACTGTGGATGAGCAAGAACTCCCAAGTCCTTGGATGAAAACCAAAAGCACAACCTGTGTGTTCTAAATATGCAGTGGGGACTCTGTTTCCATCAAGTCAGGTCTCAGGAACACAGTGACACCTCCAGTGAGTTCCTCAAAATTTAAGAAGGCCATCCATAGGTGTGACCAAAAAAGTGTAATGTATGAGGCTATCTGTAATCAAAATGTGAGATCAAAAGCCCAAATAAAGAGAAAAAGGATCATGTAATTGCGGTGGAGTGGATAAATGCATTTCTCAAGGTGTGAAAATTCCTGTTTGGTCATAGGGCAAAAAACTCACAGGTTATTTATGATGAATATAGTCAAGTCTTTAGAACCGACAAAAAAACATAGGTAGACTACTAGTAATATAGGCATGTTTAACAAATTAAAAGAGACACCTTTCCTTTGGCATTGTCATGCAGAAAAAGAATGTGTAACATCAGATAAATTTAGTAATACACAAAGCAAATATAAAGCTAGGAATTGCAGCAGAGTTCTTCCTAGAACGGTAGAAAGAAAAATATATTCAAAAGAGCTCCAGAAGAACTGAAACAATTTGGCAAGTTTACAAAGAAAATAAAAGAGATGACAAGAATTAGCACAAGTAAATAGCATTTCAATTTCTGTAATTTCTAAAATTCTCCATTACGCTAGGATATTACAGTGCTGCTTACTAAAAAAAAAAAAAAAAATTTGGTACAGATAAAGTTCCCTCTCTAATAAATGTAAAACAGTGAAATATGGCACTCACAAAAAAAGATATCCTTACAGTATATAGGCTAAACACTGCACAGCTTGAGGGCTTTTAGTTCAATATAATTTGGAAGTAAAAAATAGTTATAAAGTCATTATCCTCAAATGAAACAATGTCAAAGCCAGCAAAATCACTGTTGTGGAAGGGGAGTCTGTCACAGCAAAATAAAGTATCAGACGGCAACTGAGTTTGGATTTTTCCTAGAAAAAAGAAATTGCAAGATCAAACTTGCATATGAACAGCAAGCTAAAAGGACTGAAGAAACAATTGAGGGGACACCAGGAAGGAAAATCAAACAATACTTACATAAAGAAAAGAGATGAACACAAAAGACAAGTTAGCCATGAGAACTAAGTCAGCTAATGAAAAGCAACTTCTAGTCATAATGGTTCAGTCAAAAATTCTGAAATGTAGCTCTTATTTGCCATATTGCCAACAAAAATAAAGCACCAAAGTTAGAAAAAAAAAATCCAACTACCACTAAACAAGAATTACAGGCCTGTAACACAGCAGTGTTTTGTGCAGCCAATAAAGTTACTGAAGTGGCTTGTAGTTGCTGGTGAATTCAGAAAGCATTGTGCATGTAATGCACCTTTTATTCTCACCAATTTTTAACTGGATATTTTTCAGAGCTCCTGTAATTAGTCTAAACCCTTAAAATCTTGGAGTGGGACCTGAAATACTGCAATTCTGCACATTCAGAATACTCAGTAAGTTTCACAGAATCCTTCAGACTTGAGTAAAACTAGGGAGGCCAGTCTACATTCAGCTATTGATTGACAAATGTTCAGCAATGTGTTTCATACTGGGGTCAGCAAAACATGCACCAATAAAGCACAGCATGTGGTTTTAATGCACTTTGAAGCAGGCCAAAAAAAAATTGATTTCCTCCAGAGCCTGACTGGGTGGTACTCTTCACTGAGCAAGACTTTTGTGCTCAATTACACTTTTCAAACATTCCTAGGATTCATCTGTGCTATACCTCACTCTAAAAACCTGCTCTGAGAAAAGCAGAAAGCCTTCTAGAGACTGCTGGCATTTCAGTTCTGCAAAGCCAAACATATGTTCCCATCTGACGGGGTCGCTAAAAAGAGCTGTGTCCCCTGCTTCCTTCTCTCTCTAAGAAAATGATCTGAAACCAAAACCTGGGGAGTGGGGTGTGAGGTCCCTGAACATCTTTATGTGACTAAAGCCAGTTCAGCGAGTCCACAGATGAGCTGGAAGGGGAGACACCCTCCAAGAGCCCAGGAAATACAGCAGTGCCCGGTGCTCAGTGTTCCCATGCTGCACGCTCAAGTAGAAAGCCTGGCAATTCCAAATGCAAGTAAGATGGGGGAACGCCAGGGAAGACAAGGGAACTGACTGGCAAAAATGGTCCAAGTAAAACCCTTTCTCCTTGTCAGTGCTAAGACTGTGCACGCTCACTGAGCTTTGCTTTGTATTCAATCTAAGCCACAACTATAAAGCATTTGGGTTCCCCTCCTTTTCCTAAGCCTGCAAGCCTACTCCCACCACAAAAAAAAAGATCAGAAAATGGGTCTGGGGACCGTTAGCAGGAAAAACTGGCATGAAAAAGGGTTATTTGTTTAGGTTTCATGGAGGAGACTTGCAGGAACACTAAATCTGAGTTGGACTCAAATCCTCAAAAAGTTTTAGCGAAAGTTTGAGTCCACTGTTTTTATAAGTGATCATTCCCAATCACTCCTTTCTTGAGCAAAACACAAAACTGCCATATAACTTTTTTCTTCTTTTATGTTATACCAACACAGTCCACTAACTTGAAATCTGAAATGCCTGAAATCAGGTATTTCCATATACTTGTGAAAGTCTATTTAGGTACAACTGACTTGAAGCTACAAGAAAATTGCTATTACAGATCACTGTAATAGCAATTTTTCTCAAGAATCTTGCTATAGACCAATTGTTTAAGAGTTATGAACTTTTCTACATGCCCTCGTTACAATTAACAGAACTTTCCACAGCACCAAATCTCCAATCAGATCAAGGCAACTATTTCTTCTATTTATTTTCATCTGCAGCCTCACAGGCAAAAATGACAACTCCATCAAAACATCTTTTAGATGGGAAATGACTGCAAGGAGTTAGGTGTTTTGAGGTTTCTCCAGCCATTTCTTATGGAGCAAACTCGTTCTACCTGCCCAATCTTACAGAACAATAATTAAAACCTTTTTTTAAAGTATGACTGATCATTGACCTGTCAGACTAAGATTATCCCAGTGGCAGAAACAGGCTTACCTAAATCCCAGAGGTGGTGTAAATAGATGAGGAAATGCCTGTATAGTTGTTTGAAGACAAATTTCAGTAAAAACCAGTGCATGCATAAGGCTGCAGATATTTCAGTGCAGTAATCCAAAATTAACATTCATTAATCCAAATTTAACAGCACTGCAGGTGTTTTTTTCCTAATCTTTATGTGCTTTATTTCTATCCAATTATCTCCTTTACCTTACAAGGGTGCTGTAAAGGTTATTTTATAAGTATCTTTAAACCAAAATATGACAGTGGTAGCTATTTTATAAAGACATTAAAAAGTTAATACTTCCATAATCAATTTGGAAGATACAAATAGAACATTAGAAGTTTGCATTAAAAGATGAAAATAAAGGAATTGTAGGGTTGCAGGATTTCTTGAAGAGCAACTCTACCAGGTACCAAGTGCCTTAAAGGAGGTAAAGCATGTTGCAGCATAATAAAAGACGTGCACAGCACAGCCAAATCAAAGTTTCTTGGATAGTGTTCACTTTTTCATTTATCAGTTTATGAAATAAGACTACCAATGAGTAATGCTCTTTTAATCAGAGAATATTAGAAACGTGCTAGAAACACAACTGTAATTTCAGAAGGGGTACAAATTGCAACATTTGAGTGTGACAATCAGGTCTGTCACCTATAAAGAAAAGTATCATCATCTACATTGTATTTTTTCAGTGGTTGCTGGCTGAGATACAATCTAGGTGAATTAAAACAAGCTAGAGAGCTGATAGATTCAGGGTTTCAATCTCAGGAATTAAAAATTTGGAATCATCTCTTTCTCAAATTAATTAGTCTTCCCACTAAAGCTACCCTTCTTTCATGAGATAAAACTTTGAAGATAGACTAAAGCCTAAACATGAGCTGGTTTAGGTGGGGAGGACAGGAGGAGAAGGTAATGCTTGTTACTACAAGCACATAAGGAAGTTTCTATCTCTTTATGATTTCTATGTAGTAACTTGTTTCTCCTAATTAATAATGATGAGGCCAGTGAAGCAAGCTGCATTTGCACCTGTAAAATCCAGGAAAATTAGACTGAGTGTGACAGCTACACTGAGTAGGACCTCAGTAACCAAAGCTACAGCTTTAACCACAGTCACTTCTGCCTTTCCTACAAGCAAGATACAAAAGCAAACCAGAAACTGAAAGGCATTAGAGAAATTAAATGAAAAAAAAAAAAAAAAACAAAACCAACAGCTATAACATGATATCACTGGGAGTGGGGAAATAAACAAACAAACAAANTAAAAAAAAAAAAAAAAAAAAAACCAACAGCTATAACATGATATCACTGGGAGTGGGGAAATAAACAAACAAACAAAGAAACAAAAAAAAACCCAAAACGAACCAAAACAAAACAAAACAAAAACCCCACCAAAAACCACCAACAAAAAAACCAACAAAAAAACCCAGACTGTACACACAAGACTGTTTGACTAACACCTGATTTGGTGAAGTGATTTAAGGAAACTCAACATCATTAACCAGTAGCTGCATTAATTACCATTGTTTCATGAAACATCATTATCTTGGGAAAGTTATGTAAAGAAGTTACAGCAATGAACTGAAACCTGTTGGTCTGTTTAGGCTGGGTTCTAATATCATGGCCATCAACGTGAGCAGACAAAAGTACATTCAGGGATGCACTTACACATCACATCTTTCTTCCTTCTTCATGCAAGTGTTTGCACACAGTGATACACTAAAACTCTTGTCATTTCTCTCTGCAGTCTCTAGCCTTTACTCAAACTGGGAGAAGGAACAGCTGATTAAAACCACTGGTACAACTCATTTTGACTTCAGATAGAAGCAAATCTTAATCTTAGTTTGAGCTACCTCTCTATAACAAAAGCCTGACTCCAAAAGTGTGTAAACTTATGTTTACTGACACATGTAAAATGAGTACAAAATTATATAGGCACTTGAGGGAATTTTAACTTCAAGTACTTTCCTAACTGCTTGACAGAGAATACATGGCGACAGCACAAAAAAGTAGCAGCATGACTAAACTTCAAACGGTTTTCTTGCTGAAGATAAAAAAGAAACTGCATCTTTTTTCTCTCCCTCGCTCCTTGCACCCTCTGCCTTCTCTGACACCCAGTCACTCAGTGGGCTCTCTTCAGGGACAGTGAATAGTGCAGGAGACAGGTGGAAGGCTGGCAGAGATGCGCACCCTTTGGCAGTCTGTATTTCCTTTTTTTTTATGAAACACACTTTGAATGGAAGTCATCCTCACTATGCAGGTAAGAATTCTATCTGTCCTACGGACAGCTGACACATGTCCGTCCCTTCACCCACTGGGCACACTAAATGGGCAGCCTGCAAGCACCACAGTCAGAAGCAGGATTTTCTCCCTTGGGCAGCTGCCAAAAGTTATTCACTTGTCAGCCTCAGACAGAAATTACCGTGCTAAGGAGCTCACCAAAAAAAAAAATATGAAAACACTAGAAATTCTATCCATGAGAAAATTATTGTTTTAAAGTGAAAGAGAGAAGCAAAACCAACATATGGTGCAATAAACAAAAGCAATAGGACAAAAATAGTTCAACAGGAAACAAAAGGCAACAAAGTGGAAAGGGAAAAAACTAGGAGTGGCAGCACAAAAGAAACAAACACATATTCATACAGTAATGAATACATCAAATAAGTAAATCTTTCCAATTCTTAATATAGTGTTGATACATATATACCAACAAAATGTCATATGTAGACTGTAGGCCTTCCTGGCAAACACATTAATTTTGCATTCTTCTGTTCTAAACTGTCTTTAATTAAAAATATTGGAAAATTGGAGTAGTTAAGAAAAAAAAAATAATCCCACCAGTTAAATACAGAAAAAAATAACTTAGTGCAAAAAAAAACCCCAAACTTCTTTAGCCAAAAAATAATTTTGGAGTAAAACAAATTATCTAACAATACTTATGCAAAATACATAATACTTCTATATGGTATTTAATTGACTTTAGAGAAGTTCAATATTTCAGAATATTTATAATATAGAATATTCATTCTGCATTTTGGAAAAAGAGGAATAAGGGAGATGGGCAGAGAGCTGGAAAATCAGAAATGCACAGAAGAGGGGAGAGAAAGATTAAAAAAAAAAAGAGGATGATTTGTGAAGTTGACAACATTAAAAAAAGAAAAGTAAGGCACTGTGGTCTAGCTTGGAAAAGATTCCATATCCATAGAGATCTAAGCGTTAAAAAACCTCTCAGAAATAACAATAAAACATTACAAAATTGTTGCAGTCATACACACCTTCTCGCTGAAGCTGAAAACAAGAGAGATGGACAGAGGGAGAGAAACATGCCGTTCCACCCTAAGAAAGTTCTTAGATCTCATCTAGGCAAAGCTTCTACAAAAACTAAGAATAATCTCATCTTGTTTAAGGTCTTAGGACCTACTCCAGTGCTAAAGTGGGCATGAGAGACACAGAGAGGGAAGAAAAGAAACAAGGATGGGGGTGGGATGGGGAGGGCATGGAAAGGGAACAAAAACACTTGGAAAACAAGCAGAGAGATATACATAAAAATATATTAATCGATTTTTCTCACTTAAAAACAACTCCAAAACAAACAATAAAAGATGATCATGCTATCTGCTGATGAAAGGTGTTACAAATGACAGTTGTGCATCAATTAAAATAGGGACCTTACCAATGTAAGGCAGAAAGCTCAAACACCTTAATTTCTGCAGACTAATTTCAACATTTTTAAGGAAACTTAAAATGGGTTATTAAAGGGGTTATTTATGGATGCATAATAAGATAAATCTTGTGTATTAAAAGTGCTTTAAAAAATTCAAGGTGATACAGAAATGTTACTTAAATATGTCATGATAATTAAAATAAACAAAACACAAATCAACTGTTTCCAGAGTAAGAATAGGTTTGTTTAATTACCATTTGCAGCTGAAGTTATCAAACATATATATATATATATATATATATATATATATCTGCTCATTGAATGAAAATACGTAGCAGTACCATAGAAAAAGCATACCAAAGCAGCAACCCACACAGCCTTTCAAGACCTCTTTCTTTTGGAACATTTTTAAAAACTGCCACTTTTGCCATCTCTACAGTGGCAGAAAAGCTCTTAACAATATTGGAATTCTGGCTGGCGTAGGATTTTTAGCCCCAAAATTTTTAGTACCTTCAGCAAGGTAATTTAGCATGTGTTTTATAAAGGTCTTTGATAGTTTAGCAAAAATTTATTTGCTTGAAAATTCCGATTTTTCTGGGAAATTTAGTTTCCATATCTTTTTATTTCTTTGTTATTTATTGGAAGGTAAGAAATTACTGTTAGATAAGGAGTTTTTATTAAAAAAAATTCTTTTGATATAATTTTACCACTTTTATAAAATTACCAGAAGACATTCATTGGCCTAAATATCTCCCTCCTGAGGTCCACGAGCACTCACGCCTTCCCCTTCAGAGGCAACACATTTAGGCCAATGTCCTGCACGAGCCATGCTGGTGGTGATCAGGCTTGGAAGGGACAGAACCCTGCTGGTGGGGACAAAGGCCATTCAGAAACCCTCCAAAGGCAGGCATTACCAGGGTGCCTGTGCATTCACACTCGAGCGATGCGATCTGCGTGTGCGGTTAAGACATTCCCCTGGGGCAGTCACTTACTAGAATTACTGCTGTCATCCTTGGTTCCATCGAGACTTCCATCGGGGTGCATTTGCAAGTAGTAGCCTTGCCTGCAATATAACCTGGTCACTATACCCTTGAGCTGGGGATCTGAAAGACAAACATATTTTGTCACTAGCCTCAAAACTTTTTCCAAGAGTTATCCCTACTTCTGTCACTGTAGGAGGATGTTTGGTGAAGCAGCAATGCTGTCTTAAAAGTAAGTACTACAACAGGATGTGTGCTGATGGAGATGGAGAAAAATCTCTCTGCAGAATGTTGTTAGGTCAGTTCTGTGTCTTGTTCTCTGCCTCCAACATCCATCATTATAATTAATACAGGTAAAGCAGAGGAAAAAAAGAACACCCAAAATACCCACAGTCAAAAGCTTAAACCATATTAAGCCTTGCAAAAAATTTTAGACTTCAGCAACAAGTATAGCCCATTACAGAAACTAACAATACATTTGAAAAACCTTACTGGTATCACATATGTTAGCAACTTACTGTACTGCACGTAAGTTTTAAGGAAATTGGGAGGAAAATTACTGTTTTCTTTCCTATTAAAAGTGGTAAACTTATCTGCTGCAATTTGTAACATTACCTGAAGTTCCCAGAATATTTTAACCAAGCTAGAAGCAGATCCAAATCCCTTGCCCTCTCCCACCCCTCAGGGAATAACACCCAAAATCAGGGCAAGATATAACCTTTCTTCAGCAGAAACAAAAAGCTGAAAAAACTCTCAGTAAGTTAAAGCTATAGGAAATCCAGGCAGCTGGAACAACGAAGGTACTCCAATTAATACTCTGCATTTATGACAACTGCCAAGAATTGGGCAGGGAATGTCGAGTCACAAACTTTTTGATTCATGGCACAGATGTTGTCTTACCAATCAAACTGAGCTGTCACAAAACTGATTCAGAGAAATAAGGCATCACATCTTTAAAAAATTCAACATAACTACCTCTGTGTGATATCAGTATTAATATTGTTAAACATTAACTATTAGGCTCAGTTCCAGGCAACCAGTACATAAATTTGTGAGAATATTTGCATTAAAATATCTATATCATATCATGCTTAGCTCTGTAATAATGAATAAATTCATAAATACTTTGATACAGAAATATAATAAAATAAACATGTGAACTTCAAAGGACAACAGAAAGTACTTTCATGCAAGCCTGTGGGCAGAATACAAAATTTGTGTATAATTGCTCTCACAATTAATCATGCTGGGTTACTCAGAGTATCCTAAAGGGATGTGAAAACAAACAGTGATAAACAAAACTGCCTCTAAATGGTATGTACTGAAATTTCCGTAGAGGCTCAGTTCTATGAAATTACCCTGTTGTATCCAAGTTTTTATTGAATATACAAATTACAAAGTTATATTAAACAATAAGACCATCTAAATTAAAAATACAAGATAAACTGTAAATATAATAAAAAACTGTTACTATAAATAGTAACACTGTAAGACATCTGAGGCATGGAAATAAATAAGATGGACAATCAAAGATCAACATAAAAGCATATTACAACTTAATTTTTTTAAATTAACTGAAAATTTTGCTTTCTGTTAATTTTTACATTATCTAAAGTTTGTCTTTATATATGAATATTCAGGAACAAATATTTTCAAAAATTTTGAACATGTTAAACTGTAATTAATTTGACTGTACTGTCTCCACCAACTTCATCAGGTGATTCAAAAGTATTTTCATAATTTAAAAATGAAAAACGAGTTCCTTTTACACAGGCACTAATCCTGTCATTGTATGCTTTCAGTGTGTACTTCAAATTGACAATTTTAAGCATGCTTGCTAAACATTCATTAAAAAGGCATTTTTAAAGACTAAATAAAAGTATAACAAAAATATTATTAAAATTAGGTCTTTAAAAATTATTTGCAGGACAAGTATCAGCATTTTGAAAAATACTCTCCATACCCAAGGAATCATGAATAAATTATTTTTTATCAACATTTTCTAGTGCAAAGAAGTTTGATAGGAAGACAAAATACAATCACCCCACTGTCACCAGCTGTTTGCATCTACTGCTTCAAGGGAAAAATGTCAAACTTAGAAGTCACTTTCAAAGTTGTTCTTTACACTCATCCTATTCATTTTCCTAAATTGACAACTTAAATATACTTTCTAAGAATTATTCATCTGTTTTCATCAGAAATATTATTTAAAATTAACCCTGCTTTACCAGTTATCCAAAACTATATCTGAATGAAAGTGAAATGAGACATCAATCTTGATGCAAGGCATAATAAGCAGTAGTCACAAAGACTACTCCATACAGCTTCAAGGTAAATATCTCCAAGATAAAGCAGACAATCCTGTCAGGCAAGAAGTTTATCTCTTCTTGCAGAAAGACAAATTACTCTTTCAGGTCCTTTTTGAGACACCTGAGCAGCAAGCAGAGAAGAGAAATCTGCTTGTCCCTTTATTTCTGTAGCATTTTATCCACCCTTTACCTCTTAATAATATTACAGGAAGAGTCTTAGCTTCAGATGATTTACAAAAGAATTTCTCGAATCCTTGTTGACCACAATTTTTGATTTTTTTTTTTTCTTTCTTGCTGTCTGCTAGACAGCAGGAGTGAGCAGCAATGCCCAGAAACAACAGCAGAAGACTGGTGCTGCCTGTCCACAGGTGTACTGAGTGTGTCACCTTCTTTTAACTCTCACCACAATGACAAAGACAGACAGACAGAGCAGCATTTATTCTTACCTCTTAACCCACGCACTTGCATTTATCTTCCCACATGTAAGAGAAAGGTAATGGCAAGGAAATACAGCAAAAAAAATAAACCAGAAACAGGATGAGAGCAGACAACCTCACCAAAGAGCTTTTTATCACAGAAATTTTGCTACTAGTTCTCTTAAAGTCCTAGCTGCCACAGTGAGGTTATTTTGTGAACAATATAATTTCTATTTAATTTTAAACACCTTGATTTCAGGGGAAATGAAACTAAAAAAAGAAAACTTCACCATGCCTCAAAAATTAGGGAGCAGTTCAACATCTCCGAATGATTTTTATCAATATGTTTTTGCACCTTGACTTCTGAGGCTGAACAGTTCAGCATGACACATAAGCAATGCCCTACATTGAGAAAAAATATTCTGACTTATCATTATTAGGGGTTGTCTCATAAAATTCAGAGCTGTACTGAATGGACAAAGCAACAGCTCCTCAAGTCTCTCTCTCACAGCAATCTGTGTGACAGCAGCCACTTGCAGCCCACTTTTCTTGCTTTTTTTTCCTTGTCAGTGGTGATGGCAGGATGGATGATTGCAGTTAGCATGAACACTCTGTCAGTGGCTTTTCTGATGTCCTCAACAAAGGCAGAGTTTAATTAAGATGTCTTCTCTCTCAAACGGTGGCTACAAAAATGGCTTTGGTATTAACTCACGATAGGCTGAGCGCAGCTCTTGCTCTAATACAATTATGACACTTTATGTTTTGAATTGTGAATATTTTCTGTTCACAGAAAGAACGGCTTTCACATGTACTACCCCACTCCAACAAACTGTCAGGACAGATGTATTTAGAAACTTTAAAAATTAAAAAGAAACTAGGGAAAATATTTATTAAATACGAGTGTTAAGATGTAGATGAATTAAAAATGCTAAAAAACAAGTGGTGAATATGCCTATTTAATATTTTATAAATTAGTCCCTTAGCATCCAATAAGAGTTTTAATTTTTAGTTTTTACCAGAGGAAGGCTTTTTTTTATTTACTGTCATTGCTTTTTTCCTCCCTCTTCTCTGCAAAGGTACTAAATAAAAGCCTGCTGACAAGCAAATGCATAATGGGGGGGTAGTCTCACATCAACTCACATTCTTATGGAGTATAAACTGCACAATCCAGTCAGCTATCAGTCTGTCACAAAGTGAGTCGTTCAGTGAGCCAACTAAAAGCCACTATTTAGAGGTACATTCTGCTGAGATAGAGCATCAAACTCATGATAACAGCTCCAGGTGCTTCCTGTTTTACTCATCCTTTATTCTTTGCACTTCCATCTGTCAGTTTTCACTCTTGGATATTTTACTTCTAAAAGTACCACTCATATTTGTCCATTAAAAAGAAATACAGCATTTTTTATTAAAGATTTATCGTACTCAGATAGTCACAATGACTTGGCTGTCATGTCTTGCTCGCTGATGTTATGGTCAGTGTTTGTTAGGAATTTTCTCCCTCATCTATTAAACTTTATTGAAATGTAATAAAACCCCATTATAGTCTGTATTCAGATTTTTAAAAACAGTCAATCCCCCAAAATCCTGCATCCACCAAATTCCTTTTGCACCTGGAAAGTAAAATACCCCCCCAAAGTCCAGAGTGTCTCATCTACTCCAGACACTGCCCCCTATTATTTTGTAAGGTCTGGGAAGTGCAAAAAGCCCCTTTTCCTGATTTCTCACACAAAAGTACTCCAACAGCAGAGCGTGTGTAGAGTGTGTTGGACTGGAATTCTTGCCATCTCTCTTGCTGAAGCGTCTCTACTTTGTTTAATAATTAACTACCCCCCTGCAGGCAGCTTAGACCCCATCCACTACACCACAACACAAGACATCCTCAACCCCTCACTGACTTCCGCACAGAAGCTTATTGCTGCTTCAGATTAATGTCTGGATACTTTTTGAAACTTTAAACATGTCTCTGTAGCGCTTAATATTTTAGAAACTTTCCACTAAGCAATTCAACTTTGGAAGCAGGGAAAAAATCCCACATAAAAATTCCATTTTCTTTTTTGGACACTCATTCCAGGTATTTCAGTTCCTGCTGTATTGCTTTTCCCAGTTTTCAAAAGTCATCTTCTCAAGTGTACTGCTTCTGTTCAATTGCAACAGTACTCAAACAAGCACAGTTGTTACAGATGATCACATTACATTTTGCCTTGTGTTTGCCAAGCCTTGCATCATCATTCCAGCAGATAAAAGTGCAGGGTCCTCTGAAATGTATGTTATACAATTATAACGGAAAGCTTCCTGAAGCAAGTACATTGCCAATGAGGAATTCAAAATGTAGAACTTTGTACTTCATATAAGGTGATAAAATTCTAAACAGGCATCTAAAACCATCCTTCATTATTAAAGTTTTCAGCTGTTCCAGTGATACAGCTCTTGCATTCAAAAGCTTTATACACTCCTAACTTCTTTATTAGACTGTCCTATCACCTGGTGTCTCAATGTTTCCAAGTTTCTGATCATGTTTTTACTTTCTCTTATTGTTAATAGGAAATGATAAAATATGAACATTTATTTTATATGCTTGTGCTCTCTCATTTTAATAATATGTTTTTTAATATCTCATAATATGTATCAGAAAACTAAACTTTAATTAAAAGCTTGAGAGAAACATATTTTTGAAAAGAAAGTTTTGCTCTATTCAGGGCAGAAGGGAAAAGCACATAATGTGAACTCAGAAAAGCAATAGCTTCCATTATTCCCTGTTCCCATAAGTAATAATAGTACTTGTTCTGAAAGGAGGTGGCTTTCTCTTTGCTCACTTATTTTCTCATGATGATTACAGGGCACTCAACTTTGGTGTTTATTTTTAACTCTACTTTTTGTCCGTTTCTGTCTCACATCACAAGCTCATCTCCTGCAGGACCCCGCTTTGAGAGCGCGGCTAAGAGACACAGAGTCCTCCCACGCTCCTGTGCTGTCATTGTCATTGGCACTTCCACAGCGTTTATGAAATTTCCCGGTAAACTATGAAAGCAGGCTGGATTTCTGAAAAATGGCTGCTTCCCTTAAAAGCCCCCTTTGTGCCGGCATCCTCGCCTTTGTGCTGCAAGTGTTTTTATGTTAGCTGCAAAATGTGCTCCCTTCCATTTGTGGGTGCTGACATTTTGTCTCTCGGTCTCACGGTGCATTTCAAATTACATAAGACCTGTTTCTTGCTATATGGCTTTACTTGAACCAATGAGATCATCAATAGAATTACAGGAACTTGACTGCTAGCTAGGATAAATTTATATCTGTTCAGATTTACAAGGTGATTTGATTTAATAGACTTATCTACAGCATAACAATTAACAGCCTCCTTTACCAGACATATTTTTTTTGAACGTATTTGTTGAAAAGGGAGGAAGGTTAGGTTATTCAGAAAACGCTTTGTTCCAAAATCACAACTTTACACTAGCATGGTTAGTTGAATTTTAGTAAATTCATTTAATAATTTGAATTTCTCTTCCTACTGGACTATACAGTATAAATCTGATGGTTCTGATCTTGCAACACATGGACTTGTTGGGAAATTCCTGCCACATGTTTCTTCTACTACACTAGAATTCAAAGATCTCCTATTTCTTAATATCTAAATGATATCTTAGTTTATGTTATACACAGCAATATTGAGAAGAAGCTGATCTCTACTTCCAAGCTTACTTAGATAGAACCAGTCACAGTTTAAAATGTTTAACTAAAAAGCACCATCTTCCACTAATGAAAAAAACTCATCTTTGTAACAATATTCACTTTCTCAATTTACTTTGAAACACTAAAAATTCTACTGTCAAAATTCCATGTTAGAGAAGACTTGCTATTACAGTTTTTATATGTTCTTTTCATTTTACATAAGCCTAAAAAATACCCAGTATGTCTTACTGAACCTCATTAACGTAGATAAAATAACATTCTAGCATTATGTTTTGGAGCTGTTCCTGTACCTGACCATCTTATTTCTACCTGGCATATTCCTGATTCTAAATTCCAACATCAAAACATTAACACTATACGGAACACTGCTTAATGTTTCTCTTGAAAAGAAAATGCATCAAGGAATAGATCCCAGAATTAAATAATTTCTGTGTCTTCAATTGCAATGATCTCTACTTTGTTATCTTTCTATGAAAAGCCTTTGTCAACCACTAAATGTAATTTTGCTCACACTCAGACAATACCAAAGCACAACAACGTGACAGCTTCTATTACCATTTAACCTATGTATACAATTTGACTAATGCACTGCCCTTGGAATCAGTAAATAAATGGGATTTAAGAATGAGATTTCTCTGAAGATGTCACTGAATGTTGAAAGCACAAAAGGATGGGCATAGATGACCTTTACACATGTAACTGAATATATTTACATAGCACCTAACTTATCAAAGAAAGAATTTGATACTCCCCTTCTCAAATAATTACTATTTTTAGAAGTCAATGTTTAAACATTGCATTTATTTTCACAAGCTTTCCTACTTATCTCCTTGCATACTACATTACTAAGCAATGAAATATCTGAAGTCATCTTCTATTTCCATCACCAACTGACTTAGAACTAAATTTCAAAGTACTCAAACAGTCTATTTTACAAGAATTCAAAGCCAACGGGGTAATTGTTAATGGAGAGAGGGTAACAGATAATTTTAACGCTAAGTATTGAATCCTACACCACATTCCCTTTTCTATTGTTATATTCAGAAGGCTTCCATAATATCAAGTGGCAGGTAACTTGTAATTAACTTTATTTATTCTTGACAGAATACATTAAAGTCCACCAAACGAAGTATATTCCCTCTGCTTAGATAGGCAAAACCATCACATCTGAAATATGTTGGTCAAAAACATAGTGTATTATATTTAGTTTTATTTTCTTGCCAATGGCTCAAAATATTGAAATAAGCTGTTCACATTACAGTCAAGAAATTTTAGTTTACCGAATAGTCTAAAAACTGGAGAAAACCAGAAGTTTCTCTGCCAATGAACTGGGACAAAGAATATTTTTTCCTAGTTAGGAAATGATAACTAGAAATTGCAAAACACAGAATTATAGACTCACATCGTTTGGAAAGACCTTTAAGATGTTAAGTCCAATTGTAAACCCACCACTGCAATGTCTGCCAACATGTTCCTTAGTGCCAAGTCTACAAGTCCTTTAAATATTTCCAGGGATGGTGACTCCTCCACTTCCTGGGGCAGTTTGTTTCAAGGCTTTCACCCTTCCAGTGTAGAATTTTTTTCCAATACCCAACCTAAAGCTTCCCTGGCACAACTTGAGACCATTTCCTTTTGTCCTGCCAGCTGTTACCTGCGAGAAGAGGCTGATCCCCATCCTGCTACAGACTCTTCTCAGGTGGTTGTAGAGAGTGATAAGATCCCTCCCTGAGCCTCCTTTTCTCCAGGCTAAACAACCCCTGCTCCCTCAGCCACTCCCTATAAGAATTTTTCTCGTAAGATGTGTCAGAGACACATTGCAGAGCAAAGATTCAATTTTCTTCAATAGCTGAACAACTTAAAAGCTTCCCTGATTTCAGGTGCAGCAGATTTCAAATATCTCCTACTGCAGCAGTCTCATTTTTTTACTGCCAGTGCAGATGCATTAATACATTTTATAAAATTACAAAAATCAGAAGTTGTCATTTCCACATGACAGTTTGTTGAGTTGAGTAGACTGAGTTGAGATTTGTGCAGGTTTAAATATATATATCAGAAAGCCAAAAGAAACAGAAATTATTATTTTTCTGCAGTACTAACAATTTAGTGCACAAATGTAAACTCCTGATTAACAAAAAAAAAGCATTAAGTAGTAACCAAAGGTAAATAAATCTGTTTCAATTTAAAAAAAACTAATTTAAAAGAAAATGAAGTTGTTGATAAAACAATTACATTCTAATTCAGTGTTAAATAATGTACAAAACGAAAGGATTTCTTCTTTATATGAGACGGGAAAACATTTACTATGAAAAATTTGGATCAATAAACTGACTTACAACCTTCAAATAAGTAGAAAAGTAAGAATTTTACTTAGTAGAACACTATGTATTTTTATAAATAATTATTTAATCCTTATGCTTTAGCATAAATCCTCATTGTCAAACCATGTCATTCACCAACACTGTCTGAACGGATCTGCTTACAAAGACAAAATTTGTTTACAAAGAAATCACAGCAAAATGAGATCTGTTAAGTGCAAATTGTGTTGCAGTCCTCTTCATGAAGAAGCAATATTATTGGAGGTACAGGAATCCAAAGGAATATTGATTGAGAAATGGATAATCCCATTGCGAAAAGGAAATAAATATATTTCCATATTTGTTACTATTTCAGAACATTATTGTTTCTGTATAAAGCAAGATTACAGAGGTTCCATCAGACAAGTGGAAGTTTGTGCTGTTAGTATGAACACAATGCCTTATTTACTTAGACAAATATTTATTTGTCCAGGAAAGCACAAATGCACTGGCATTAATTCTTATAGAAGAGCTACAAAAGAGTTTTTAATATTATTACACATAGAGTGTCATTAACAATTTTTTTTACATTTTAAATAGCATTACATTCCTCTCTCACAAAGGATTGCTGTGTTTACTTATAAATTCCAAAACCACTAAAAGCAACAGAAGTGAAAATGAGGCAGCAATACCAAAAAAACATAATTGAGGGTGTTCTTCTTTTTTAATTTATTTATTTTTCAAGAAATTATATACCCAAGAAATGTCATGAGTTACAAGAAGCAGATTAGTAAGAACTATTGAACCAGAAACTAGCAAGTCGTACTAAAGATGAAGTTCTTTCTTTTTTGCAGTGTAACCAAATGTTACCTGGGAATGCTCTTTAACCAGGGAAGAAATAGTAGACTCTTCCCTATATTTTATTCTACTCTATGCACAAGCACTTGCATGTTTTCCTTGTGAGAATACAGTGAGATGGAGAGACAGAAAGAGAAGCAATGCTGCTTTGGTTTTCCCAGGACAATTTTTTTCCAAAATCTTCCTAGGAGAAAGAGAAAAGTCCATTCAGCCTGCAGATTGCAAGGCTTTTTAATCTGTGGTATTAAACACAATTCAGAAATCCTAGGAGTAGCAACTTGAAAAAACGATTTTTAAATAGAGACTAGAAAATAATCCCCTGAACTTGAAGAACACAGTCTGATTCTTTTTGAATTCCATATAAGAGAGTAATTTCTTCTATAATTGGTGTGACAAAACCATGCCTCTTTACTGAAGCTACTGTCTGATTATTTTTTGAGTTTGAGGTTAACTTGGGCCACATCTTCAAGGCATTTTTGTCTTCTCCCCATCTCTGCTATCCAGGAAAACTTGGAATACACAGAAAGAAAACAACTTTTATGAAGTTACATGACCCCAGGATCTGGGCTCTAAGGAAATCAGCAGAATTTGACACTAATGATACAGGACAACCACAGGAATCTGTGACAGGCAGTCACTCAAATCTCTTTGAGGAACTTCAGCACAAACAACTCTGCTTCTCTGGAACTTCTCTTTTTTCAAGTCTGACTCTATCAAGAACAAAAAGTCATGGCTAAAAACTGGCAAATTCCATTTATTCTACCTAATGCTCCTAGAGGAAGAAAAAAAAAAAAACAACCAAAAAAACCAAACCAAAAAACCCCAAACAAAATCAAACCGTTTATCCCACTTAGATAACACTGATTGTTTTGGAAACACTATTTAGTCCAGATATGTAGCTACTAACCAGAAAATAATCAGAACTATACTCAGAGAATCTATGAGAAAATGTGCAGAATCAGTTCAGATCAACTTGATTATTCACTAATAAGGAGTAAATCTTCCAGTTCTGAATCTTTTGATAATATAGTGGTGACACACTCTGAGTGTGTCAGCACTACCCAGCCACTCACTGCCACCTACAGAAAATGAAAGTATTCTACAACATATCAAAAGATTGAAAATACTTGCTAGGTTTTGGAGGAGCTCAAAGTTGGTTCATGTTTTGATGATGCCCAAAAATACCTCAAAAACACTGATAGGTCTTTCAATCTCTAAATCTAAATTTTATTACAACACAGACCAGAACATATAGTTTTTAAATACATAACATGAAAATGAAATAAAAAAATAAGAGCTTTATAAGGAATCTCCCATCCTATCTAGTGAAATTTTGCAGTGATTTAGGGATCTTTTTTCACATCCTGCTTTGCCTCCAATGCAGCTCTCTCATCATGGAGAACTGGCTATGCATCTACCACACATACCTTCCTAATGTGTTCAGATTGTAAGCCTTCCTTCCACTGTTTCTCACATCTTGTCTTTCACTCCCTACCTACTGTACTCTCATTCTTATTTATTGTTTCCCTGCTGTATTCTTGTTCTGGTATTATTTTCCAGCTGTGCATGCCCAACAATAGTGGCTATTCAAGAGGACATAAGAAAATAACCCTCTATCCTGCTGTCCACAGGGGACTCTGGGGATGCTGTCACAACTTTAATAACAAAATAGATTTGTAAGCTTAAACAAATAAAACAAATTTGCCTTCAGTCACATATGTCCTTCTTCATAAATTTATAGAAACAGATTCTCTTCAGGCTGTGAACTTAAGATAAAAACTGCACCTTGTAGCTACCAGGAAATGCAGTGCAGTCTATAATTTCAGGTTGTATCACAGAGGTAGATCAGCACAAAGATCCAAACCCACAAGAAACTTCACCAACCATCCAGCCAGCAAGTGCATTTTGCAGAGCAGTGAGTCAGACTGAAGAACCACAGCAGTTTCAAATGTGTATTTTCTCTCAAGATGTGTAATACAAAACTGACAAAAAACTCCAAACCAAAACACATTCCTCACTGCTGCTGAGCCACAACACTTCCATAACTATGGCTTCTTCCTTCACTGTCTGCTTGGCTAAAAGAGTTAACAGCATCATCATTCCTTGTCAAGTTTGGCCTCATCTCCTAATTTCTTACAGATGTCCAATTATGTGTGAAGACACTAAAGGAGGCAAATTTCCTGACTCCTTTTTTGGTGTCTCTCAATAAAGTAACAGGTGACATTCCTCTAACCCTGTAAGGACCCCTCTCCTGAGCTAATGCTCTTTAACTCTTTCAAGATGGAGCAGTGAGAAATAGGTAGCTCATTCTGAAGGACAGGCCAAAAATGCACTGAATTAACTACACCTGAGGGAGATTGCTTATGCACCCAAACCATGTATCATGTGCTCTTCAGACCTGTTCACCCAGTGGAGACACTAATGCTCTCTACACTTTGGACAAGTCTTTCCTCCCAAGAGTCAGCTCCAGCCCTGTCAGACTACTCTGGTTGGACTAGACTTACAGCCAGCTCCAGACAGCTGCTCATTCACTCTTATGTTGTGTGAGGAAACATACCTATACTCCAAACATGCAACCATATGGGCACAACTAAATTTAAAGTAGCTTGCTTAGCATCCTCAACTATCAGCTGCTGATTTTCCTCACACAGGACTTCCACTGTACCCTTCAATCTGAAGCTTGTCCTGAAAACCACTTTGCAGAACATACAAGTTTAAATAGCATGTTTTAAACAGAAATTAAAAGCAGTTTTGTTCTCCAGATCCATGTGCTACTGCAACAATAACTTGTGAGAGGCAGTCAAGACTGAGGTGACGTTCCTCAGCATTCAGGAGAGCTAGCAGGTATGCTTCTAGAGAAGAAATTACAACATTTCTGAGTATTAATATTAAACTCTCTTTAAATCTCTTATATTTCCAGCACATTTATTATACCAACAATATAAATGTTATTAGAAGCTGAAAGACTACAGATATTGAAAAGTAGGAAATTTGTCCCTGGGATTTTCACAGCAAATTCTGCCTGTGCCTGGTGATGCTGCAGTGACAGCTCTGCTGTTGGCTCAGAGCACTGAGCAATTGCAACGAGTGCCACAAATTTCACTCTGTAATAATGTCCTAAAGACAGCTCTCAACTGAATTTTTCAGGTTTCTTTAGCTTCCCAATGCCAGGCCTGAGCTGCCTGTCCTGCCTTCATTTTCTAACCTCCACATGCTCTTACCCAGGCTCTCCAATGAGCAGTCCAAGTACTGATCCTCTGTACCACAAGGGGAGGTGTTGCTGGTGCTTCATGTGTAATACTGCGGGTGAAATGCCGTGTGCCTTCGTATCCTAATACATCTCCAGTGCAGATTTACACACCCTTCAAGAGCAACATAGCATAGCTGAAACACCTTGCACTTCTACTTTTTATCAGGACATAAATCCAAGCTTCTCCAGCTCCCATGGGCAGTCAGGAAGAACAAACAAACAGGACATTTCTAGTTTAGAAAGCTGTAAAATGATACCTGAAAGTAATCTACTTCCTTTTCAATGAAGTTCAGTTAGTGGCAGAAGTCTTGTTTGTTTTTCAGAGACCTTTGATATAGTTCTCTGTTTCTCAGATCAAATACAGCACAAGTGTCCAACATAATTCTTCAGATTTGACACACAAGCCAAACTCCTTTCTCTACATAAAGTGAGGAATAGCCTTCATTATGCTTTAGTAGGTTCTTCAATAAAATCTGCAGCAGCAGTCTCATCAAGTGGGTGACATTTGATGTTTCTAAGAAATTATTTCTACCTGTATGCAAAGTGTGGGTTTACCAGAAAAAGAAGAGGAAAAGAGGAGAGTAAAAGCTCCCAGGACTCTGACTCAGCTTTGTGCTGCCACAAAACCCACTAACCATATTTTTCACTGTGTATTTTTCAGAAAAACACACCTGGTCACAGCAAAACAAACAAAATTGTCATAAACTCAGAGTTTAAATCCTTTTTTTCCTAACAAATTAAATATTGCATTCAATATAAAGACAGACAATACTACAAAGTTCAACTGATTGACCATATGAAAAAAAGATCTGCTTCAAAACTGGGGAAGAAAATTCAAAACTTTGAAATATCTATCTAAAAATAAAACCTTTACTCCTTACTGTTCCCAGGCTCACACCTTTTCCCTACAAGGAGAAATATGGTTAAAGTCTGTGAAGACTCTTTTATTGCTTTGAGTTCTATATTGCAAAGAAAAGCACCTTGAAACATAGTCATATCCTACCAGATAATCTAGCTAAAGCAGAGGCACACAAATCTTTTCCACCTGAGTCAATGGGATTGATTCTGAGGCTTCTGGTCCCAGCCTAGTTCTGATGTATATGAAAGGACCTGAAATCTAAATAACTTGTGAGAGGTATATGCCCAATTTGGAAACACAAAGACACCAAGTAAGCAGAGTATTATTACCAGATTCAGATTCTCATAAGAGCAGAATCTGTACCCTCTCACTGGGAAAGTGTCATGTATTGAGAGAGGACAAGTTTCCTCCATAGAGTTTGCCTGGCTGTGTCCTAAAATCTCCAGGTGTCCAGCTCTAATGCAAAGAAAAACAAAGATAGTTTTTAATTTCTGCCTAAAACTGCATCAAAAGTTGCCTCTATGTTTCTATTTAGCATTCCTTAATTTTAGAACATGGTTAGCTCTGAATATTTTGAAATATATATTTTAAAGGTCAAAGAGTTATTAACTGAAATTATTGTTGAAGTTCAAAGACAAGCTTCTTCCATGATATTTAAGTTAAAAAACCTGAAGTATCTACAAGACTTTTAACGTGCCCTATTAACTACCACAGTCTGTAGACTCTAGTGAATATGTTACTTGGCTCCAGCAGCATGAAGAAGGTGGGGATAGCCCTGTAGGCAGAACAGAAAGGGCTCAATCAGGAGAGGAGTGTCGGTCTGGCCCCACTTTGGAGGGGACTGGGCTGGTCCAGAGCACAAGGGCATGTTCCTGGAGGATGATAAGCACTGGCCTCATATTGTAAAGTCACAGTAAAAACACTCTGCTGCCAGCAGATTTCCAGGCCATACCCAAACACAAGGGATTAGAATCACCCTCACTCTACAAACAACAAAATAAAAGAACTAAGAGGATGAACAGTTTGTCCAATGCAGCAGCACAAATGTGGTTTTCTGCTTCCTAGGCCAGTATGTTGATGTCCCTGCCAGGCTATACAGAAGGACTTAATAGGACTGGAAAAGACACAATTAATAACTGGGTAGAGAGAAAGCACTATTTACAAGCGTGTCAGAGGCCCCGAGTTATATATTGATTGTGTTTGTTTCTGTAAAGCACTATTAATCCCACTGTTGAGGCAAATGGAAGGATTTTAAAAGAGGAATTTAAAGTGGGGGGAAGTGAAGGGGAAAAGGCTTGCCACTCTGAATAAAATAAAAAGATGTCAGTGCAAATAGACATCATTTATTAGAAACCTCATATCTGAGTAGAAAAATGTCATCAACTGATGAATGCAACTGGAAGGGAAAAAAAAAGAAAAAGAAACCCTTGTCAACAGTTTCCAAACAATTTCAAATCAAACAATTTGCTTCTAAAATTATATTTTGGTTTATTCATGTTAACTACTGGATATGTGTTATTCAGAATACATAATTTCTCAGTGGAATTAACTCCTCTGAAAAGTCATAGATTGTTTCAATGGCAGTTTTTGTAAACCATAAATAGCTCTAACACTTTTCTAAAAGTCCTGAGACATTTAATAAAATTCTAGAATGGCTTGTGTTAGAAAGGAATTTAAAGACCATGTAGTTCCAATCCCACTGCCATAGGCAGGGGACACCTTCTACTACATCAGGCTGCTCAAAACCTCATCCAACCTGGCCTTGCCAGGAGTGGGACACCCACAATTTTTCTGGGCAACCTAAATTTCAAGCTGAGTAAATTGGAAATTAGTATGCGAATTACTTTATAGATTGTTGGGACAACAACAAAAACCTAAAATGTTGAAGTTCTCAAAATCTCCTAAATAATCAAACATTACTAAATGCTTCTGTTTTACGTCACAGAAATGTCTCACATACTCCAGGCATGGTAAAAGACAATAAATTTTAGTGACAAGATCGACAATTAAGATAACCAGAATATTTTGGATGACAGAAATGGAAGGGAGAAAACCCCAGGTAAATGGTAGGAAATTTCAGATTTCAAAATATGTTTATTGCACCCTAAAATACTCCTTGTTCTTTAGAAATCTGACTTCTCTGTGAGAGAAGAATCCAGTTTTCTCCTCAGCTCTGCTGAAAGCAGGACATTTTAAGCTGCCACCACAAGTGGCAAGGGAAGGCTCCCAAAGGTTCAGGCTCCCAGCTCCATCAGGCAGCCTGCTGTCTGCCCAGGCACTGGAAACTGGGAGGCTGTAAAGAGGAATATAGCTCTGTTTTGGGATCTACAGCAATATTGTGGGTCTCAGCTCTCCTCAGGCCTGCTGTGCAGCATCTCAGGAAACAGAAGAGGATTGCCTCTAGAGCACACTCTATGATTAGAGACATCAGGACTTCTATATCTGATGCAGTCCTCCCTGGCTCCCTTCACAGCTAGTGGACCCATCTATTTCAGAGTGTCACGTATTCCTTCCTAGAAATAAGTATTTTTAATTAATTGCATGTCAGTAAAAATATAAATCTATAAGTTACCCAAGTTTTGGTATCTCCACAGCAAGAATTTTCAGTCAGTTAGGAGAACCTAATCCCAAGGGTCGAGAGTAGATCCATGGCCACCTATTCAGTGGCTGGAAAACACACTTTGTTTTCCTGGAACTTCAGCAGAATCAAAATCTCTTAGAAGAACATTCAGATTCAATGGTAAATGACCACAACAAATAATCAATGATGTAACAGATGATGGCAATGAAACTGGTCTGAGAAAGGTTGTGAGTCATCTGAATCCAGCCAATATGAAGTCCTTTGAAATGCCACCCTTAAGGCATAACTTTTTCAAAACTGGACTTAACAGGAAATTATTGCCAAACAGGAAGAACAGGAAAAGGTGCTAAATAACTCTGTTTCTCTTCAAATAAATTAAAATGACAACCTTAAAGTCAGGATTCTACACAAATATGTGATAATGGTTAAACCTCCCCTGAATGACACACCTGAAGGGGAACAGCCCCTCAGCCTTTGTGACACTCACCCACAGCATTCCAGAAGATAAATTACTTCCCATCCTACTTGACACCTGTCTGACGCAGCCCCTTGAAGAAAGAAGTTTATGAGATCTTTCAACAGCAAAAACCATAAGGATCTAGTTCCCATTTATAGCATACAGGTAACAATAGTGAACATGGGCCACAGGTATTAAAATAATCAACTGGTGTCTAAAACCAGCATGTGGATGAGAGAAAGTGCATAAAACCAGCCTCAAGGGGGTTAAAGTTTATGTCTTTGTTTATCAGAAAAAGACACTGTAGTGATTATTTTTTGCTTTATCTGCCTATAACTACCATTTCTCCACACCACCAAACTCTCTCTGATGATGTCCTGGCATTTGTAATAAACAAGAGTCACCTGTTATCTGGTTACATCGATGTATTTTGAAAAAGTTTTCCAGACAGAACTAAGCAGAAAATAATGTTCCCATTGTGAAATACTTTTTCCCGGATAAAGCCCAGAATAAAGTGTTCTTAAAAAAAAAAAAAACTAAAAGGAAAGGAAAAACATTTCCAGGGTTACTCACAGAGGAATAACTATCAGCTTGGCAACTAATGCAGGCTGGGGTTAAAGGCTTTTTATCAGAATCAAAGTGAATAAGAACTCAAGACCTGAAATGTCCACATGATAGAAAACTGTTCGAGCTGCAGAGTTGCTTTTTTATGGCCAGGGTTTAAAAAAAAAAGGAAAATTCTCCAGCCTTAAGACTGTTTGCCAGCAGAAATTTTAACAAAGCTCTCTCATTTTGACTGAAGCTTGACATTTGGCCAAACCTGACAGACCAGTAAAAGAGTTTCAGGCAAAATCAAGATATCAGTCCAACAACCTCCAGAAGGCTAGAAAAAAAATGTGGCTCATTTGCCTAGGAACAAGGGCCATGTGTGACAATTTCACTTTACTTTCTCACCATAAATATCTGGTTAATTCTTTCCTCCTTTTCTTGATGATGACATACTGCCCTAAGGAACTGCTTCATTTTTGGTGGATTTTGTTTTGTTTTGTTTTATTTTTCAAAGTAATTATAGTTACAAGCATAAATAACAAAACCAAAATGCAAAACTAAACATAGTGCAACAGAAGGTCACTTGAAGAAGTCACAAAATAAATTACCCAGATCTCATTAGGCCAGAGCTTCATTACTGCTACAACAGCAGCAGACAATCTCAAAATTAGCACAAACGTGTGCACATCCTAACCCTCCTCTAGCACAGGTGACTTACCACTGTCATCACTCCTTTGTCATTATGTGAAAGCACAAACCCTTACAAAGCTTATGTTAGGCTGCTAAAAATAAAGCCTAGATAAATGAAGCTAATTTCCTAAAACATGCTCTTATCTCAGTTTGCTAAACCAAGTACCATACATATCTCTGCTTCCCTAGAATGATGACTGGAACTTTCTAACCTACACAGCTCTTGATATTAAACTTCACATGTTGCTGTACTTCCATATCTGAAGTTTGGCAGGTCTGCTTACATTTGATAGTGCAGCTCCTCTAAGAATGCAAGCTAGAAGACCAATGCCATATACTGAAAGCTATCTCGATGTCAAACATAACTCATTTTAGTAAGCACTCTGTAAAACTTCCATCAACAAAATAATTTTAGTTATATTTTAAATCAATTCTGATTCTTTATGAGCCAAATAATAGCTTGATCCTTGTTTTGGCTTGGGGGTGGGAGGCTTGGTTTTTTTAAAGCTTCCATTCAAAAAAACCTTTACATGAAACAGCATTTATTTTGAATAGACCACAGCAGTTTAATGAATCCACAGGTATTTTTCCTTATATTCAAAGTGGACATGAACATAAAGGAAGATTCATATATGTACTACTTCCAGGACTACTTCTCATGGACTTATTGTCTGGTCTCACAGTCTTGCTTGCTAGTTGCAGTGGTGCACTCAGAATGAGGAACAACTTCTGCAGCTTCATGTGCTAAAATTAAAAACTCAGTCTTGAAAGATTTATATAACTTCTGTACTTGCAGAAATCAGTTAAATGGAATCAAAATCTCTGATTTTGTTTAGCAAAATCTGTACAAAAGTTGGTTATAGTCATTAGCAGATTCCAAAATTGCAGTCCCAGAACAAATCTATTATATTTTATTTTCCCTTTACAGAACTGAAATTCATTCCATGTACCTGCCTATTTTAGCAATAGAAAGCTTTAAGAAAAATATTCTCAGCAAAATATATGGGGACACAGGGATAGGCCTGAAGTTCAGCCACAGTACAGCTTGACTTCACTGCAAACCCCACCGCACTGACTGAAACTCCATTAATTACTGTCAGGTCCTTGGCTGTCAGAAAACAACTGTTATTCCCCTTTGTTGTGTTATAATGCATGAAACTGCAGGATCATAGCAGATATGAGGCATTATAGAGCCAATGAAATAAAGCCTGAGTAATTCACGTAACTACTCTTTCAATAAGTCTGGTATATCTGCCATAGTTTTTCAGATGGAACAAGACATGAACAGTACATTTGTCAGAGTTTTCCCCCATCCCATCTCCCTCCTTGGGTAATCAGGTGTTTTACCAATATGGTAACTCAGGATGTGTCTGTCAAAACAGGCTTTGACTGGAAATGCTGTTCTGACAAAATAGAAAATACAGCATGCTTTGCAGGGAAAAACTCTACAAACCTAAATGTCAGATTTCCCAGATGACACAACAGTCATTTTCTGAACAGCTTTGTTTAATAAGTTGTTGGTATTGGTACTACTCTGATTTTCAAGCTGAAGCTTTTCAAAAGCCAAAGCAGTTTCCAACGAACTAAGTCCTTCTGTTGGGAGTTTCTTAAGGAGAAGATCACAAGAAACTACTACTCTATTTTTGGGTTTTGAGTAGTCTCAAGATGTGGACCTAAGGTATCACGCCTTGCAGTGATCTAAGCTTTGTCACAGCATAGATAATAGTAACTATGGCCTCATCTATATCAGAGTGTCATATTCTTCTACTCAAGCGTCCAAGTGCTCATGGTAGAAACATTACTGCTTTACCTACTTGCCACAGCAGCCACATAAGTACCCAGAGCATTAATACTCAGCAACCTTAACATCTAATAGCACGTGTGATGCATCTGCAGCTCCATCCTATTGCTAGGATAGTCAAAAGAACTTCTTCCCTTTTAGCATTTCTTTCTAATTTAATTTGAGGGTACATAGTTACCCAAGTGGCATATAAGCTCTAGGGTATGTTTCACTGCTCCCATTGGAACAAGATGTGAGATTCAGTGCTGATTGATTTTACCTTAATGACTGAGCAAGAGCCTCATGGCAAACTTTAGTTCAGCCTTATCTTGGCAATGAAGAAGGATGGCAACACAACCCCTGTGATTCTGAATGGCAGGACTGTGCAACTGCATGTTGGGATGGTTGGAAAACAATCCTGTTCTCTTTCAAAAGCATCTCTGCTGAAGCTTACAGACAAAGGTGGTGGCAAAGAGCTTTCAGAGCTATAGAAATTCATATTTCTACTTCCTCTGAAGGAATGTAAATAGGAAAATTTCTATCTTGCTCTAACTAGTCTGAATGACCCCAATTAAGAAAATCTGTTCAAGTTTTTCATCTTCCTCTAAACAGAAGCTTAGATATAAATGTATATAAACAGAAAAACTAGTACCATTCAGAATTAGCTCACTGATAACCTGCCTCACAGTGGTTTATAAAACACTGATCCAATACGTCCCTACAAAGAGAGAAGAATAAACACAACTACCTGTACAATCAAAATGAGGAAAGCCCTACTGCATCCAGTGTACATAACGACCAAGATCCAATCCATTATGAAAATACTCTCTCAAAGCTCAGCAAAGGATACAAAAATAATAACATCAGTATTTCAAAAGTTTTCCACTAAATAGTTTTCCAATAGTTTTCCACTACTTTTATGTTTACATGGCAGTAGCCAGTAGAGTCCAAAACTGCACAATTTTCATGTTACTCAGAAAACAAAAAAACCCCAACAACAACAACAACCACCAAAAAAAAAGGTCGTCTCAGAGATAAAAACTCAACCCAATAACCAAATGGAGGCACTCAGGACTCACAGAGCTGTCAACATACTAAAGCCACTGTGCAAGACATTGCTGATATTATGGCAGAAGTGAAGAAACATTTTTTCACTTCCTACACAGCTATGACATATCCCTAAAAAAGAACTCAGTATGCCACAATCTATTGGACTCAGGATGTGAGTTGTGCCATTAGTCCTCTGGTGTCACATCTGAAGAGCCCTGGAAAATCAACAGAAAACACCTAAATTGTCCCAATGTAATCACATACATCTATCTAGAAACCAGTTGGAACAATCATTATTCATGTAAATATTGCACAATCAAAAACTAAATAAAGAAGAATAAAAATAAGTATTCTGCTTCTACATCAGATCATGTTTGTTGTAGTTTGGGTCATCTTGATACAGTTGATTTCAACAAAAATACCTAAAAGGAAGCAAAAAGTTTTTGCTCTTTCAGGCTCCAAATGTATAATGGTATCCCCACTATAACTAGGAACTAAAGTTCTGAAGTTATCACACTACTTACATTCAAAGTTCATTCAATTCAAAGAGAGTACTTCAAACAACTCTTATTATGTCCTGGATGGATGCTAATACCAGGACAGAAATAATAAAAAACCCCTAAAAATTACCTTGCCTTTACAAGTCTGTTTAATCTAGAAGTACTAAGATCTCTAGCCACGCTGCTCAGGTGCATTTAACTTTCTCTTTCCACAACTTTACATGATTAAAACTTCTGAAAATTTAGCCAAAATTTTCAGTGAACGTTTTTGTAAAAATATCATCAGCGATTTGCCACCAGTTCGTTCACCACAACTACTTGTCTCCAAGCCATGTACTACTTAGACCTAAACACTCAGCAAAGAGTAGAAAACAGGCTGATCTTCCTTGCATCCCTCCCTCTATTTGAAACAAATGCAAACTGTGAAAACCAAAATAACAATACTGTGTGAAGTTGGTAACGAGCTGACAAAGTTAGAGTTAAGAAACTCTAAGCATAAACAATTTTTAAGATGAGATCCACTATGGTCTTCACACTTCTGCCACTGAGGTTGCTTAAACCATTTTTAGCTGTTTTTATTTAAGCTCTGAAAGTGGAGAGTTCTGGTTACTCAGATCCTGAATTGTTGACTGTTTATCCCTGACAAATTTTGAACACAACCTGCTCACTGACATCCACTGACCTAAAAACATATACCAGTAATTCAATAGCAGTGTTTGCTTATGGCACCACTTAGTTTCAACCATTGTTTGCAACACAAACCACTGGTAAACAGGATGATGACTGATTGACTGAATTTTACTGAATATGATGAGTGGCCCTGAGATGGCTATTGGCTTGATCCAATCACTTTGTCATCACAACAACGAGACACAAATGACTATTCATATCTTAGTTTAATTACAACAAGATTATTCAGGCTTAACCTGCATTGATTTCTGTAACCTTTATGAACACCTAATGAGTCTGTTTCTCTCTTGTTAACAGAAAAAAATTTTCCAAAAAAACCCCAAACTCTGAGAGTGCTGATAAACCTTTCTAAAACAGAGAACTAGAGAGTATGGCTAATGGAAATGGTTCGGTTTTTCTTCCTTTCTGTGATTTGGATTCAATTATCTTACCTCTGCAGTGGTATTCACTGTTTCCAAATAAAGATGGCTGCTTATTAGTAACATTCAGGATTTTCAAAGTGTCATAATGTATATAAATCTGAGCCATCCACTCATTTTAATTTATTTACATGCATATTTTTTTCCTCATTTTACATAGAACTTGCAACAGACTATTTGTTATACAGAGCAATACATATTAATTTTGCAAAGATTCCCCAAATCATGTGCATTATATCAAAAGATCTGGTTTTAGGGTAGTAACATCACAACCTTGCAGTTGTTGAGCATATATAAGCAACTTAGACAAAAGAATTTAATGAACTAATTTACATCTACCAAAGTGCTAAAACACCACAGTTCCTAGTCGTACATCAACTGCAAATTTGGGGACATCTGACTTGAGAGCTGAAATGAAACAACTTTTATCTCTTTTTCCTTAAACACTGCCTCAAAAAATCGTTATGATGCTCCACGGAAGCAAGTTTCTCATTTGTTTTGCAAAAGTCTGTGGTTTCGTAAACTAGAATAACAGATATATGTACTTTGTCAGAAAACTCAAATATAACTGGAAACAATAATGAAGTTGGATTCATCAGTCTAATGCCTTGAAAAGTTCAGCCATGCACTCATCTCTGCAAAAAAAAAAAAAAAATTAAAAAAAAGAAAGAAAAAAAATCCCTGTTCTCAGAATTCAGACTGTTATTTTAAGCTAGCCCAAACTATGTTAATAAGGAGGTTAAGACTACGGTCTTGACTCCTTTATTTTTTGTGAAAGAAGTGTAAGTAATATGTGCACCGTCTATGTTTGGAGTTTATGATAAACACAAAACTTGATTATCCAACGTAAGAGTAGAAGAAAGTAAATTCAAAGTAAGATCAAAGAAGGAACAAAAGTGTTCAGATAAAAAAAATACTTGCTCGGTAGTAAGAACTGATGATGATGATGATGTATATTGTTCACTATCAATAATAATTTTCCAATTACTACCTTAGGAGGAACATAAAAAATTTAAAATCCCTAAAACATACACAAGCTAAGTTCAATAACACTTGCTAGAAGTAAAAAAAAGCTGACTTTTCTTCAGATTACCTATATCAGCAGAGATCAATCTCTAAATTTTTCAGCCCCAGGAACTGTTTTCTATCAAAAAAAATTCTAAAGTATCCTGTGCTATTTCATAATTATTCCTACTTCTTGGCACAGTCATGATCCCAGATAATTTATAAGATGATGAAAAGGAATCACTAGCTGGAGTAATTCATTATTAAGTAATTGTGTGTCCTCACACAACCACACTTAGGTCTCCATCTTGTAATCATGCCTCTACTTGCCTGATGGCAAGCATGGCTGGTCCTCAGGACTGATGTCATAGATGTAATTCCATGTATGAGCCTGACCAGACCTCCGATAAGACAAAACTTGTGCTGGACACCAGGGAAGATTTGCTAAATTTTGTTGCTGCAAAGCTCTTCCTACCATGCAAGTTTCTTTCTAATGCCACATAAAGAGATTTAATAGTTGATGGAATCTTATTTTTTGTTGGCTTTAATAATACAGTTTAAAATGCTGCTTGGAACAAAATATTACACATTTCATGTGTATTTGCTTTGATTACATAGAAGGAACTGTTCTGATTACACAGTGAGAAAAGTGAAAGAAGAAAATAGAGCAATGAAGTTTAAGAGATCATTTATTTAATAGTCCCTGGTATACAGATTACAGTGGCAAATTTTTCAACTCATCAGAATTTCATATGAAGAGATACAAACCACTAATTAAGGTAGAGGAATCCAAGACTCAGTTATACACAAACTACATAGATGAAAACGAGGGGAGCATCTGCTCAAGCTAGAATACTCACAATGCATAAAGCAGTAAGTGTGTGAACAACTGAATAATCTGTAAATGTTGAAAGATTTTGGAACAGTTACTATAATCCATGAATTACAGAGTTACAAGCAGGAGCAGCTCTTACTTCACTACATTTCTGAACATACCAAATTGTTATAAGATTGTTCCTCAAAACAAAGCAAAGAAGAAATAATCAAAGAGTAAAACAAAAACAAATGTAAACACCTATTTACTTTATATTATAGCAAACAGACTGTTCTTTATGAATTACCAATAAGCTTCAAACACACCATTTTAATCACGAAAGTTAAGTCTGCTAAACTTCTTTTGGCTCATTGTAGAACACACTTAAAAAAAAGCATGATCATGATCTAAGAGTTACATATATGTAATGCTTTTACTTAAGTAGGAATATATAAGCCATAAATTTAGTACTTATGATCACAGAAGTCTGAAGTAAATAGTTACCTTTCACAAAAAAACCTTTTTCACACTAGAGAAAATACCAAAATAAAAGCATAGTAACTTTACTAAAAAAAAAAAAAAACAAACTCAGGCATTGCTCTAGTTTTAAATGTAAGTAAGGAACTCTCTCTCTCTCTCTCTCTCTCTCTCCCACTCAGGGAGTGCAAATGCTCATCAAAACCAAACAAAAAACACCTATAACACATTATTGCATTAAGGGAGACCGTAGTTCCAGCTCACACCCCTAGGCTCATAGTTCCACAAGAATCTTTACTGCAAAGAAACCTGCTGACCTTTTCTTAAGCCTGACATATCTGCTGTGTGCTGAGTGACTTTGAAATTCAGTAATAAAAATGCCTTGAGGCTCAAAAAGTCCCTTTTCATTAGGACATGAAATTCCACTCATATTCACCTGTAAAAAGAACCATTAACATGTAGATTAATTTAAAACTAATTTCCTTCCTTCCTTCCTTCCTTCCTTCCTTCCTTCCTTCCTTCCTTCCTTCCTCCCATCCTTCCTCCCATCCTTCCTCCCTCTAAAAAAACACTGAAAACAATCTAACAACCAAAACTACATGTGCTCTGGGGCCAGGCTTCACAGTACTAAAGGAGAAGCAGCTACATTTAGTAACATGGATACATCTTGGAATTCTAAATTAACATAGAAAAGGAAGGCTTTTCAATGGAAATTATAGTAAATGATGGCGTTTTTATTTCTGAATTTTTAAAATTAACTTCTCCAGAGAGAACAGGCTGTGTGCTTGTGTTTCATAAAGCTCAATTCTTCTTACATGAAGCAAAATGCTTGATTTATTATTTTTTAAAAATGCTGAATTCGACATTTGTTTTTTGCTGATTACTGCCAATCTTGGTTCAATATACAGTAGTTTTATAGCACAGTAACTCCAATGCCTTTCAAAAGTTCTACACCTGCGTAAGGGATTAGAATCATGATCACAGATGTAATTAAATTGTTTAATTTAGTTACATCCTAGGGATTATACTTTATATCCCAGAAAAAGGATATTCTTCACATTCCTATTTCAGTCACCTTCCTCTAGCTTCATTTATGAGGATCTGACTGAACATCCAATATCATGCTTATTAGCTTCTACTCACCACTTCACAAAATGGCAACCACAACAACCCGGAGTCCTGAAAACCTTGTAGGAACAAGTTTTCTGTAATTTTTTTCAGCACACTCCATCTATCTAAATATTATATGAAGCTTTTACCATTTAATCCTTCCAGTCTTATACTAGCTTTCCTTTCAATTACAAAAATTCTCCTTTTTTTTTTTTTGGTTATGTATTTATTTACCGAAATATAAATTTAGCTAATGTTACCTATTGCTATAGTTTATGACATAGAATCAGACCTTGGTAGTCCCAGACTGTATTCCTGCCCATCTCAAACTTAATGCAAATATATATTCCTAAATCATGGCATCAAAAACAGCTAGGTTCTTCCTTGGCGCCAGGAAGGCGAATGTTCCTTAATTTTCTATCCCATAGGAAAATAAATTGGAATATCTACACTGGACCTCAGCAGGTTATCTTATTTACATAATTGAAATGACAAACTAAACCCCTACAGTACAGAAATGTTACTGTCTACAATGTAATGAAAGCATGTTGCTGATTTTTGACCATAACAAAAGAAATTTAAAGCTTTACTAATTTTCTCATCCTTTTCTACCACAGAATAGGAATATTCTTTCTATTTTCACACCACTCAGTGTATGGCAGAGCATAAGATCTGAATAATACTAACAATAATAATAATAATAATAATAATAATAACAACAACAACAACTACAACAACAACTACAACAACTTTGGAGAACAAAAGCATGCCAGCTTCAAAGAGTTTCAGAAAAAGCTGGTGGCACAGTAAGAATACACGCCAGGAGTACATTTCCCTGTCTATCACTAACTCCAACACTTGCCTGAGGCAGAAAGGAGCTTACATATAACCAAAAGAGACAGACCTCTTTCTACTTACTATGAAAAATGGGGATCCACAGTTGTGTATCTTCAGAACTATACTTAGAGTCTGTATCAAAAGACTTCAACAGAAAAATGTTCTGTAATAAACTTTTTGAGTGTTATCTCTATACTGAAATTAATTACTTCTGTTTGTAAGCTGCTGACTTGAAAACTCATCAGTCAAAACAAATTTTAAGTTCTGGATTTTGTTTGATTCAAATCAGAGCCTGAAACAACAGAAATTACACCTGTTATTAGATTATATATTGTTTAAAGACAGGTTTCTGTCTTTAAATACAGTACAGAAACCTGACCTCACCTATAACATTTCTGTTGGTATATCACCATGAATCAGAAACCACCTGTATGGCAATCTCCCTTAATCTATAATAATCAGATATTTTAGTTCTGCAATACATTTAATAGATACAACAAGGGATATACTTTACAAGACTATATGTGGACTGAAACTGCCTGAACTTCAGAGATCTGGAAGATCACTCAAGCTTGAAGAGTTCATTTTCTAATGAAGAGTTGAATTGCCAATTACTAAGGGAAGACATTCAAAAGCAGTGTAAGTATATGAAAGATATTCTGAAATGACACTGCTAAAGCACTATCTGTACATTAAAATGCCCACTATTCTATCACCCCTGATTGAGATATTTGTAAAAATCAATAGTCTCTGAAATTATGTTACCATTTCCAAGACGTTTTTTTCCCATTTTCTCTCAAAGCCAACTCATTTATTACATTTAGAGCTACCAATACTAGTTTAGAACAAAAATTTCATCCCAGACATTACTGTATTTCTTTTAAAAACTACTATTAGCAAGTAAGGGTTTATGTGAAATACTGAATGCATGGGAAAGAAAGCTTGAAACTGAGTCTAAAAAGTCATGTTTTCAAAAATAATTTTTAAGCATGCTTAGAGTATTTTACATGAAATGTAGCATATTTACACAGTTTCAGTTTGTGATTATCATGCAGTCCTTCCAACAGGTTAACAGCAATGAAGGAAAAAATTAATGATTTCTAATACAGACTGCTAAGACTGTGTTTATAATTCCAAAAGTGTTGTGGGTAAATCAATGTCATTTGAAGAAAAGCAATGAAAAACAAGCAACAACAGCTCAACACCTTGAAAGATAGACAGCCTTGCACCTAGACAATGCAGAAGCAGTGGACTTCAGTGAACTTGTGCCAAGAAGAATTAATTCTGAGGACAATCTCCTAGGAAAGCACAGTTTTGGTGTTTTGGTCTGCTGAAACTTTGAGCAAGGCAGAGCATCCAGCGCTGGAGTTTACTGGTGGGAGTTGATGTGGTTTCTTAAGCTTTGGGAAACAAGTCTGTACACTCACAAGCACAGATCTCCGTTTCAGTTCCACTTTGCTCCACAAGTAGGAGACCTAGAAACTACTTAGGGCACTATGCATATTGGGAATTATCTTATATCTGAGATTATGGGCCACTCCTACATCTGCCAAAAAAACATTAGCTGATCTACTGATGAATTTTCCAAAAACGCTTTCTTTGGAGAATTAAATTACCTTTGTAGATGCAGTAAAATCTAATCAGTGCATTTTCTGAACATGATCCCTAGGTCTCTCTTTCTTATAAATATTAATGTACAAAATCAGGGGCCAAGCCATCCCAAAATTCATACACGCTATCTATAAATTTAGAAGTCTTAATGTGGTATTAGCACATAGAAACAGTAAACATCACACTTGGTTTTTAATACATTTAAATGTTGAATATTTTTCAGTAGAATACTCCCAAGGGACCTAATTAACCAAATGAAGATTTTTAAGATTAGCAAAGCACTAGGCATGTAGATGAAAATACAGGCTAAGAAGTTTGAATTTGCATCAGTGACAAGCATAAGTTTTAATCTTTGTGCTTTGTAGATGCATGAGGTGAAGTGGCATTTATTTTCTTCTTTTTATTGGGCAGCCCCAGGTTAGATAAGGTTATTTCACATGAAAACAAAATATCTGTCAATTCTCCCATTTGTGATTATATTAACATAAATTGAACTGTCATAACTAAACAACCTGCAATGCAAAGGAGGATGATTCAAAAATGATTGATGTCTGGCACCAAATAGGCAAGATCTTGGTTTCATGGTTATTCAGAAATTAATGACAGTGATTTGTTCATCAGATGACAGGTAGAATAAAATAAAAATTAAATAAATGTGAAATATCATAATACTAAACAATATTAATCAAAGATGTCCAGTAAATGAAAATGGTTTCATCCACTCAGTAGATTAGCAGACAAGTCTCCCAGAGAAATCACTGGCAGTTTAATTCATTAATCAAATTCTTAAAAAGGCTGTTTAAAACTACCATGGCGTCTATCATTAGAGCAAATACATAAGTAAATACAAATATGACTCTTTATTCTGAGTGAGTTAATGGATGTATCTTTAATGCTACCATTCCTAAATGTTAGTCTCCCAAAGTACACTTCTGTTGATATTTTAGTATGCCCCTAAAGGAAGGACCATGAACACAGAATTTGTCACAATGACAGAAAAAAAATTCATGAGGGTATACACATGATTGAAGCATTTCAAGCATTCAGAATAACTTCATTTTTTTTTCTAAAATAAATCCCAGTTAACAAGAACAGTAATAACAGGCATTTTTAAAGAATTTAAAAATTAAGAATATTTTTTTTAAGTTTGCTGACATGTTGATATGTGTGCATATATTGTCTATGTCTATTTGCTTATTCACATATACATATATGTACAAAGTTAAATGTGTACTTTTTATTTAAAAAGCAGCATCACTAGATTTTTGCTGCCTGACTGTTTCAAAGATAGGGAGACAGTTATTTTTCATATGTAAGTGCAAAGCAAAACACTTCTTTATACCAAAAAAGACAGTGTCGCTTTTACTGCTCTACATTAAAAGAAATTTTACACGTAATTCTACTCTTCCATTGAATTGTATGAGAATGCTACAGATGGTTTGTCACATCTTGATTAGCTCATTTTTCACAATGCTCTTGTGACACTCTGTATCATTTACACAAGGTTTATTTGTCAAAATCCCATAGCACCTTTCTGACAACAGATGTTTTGAAATTCATCCTATTTTGCTTGGCAAAGACTTATTTTAATGAACTTGACAGTATGATTTCAGTGATGAATTCACTGGTCATTTAACTCAGTTTAGAAAAACTAAAACCAGACCCTGATAAATGTCCATTTTGTAACTCTCACAATGTATTTTAAAGCAATCAGCCTTATAAAATATGTTTGTTTGGTTTTTTTTCACAAATGATTATTTACTCAAAACTATCCTGTATCAGATGTTTAAGTAATGACTTCAGCTTGCTTGTTTCTTCAGTTTCTCTCTTAAATAGAATGCAACTTTGAATCCACAGGTATTCCATGTATCACTTTGTGCATCAGGAACATGGACAGTAAAAGCAATGATAGCATTTTTTTTTTTTTTTCAGCAGGAATTCTTATAGATGAGCAGTAATTCTGAGACCTCAATGTAAACCAATGGATAAATATCACCATGTCTCATCATGAAGGAAAATAAACTCAAGGTCTGGTACTGCACATTTTACTGGTGAATAGCCTTTGTTCTAATTATTCTTGCTAAAATGTTCCGTGTCAGTGGTACAGGTTAACAGCAGAGTTATATTCTAATTCAGTTCTCTTATTCAAGAATGTGACAAAGTGCCTTGTGAAAAATGAATGAATGAAAAAAAGATGAATTCAAAAGTCTCTTTAAAGCCCCTTCTCACCTAAAAAAATGTTTGGTATCTCAGTGCTGCAAGGCAGTCATCTCCTCCTCAATTGGTAATATTGTCAAATACAGAGTTTTCCCCCAAATAAGACTGCTCAGGTGGTCAAGCACAATTGCTCAGTTAGTATATCTCCCTAAACTTCTTTTCTGAAGAGTATTACTTATAAAAATCCACCATAAGCCAGATACTCTAGTCTTTTAAAGCACACCCAGACCGCTTGGAAAAAACCCACCATAGATTTTCCCACTGACATTTTCCTGCTCATCTTCACTATATCCCTGTACTACTTAAAAATGGCAAGGTTTGGCTTGCATTAGGAGTTGCAAGAAATAATTTTACAGCAAGAAAAAACCATGTACCATGTAAAAATAAAATTGTGTGGATTTTGTTGATTGATGCTTTTTCAAATTTGAGCCATAGAAAAGAAGGAGGAAGCATAAATCAGGAGAGTTCCCTGATTACGCTTAAAATTATCTTTCCACTCAACCTAAAGAGGAGCTGTAGTATACATACCAAACCCATGGTGGCATTCTGTATAATGTAACAGAGGGTGGTTTGTACTTTATCATTGACTGGTAGGTATTAGCCATATTTCAAGTGATACTTAAGATTTTCACTCTTCACAATATAATCCTTTTGTTATAGAAATACTTGTTTCCTGAGGACACTGAGTAAATCATTACCATTTCTGAATGCTGTTGAATACCACAAAATTTTTAAAAAATTCTAGAAGTCACTGCAACACCATTTTACTCCTTTTATTTCTATAGTTCTAATACAAAGTACTGGATAGAATGCAATCACCAAGGTACCAGTTTTCTCTGTTGACTCCTGGTCATCTAGCCTTAAGAAGAACTGCCTGCAAAACCGGCTGGTCTGTATGGCAAGGCCCTGGCTGGGAACGGGCAACAGGCAGGGGGACCTGCACCTGGGCACCCACAGGGATGCCGAGAACATCTGCCCCAGCTGCCGGCTGTGCCTCACCTCTCCCTGTGCTGACCGGGAAACCACCGAGCAGCGGGCAGCGGGACCCCTTCACTAAAGCCAGGCTGCACCTGCCAAAACCTTGGTGGCTCGGGGAAGGGGCTGGCGACCGACAGCCCCCGGAGAGCGGGCACCCAAAGCGCTGTGCGCTCTTTGTCCTTCAGAGGGAAACACAAGCGAGACGGAGAGGCGCAGGCCGGCGGGCAGGGCTCCCCGAGGGGCTCCCTGCCCGCAGCACACCTGTCGTGACCCACACCGGAGCCCCGGCGCGGACAGCCGGGCAGCCAGGCTGGCCCCGGGGGTCCCGACCGAAGGTCCGCCGGCTGTCGCCCTCCTCAGCCCGCGGAGCCCTCGGCCCGCTGCCGGGGAGCCGGGAGCCGCCGGCTGGCAGGAGCCGGGGCGGCGCCCGGCCCGGGAAGTTTCTCGCCACAGGTTGCCCCCTCCCGCCCGC
>VXBQ01014529.1:425683-446214 GCA_013400175.1 Phainopepla nitens
TGCCTCTGCCGCCCGTAAGGTTCCCAGGTGGCCTCGTGCGGGGCTCCCTTCCCGGGGGAAGAAGGAGGGCCCTGCGCGCTGCCGGAGGGGCGTATGGCCCTCCCCGTTCTCCCTCGCCCGCCCGGCACACCGAGGATCCCTCGCACGTACTCTCTCCAGCTCCCCGAGAGCGGCTCCCTGCCGGCCGCCCCCGCCGCCCCCAGCGGTGACACCGGCACCTGTGCCCGTCCCCAGG
This sequence comes from Phainopepla nitens, assembly GCA_013400175.1. Lineage (NCBI taxonomy): Eukaryota > Metazoa > Chordata > Aves > Passeriformes > Bombycillidae > Phainopepla > Phainopepla nitens. The sequence goes on from VXBQ01014529.1 coordinate 425,919, forward strand.
CGGGGGGCAGGGCAGGGCAGGGCAGGGCAGGGCAGGGCAGGGCGAGGCGACACCGCGTTCCGGCAGGGGCAGCGTGCCCCGCGCAGCCCCTCCGCCGGCCAGCCCGCCCGCAGCTGGGCAGGGGCACCCGCCCCTCCTCGGCCCGCGCAGCAGGTGAAGCCTGCAGGGAGACGGGGCTCTGCCTCATGGGAAGGTTTTGGAGCCGTGAGGAAGAAGCACACCTACGGGGCTGAGGGGACCTTCAACCCAAATACCAAAGAGATTACATGAGGCACCCACAAACAGCCACAGCAGGTGGATTTACTCATCACCAGCACCGTGTAAAATTATAGGCTATGTCTTGGAGCACTTAAGGAAGCACCAGCCAAGCTCACTAGACACAGAACACCTAAGAAGTACCTGCCCCGAGAAGTTCACAAGGCGCTGCAAGTAGTAAATACCATGTAAAATAAGGCATCCCACTTTTTTCATCTTTTCCTGTTTGGCTCTCCTCCCTTTTGAAATAACGGCCTAAAGTTTTTCAGATTTACTTTCTGCAAAGGCTAATGGTTAAAGTTTCTGAAGTTGGAGATAGCCAGAGGAAAGTTGAGGAATGAAACAAGCAGCTACAAAGAAAAATATGAAGTTCACCTATAAAGAGGGACAGATACTTGCACAGGCAATTATCATGTAATATCTATTTTTATACTGTTTTCACAGTACTCTAATATCTTATTAGATGGTTTTGCTGCTTTTTAAAATTTCTTTGCCTTTTTTTTTTTTTAACAGGCTTGCAAGTGTAAATATCCATCCAGAAAAATTCACTGCTTTGCAATACAGAACCTAGCATGCAAGAATAGGTTCTTGTTTCAGCAGAGGCTTCAGCTTCTTTGATATTGACCATTTTTCCCCTAAATCCTTTAATCTACAAAGCGCTATTTTTATACAGAGGGCAAAAGTGTATGGTGGGAACTCCAGTATACAGGGATTTTGTATTAATACTAGACCGACTAGGAACAGAACATGCACAATCGGATCTGGATAATACATTTTAATTCTATTTAAAAGTGTCTCTAAAGAGATTCAACTAAGACTCATTGGATTTTCTATCTGGCAATTTTTACAGGGCAGCAATTTCCTTACAACGGTTACAATTGCCTTAACTAACGCAATTAGACAGAGAGGTGGTAATTTAAAATAATAATAAATAAATTTCAGTGTAGTATTTTTGCATACTGCTTTCTTTTTTCCTTCCTTCTCAGAAGTGGACAAGACACGGAGTGGCCTTCCTTAAGACCCCTCAAGAGGGAAGAGCTCCTCTGAGAGCCGCCCCAGTGGCGGCTGCCCGGGCTCTGGTCCCCAGTCCCCCGTCCGCGTTCCCTGTCCCGCGGTGCTTGTGCTTGCAGCACCACGGACAGCGGAGCAGCCACCAGACAGGACACAGCCCCAAGTCAGCTCGGCTTGGCTGCTGGCTCCAAACAAAGGGATGAATGAGAGGGAGTAGAGTGAGATAGAGGCCAACCACCCACTAGCTCTCATTTTCTCAGGAATGCAGAGCTATAACATAACCCTAATATTTTCATGAGGAACTCCCTCGAAAAAGGTGTGGGTCCCAAGTTCCTCTTTATAGTATCCTATGATGCTGTGCATTATATACTATCTACTACTATTGTTCCTTTATTTTCCTTCAAATACTGGGCCTTTGCCAAAACATTGACATTTCTCAACGACATGATGCTCAGGGCGATGGCAAAGAAAAGCAAGAGAGAGGGTGAAAATGGGCGGTATGCCTATAGACAAAGAGAAAATGTGTTTTGTACTCCAGAGATTAAAAAAATAAAAAAAAGGCAAAAAAAAAAAAGAGCTTTGTATTCACATCTCAGAAATGCAGAGCAGTTGTTTACAGCTTGGGGTTTTACAAAGAAAACTCAAGAGAGCCATCTGGTGTCCTAACCTGTGATAAAATGTGTGCAATTCTAGTCAAAGCGAAGGTTCTGCTAACAGATGGATTGTACAAGTATGAACGTTACCTTAAGGACTAGGAACTGTATGAGAATATGCATTTAGGACAAATGGATGTATCTTAGTTATGACATTTCCTACATTAAAACAGAGTTTTATTTCTGATTAACAGAACTCTGGATATGAAAACAAATGATTAAAAGCCAAAAAGGGGGAGAAAAGATTTTCACTGCTTCCTCTTCTCCCATCTGTTCATTTCTAACTGGTAATTTATTATGGATTTCAGGAGTTTTCTAAACAAAAAAATTATAGAATCTATAAAATTGCTCCCTTGGATGAATTTTAGAGTAAAAAATTCAATATGTGTAAAGCATGTATAAAATACTTGCTTTATTATATGTTAGGGTATGAAACATTATTATTCCTTTTTTTTTTTTTTTCTGGGAACATCCCATATTCCATTTCAGCTAATTTAACAGGTAGATTTCAATGTGACCTTTTCAGGCATCAAAGTTCGATATTAAAATATACACCACTGATATTTCTGTATGTTCATGCACTAGAGATACATAAAATGCTTTTATAAGAAATTCCATTAGAAAAAACGCTATCCAATGCCTTATAGTCCATCCTTACCTAGATCCACAGGCTACAAAATCCATAGAACTTAAAATGTCATCTTTACACATTATGGGCTGTGGGGTTTTTTTTTTCTTTTTTTTTTCTTTTTTCTTTTTTTTTAAATTTATTATATTTTTTGCAATAACTTGGATAATGTTACAAGCTGCAGAGTAATATCTGTTCAATGGACTAATGAAAACTCTACAAAGTTCTTCCTTTCATAAACCATTTCACTATAAGCAAAAATATCTTTCTACAGGTATGTAGTATTGTGCACACATTTCACTCAAACTTTCTCCTCCCAGATATCCTGAAACCATTCTTGATATCAAAACCAAACCAAAATAAATCAAATAACCCCCAAATTTCTTACAAGCATGTATTTTCTACAAGTGAAAAATGTCAGATCATTACATTACTACTCAACATGTTTAAGTTTCATGAGATGTGGTGAAGTTTTTACTGCACTTGCTTGTGAAGAGTAGGGCACACATAGCTCACTTGTCCAGTTCAATACACTAAAAGATGATGAGATAAAGTCAGCTTACATTCTAGAAGTCATTAATAAACTACAGTGAATCTAGATGTTCTTTCAGACTCTACAGTGTTGGAGATTGTTTCGTGTCTTTGCAAATGTTTGGTTTTTTCCTTTGGAAGATGTTGTGTTGTATAGTAGCAAAAGCATTAGCATCTTACTCCTTACACCATTCCAAATAGAAAGGATGGTCTAGATGTAAAAGTACCAGCTTAGGCCTAACAATTGAAAGGCATGCATAAAAGTACATGTAGACCACTGGGAAAATTTATTATTCCAAGAAGAGACATTTCAGGAGTGGAAAAATTACTTGTTTCTAAATTGTGATGGATTTATTTTATCACCCTTGTGATGCTTCTGATCAGACTGCAGACTGATTGCCAAAGTACTGTTACCAGACGAAGTTGTGATTCTGATTTGTTGCTTCCGATAAAAAAAAATATTGAAGGTTGCTGATAGTTTTGGTGGACCATAATTAAAGTATCTAATTTCAATTTACATACTAAGACCCCTCCACTCCCCCAAATATCATAAGAAAATGTGATACAGTCCTACAAATAGGATTATTCATGTAATTGCAAATATCTTCCCAAGGCAGACAGTGTGTGCATATGGGGGGGATGGGTGTTGGTAAGCAACAGTAATTTTCAATTCTTGAATTAATTTTCTTGGGGGAAAAAGATGGAGCAAGAGAAATAATGACTTGAACAAGGTGAAACATAAAATCTATGGCTTACTTTATAGGTTGGTAAGTGTTTAATTTTACAAAACTGAATAAGCTGAAAAATGTCTGTCAACTCAAAAGATCACATTTTTCATGAGCAGACCAGTATGAAAACTGGTTATTAAAACACAGATATTAAATTCATTAACATATCAATTAACATTGATAATTTAACATATTAAAACATAGATAAGAGTTCTCTTTTCACATAGTTTATGTGCATTGCATATTCGTAAGAAGACTAGTATGGTATGTTTGTGCAATGAGCTGTAAACAGTTTAAATTAGGTCAGTTTTATATGTTCTTGTCTATTAATCTGGATATAATTCTCCTTATAAGTTATTGTCAATTTCCCAAAAGGCAATGTACTACGAAGCACTGAAATTTAAAATCCTTAACACCCTGAACACTTGATGCTCATTGATTAGACTTTGAGGAACATTAAGAACAAAATTTGTAAAATGTGATCATATGCTTCACAGAATTTGGATTTCTATCCTTTCACACTTCGTTTCAAAAGCACTCAGCTTTCAGTCTTAGAATTCACAATGTGCTCGAGGAGCCAAAATCATACCTATTAAAATTTACTAAACACACAGAAGGTTGTCCTGGTTTAGGGCAAATTTGGGAGTCCTATGGAGTTACTTGTTTAAATAGGTCAGGTGAATCCATTTATTTAAGACAAAAGTGAGCTTCCAATATGTTGTTCAAAGGACTGCTAATATTTTAGCCAACTTCTTCACAGGCTGTGGACTTATTTGACCTTATGTATCCAACTCATAAGAAAATTCCTGTATATGCAAGAATAAATAATAAATAAATAATGTAATTCCTGTATATGCAAGAATAAATTGGTGCACCATGCAAGGAAGTCCAGCATTAGATGACTGGTTATGCAGAGAACTATCAAAACATCCTATTCAAATGCAAAACACTATTCAAATACATAACACCTACAATGCTGCCTGTAGTAGCTCAGGTGCAATATTTCTTTTTCATTGATCATTCACTTCTTTCACGTATTTCATTCATTTTTTTCACATATTTCCTGAGAGATGTGTAACTCAAAGGACTACACTAGATATTGGCTTATCTTTAGACATTACATAATTCTTAGATTGCTTGGGTTCACTTTTGCTTTTTTTTGACTTTGCTTGGGTTCACTTCCCTTTCCAGTGCTAAATTGCACTGATTATCCTGCAGTAATGTGTCCTATGAATAGTCTTGTGTCAAGTAAAATACCTGCTTTAATTCAGTTTCATTTTTATTCCACAGGCTAACTCTTCAACCTTCAACAGGGGAGAAAGGTGGATGAAGATTCTTAACACTATTTTTAACAATTGATCTTTCAGATAAGATGTAGGATTACATCTGCTAACTTTTAGCAAAGCTCCTGTGACATCTTTCATGACTCTTCCCGTTTTTCACTCAATAGAGTGAAAAGACAGTGAAAAGATCTGTCCTCTACTTCTGATACCACTTCTTTGGAGACCAGGTGAACAAAAGAAACAAGCTGGGTTGACAGGGGTACCTGCACAGCACACAGATCATATGAGGATCTCTAAAATAGCTCACCCAGGCCCAAAACTTCAACCCAGTAACTCTCTTTTAAACAGTTAACAACAACAGTGAATGAAGAAAAAAAATAGGAATCAAGATCACTTTCAGTATATAATCCAAAAAAGTGATTAAAAAATTAAATACATTGTTGTTTCTGCAGTGACATAGATAATATTTTATCTTTAAAAATGAAATAATCTCAGTAAAGAGAGGTTTGTAATAATTAATGAAAGACACATAATACCATTAATTTTGTTCTTACTGAAGCTAATAGCATATCCGCCACAAGACTGCTGCAAACAACGCTCTGGCAACACAAGCCAGAAAAAGGACTTTCGTTAAAGAAAAACAAACACAAACACCCCCCCCACCCCCCCCCCAAATCTCTAGTCCACACAGCTGCAGAGAGCAGTTTAAGATTTAGAGGCCTAAAAACAGCATGGAGAGCTCCTTCATTAATATGCACAGCTTAAGCCAACATCTGTTGCATTTACTTATCTAGCCACAGCAGGACTTGTCTGCTTTGCTTGACTTCTGAAACATGCAACAGACTTTGCTGTTATTCTCTCAAGTGACTGAAAGTCTCTGTAAGGTGAGTCTGCTTAATTTTATTCTGCAGAAAAAAAGGGAACACTGTTCCTAAGAAATTCAGTCTCTACAGTGAATTTGCTCTGGAGTCAGTACAGCTGGCAGAGCATGTAAGCTGCTGTACCCGTTTCATGATACTCTCCAGTGAGGATTTCCTGCACCTAGAACATATTTGCAAATGGATTTCTTGTTTCCTTGGAACAAATATGAAAACACATGAGAAAACAATATGAGAAAAAAGCATGCAATATTTTTGCACCCTGAGAGCAAGGAAGATGCTGGATTTTGACCATCTCACAGAGACCCAGGAGAAAAAGCACATAATATCCATTAAAATAAAATACTGAACAGAAAAGATAGTATGAGCAGAGATGTACATGAATTGTTATCTTGAGAAGCAGAAGGATGACTCCCCTAAAAATACATCTAATAATATTTTAAGTATAAAAAGTTATTTTTACGAGTGACAGGAAGAGCTGGAGTATGTCTGCCCCTGTGCTTGAATGCACACATGCCCACACAAACACATCCACAACACCACTTTGTTTCTTTGAAGAAAGCATGAAAAATACTCCCTGACAAATAATCTAGGAAAAAATGGTCTTATTTTCTGCTCTGTGACCTAAAATTGACAGTGTGATTAATTTCACAAAATAACTTTCAGATAGTTGTCCTTGTTTGCAATTATTCTACCCTTTATTTTCGAATAACTTTTGCTTTGCAATCCCTTTCATACTGTTTTTAAGACATTTACAATGAAAAAAAAAATACAGTATTTCTCTGGGTACTGAGGGGAGAAAACATAGATATAGAACAATTCTGGCTAATGCCATGTTCATCCAAATAGTAAACCTTGATCCTCTCTCAGATCTAACCACATAGACATCTCCCTTCCTCTGGGGTTCAGACCAATATTCTCTGAAAAAAGTCCCATACTGTGGTCCCCTTTCCAAACAAACAGAAAATTAAGTGTATTGTCTAATACTTCTATTGAATGCAATAAATTGATGACAGATATAAATCTCTGAAAAACAAGTATGGCTAGTTTCTTTTTAGTTCATCTAGATTTTCAGAAGTATCTGACAAGCTTATATAGTTTGTATTAGCATAGGAACAATTTTTTTCCTTTCTCTCCCCCTCAATGTTTCTTTCACCCTATATTATTTCTTTAACTGAAAGATTTTCTTTGCATTGACACACTATTGTTAAGCAAAAGATGCAAAAAATATTATCTATTACCAAAACAAAAAAAAACCACAACAAAAAAAAGCCAGGAGGAAACTTTCTGGATATCAGCCTTCTCTTCTCTCTTTGATAATCAGTTTAATTTAGCTCTAGCTTCATTAAATGCAGTGGTATTTGCTGTATAAGCATTTCCATTAACTTCTTCCAAAACAGACACCTTGATTTCTTCTATAATTCTTCATGTCTTTTAAAAAACCTAACAAAATCAGTAATGAATGCTTTGATGTAAAGAGGAAAAAAGGGTATTTAAGAACTTCTGCTTGCCCATCTTGTTACTTATATGAGCTAGAACATCAAGACAAATTTCATAGACTTTTGCTATCTTTTTATTTATTTTGTAGACATGATAGATAGAATATAAAGAATACTAGAATTATCTTTAAATACTGAAAAAATTGCAGTATCTGCTCATGTTCCTGTGGTGATATTCCTGGCTATTAGTGCAAATACCATAGCATTTATTATTAGTGGTAAGAGCATGACTACTTCTAATATAGAGACCTGATTTTACAACCCAGTCTTACAAAGTCAATACAAAATATCTGACAGTTAAGACTTAACTCATCAAAACCTTTCAACATCTCTCTAATGTGCAGTGCAATTATCTGATTTGCCAGCAGTGGACACTGTTTGTCTAGTTATTCACAGATATACTGACTGAGGAATATCTTGCAACACATACTGGCATATTTTTCTTTTATTCCTTTCACTGCAAGTACTTTAAGAAAAAAAAAAAAAAGAGTTATCTGTGCCAGACACAAGCTGAGTAAATTGTGTGCTAGGAATATTTTTTCAACATCTGTGTAATAGCATAGTGCCCATCTCTAAAACAAAAATAAAATTAAGTAACTTCAGGAAAAATAAATAAAGACATTGACATGGGGGTTTTATCTTAATCATAATAATTTCAAGTTGTAGAAGATGTTCTGATGTAAAAAATAAACAATTTGTATTTTTCATAGAATGTCGTTTATGAGAATGAAACTGTACAGCCTTTGCACTTTTCTATAAAATTCTTGCAAATGAGATGAGCAAGCTAAAAATGCTAAGGAGAGTATTTACTTCAGTATCCTGTACCATTTGTTGAATAATACTGTTGTTCAAGTTCTGAAAAGGATAATTTTTACCCGCTGATATTTTTACAGGGACTTTGATGTTAAGCTGAGAAGTAGGGGTTTGGATAGGATGAAAGAATAGCTATAAAATAGCTGTAAGACCAACACAAAGAGTTGCAGAAGGTTTAGTAGAAATCAGCCTAGCTAGCTGGAAGACAGTTTCCATTCATCTTAAAAACAGAAAGTAAATCTAAGCATTTAAAAAAAGCCATGCACAGGTTTAATCACATCTAATAATATCTTAGGCACTATTACAACAGTTACAGCAATCACCTACTTATCTCAGTATTCAAATGGTTCATTAGGCTCCTCCTAAAATGCCTATCAGTCTAACACTTAAATAAATGCAGTTCTCATGTAAGAATGTCCAGTATCTTCATAGCATAATTAGCTCATTTTCTGCCTAATGCAGCTGAAACCTCACAAACAGGGCCCGACAGTCTGCTGACAGGACGTGTACACAGGACACCCACAAAGTCTATCAGAACTATGCTTTTTGTCAGGTGAAAAGTCACTTGTGTTCAGTGGTAGGATCATTTGAGATCTGCCTAAGGCTACTGTGAAGTTGCCTCCCAGAAAGCTGGGAACTTCTGACATATTGGTGTGAGATCTAGCTTCTAGCAGGCTACATTCCAAACTCTGAGAACCTGGAGTATCCACCCGGTCAATGACTTTTTTAGTCTTTTATTTTGTGTATAAAAGTGACTCAGAAGCCATCAGTCAGTACACCAACTGGCAACACGGAATGCTTGGACTAGACCTGCTCAGCCTTTGACACTGGTAGGCAGAACACTGTCCCTTCCCCAAGCCCGCTTTTCCCAAGCCATCCACCTTAAAACTGAACTCGCTACTGGTGGACAAGGTTTCTCTTCAAACTCAATCCCCTGGGATGCATTTATTACCAAAAATCTATAAGCATCCCTTGCACTGCCCTTCTGTGTTCAGGTAGGTCTTGTATTTACAGAGAAAAACTTCAATGAAAATTTATCACCCCAAGTCTCAGGTCTTTTTTTACTTATTTCCAGACTTGGCTCAAACTCTATGGAAACTTGACTTAACTACAGATGCAGGGAGGAAGAGCTAAATTAATATCAGGAAACAGCTTGATGAGTGGAAGCTCTCTTTGATGCAATCCAAACTGTGCTCTGTAAATAATAAGTGAGAGGTTCTGGCTATGCTATACTGACAAGGAAGAACAGAAGTCATTAGAAACAGAACAATCTGGCAGCCAAACTGCTGTGAACCTTAGCTCCTTTGCTAATGTTCTCTCTCTAGAGACAAAGCAAGGCCCTTTCTGGGCCTTAAAGCTCGAAAACAGACAATGTACATACCAAAATTTAATGTGAAGAAGAAAGGAAACTTAAAATTACCATTGCAGTGGTACACATGTGAAATAGGGTATTAAAGGGTATTATAGGGTATTATACCATTCTTTAAGTATCACTCATATAAGTAAGTTTTTGGTGATTTTGTTTGCTATTGTGTCAGACAAAATAATAGTGCCTTGATACCACTCACATATTTTAAATTCACTGATAATACCTTGGATACAGGCAGATCAACTTTGCACTGAATTAATTTTAAAAATAAACATCCTAATTAAAAAAAAAAAAAAAAAAAGACCAACAGCAGCAGACTTGGATCTGAACAGCATATAGATATCTCTAAATCTAATGGTTTTCTTTTTCCCAAGAGAGAAAAACACTTCTAGTTTCACTGTTTCACAACAGGATCTTTTAACAGAAAATGTATGTAAAAAATAGTTAAAAATATTTTATATTATAAGGTGCCTGAGCACAATTTATTTCTGAAATTATTTATGATTATAAGTCAGCACATTTAAACACATGGAGCTCTTGGCAATTTAAACGTTGACTGCTTCTTACATGCTTCACAGGACATGGGATTTTCTGAAGCACAACCTTTACCACTTCCAGTATATTTTCAAAATACTATTTTCTGATGCCCTTGATTTATGAACCCTAACATTCAAACTTTCTCTCTACAAGATGTTAATTTATCAGCGGTCTACACAGGCTCAAATATGAGTATCTGCAGTTGCCTGACAAAGCTTAAGCAATTTAGTTCTCAGACTCAGAAAGTTCTCCAAGGATCATCACAGGGCATAATTTCTTACAGTTTTACTTAAAAATATTTATACAGTAATTATGCTTTAGAATGGCATAGATATATAAATGAAATGAAACACACAGCGACACAGAATTTTCCCACTGCCAAAGGGGAAATGTAAGACCAGAGTCTGGAACACAAAACCTCAGACAGCCCATCAGGAGTGAATGTAAATGCAAAGATAGGTCCAAGATGGAAAGGCATAAGAAAACCTGTCTTTAAGAGTCCTCAAAAAATTTTTTTACAAGGATGAAGGAATTAAGGAATTAATTTTATATATGTATACTGACACATGTGAAAACATACAAATGAGGGAGAGACTAGAAAATAGTATCAATAAAGATACTGTTCAAATAAATTTGTAACCAATTTAGTGATCTAAGCAAATTTCAAGTCTATTATTACTAAATTAGGACTATTTTCTTCAAGTATTCAAGAAAACAGATGAAGCTACAGAAAAGTCCTTTTGAATCAAAGAACAAATCACTTTTGCAGACTGAAAAATAAACTGACCAATTTTTCTCTATGAAAATAATAGTATATGACAAAAATTGCCAAAAAATTTGTACTTATTTATTTAAAGAAAAGAAAAAAACAATTCAAAATAAGAGTATCATAGCGTTACCAATAAACAAACTTGATTTTACTGAAATGGAAATCTATATCATAACTTATCATATATAGCAAAGTTAGAACAAATGTTTTAATAATGTCAGTCATCACTAACAACTTTGACTAAACAAGAAGGAACAGTATAATATCTAAGGAAATACAGAGTAACAATTCATGGAGAAACCTTGCTGTGCCTTTTTTTGATTCAGTCCAAACAAAAACTAGGACCTTTTGTTCTCATGCAAAAATTAAGGCAAATTAGTGGATTTTCGGGGAAAATCCCCATCATAAGACAGTTACCTTAACATGAACTGTCACAGAGTTTCAGGAAACAGTGGTATTCAGCATCCTGTGTGTACAGGCATTTTTCCAACACAGATTCTGAGCTGCTGAATGCAAGACTCCATTCCTCTTTCATTGGCCTTAAAAGTAGTTTTTAGACTTAGATTCCTCAGCCTAATTCTGCCTCTCTGAAATGCACCTCTGATGCTTCAAACACTATGAAGTATTTAAGCTCCTATAAAGGTTTATACCAAGAAAAAAAGTTTGTTTATCAGCTTTTTAGCAAAGAAATTTTCAAAGTTATTAAAAAAGTTATCAGTTTTCAGTAGTTAATAAGTGGCTGTTTGAAATAGGCTTTCTGTATTCCAGCATCAGCTGAAATATCCTGGATTTCCTTTTTTATCCTGCTTATAATGCTCATGCCCATCAGAAATCTTTAGGCCATTTACATTTTCTCCCAAAAGCCAGAAAGAGTGCTAATTAAAAGATTATGTAAAACAGTTATAATGTGAGGCACTGTAACAATATAAATTATCAGGGATTACCACCTTTCATGCATTCAGTTACATCCTGCTGGAAGTTTAATATTTTGTATTGTAGCTCTGATCATTTCTCCTGTGATGCCTGAACACATCCCAAGACAGATCTCCTTTCTCTTCTGACTATACTTATTCAGCATTCTAACATATTAACAAAATCTGGTGTACATGCACTTTTTTGCACACAGGAGCTTCCACAGTGACCTTTCAGCTGAGAGGAAAGTAACTGCAGATTTATTATCTAGCTAGCAGAAATTAACAGTAGTGTGAGCATCTATTCTCTGTGATAAGAGCTGGCTATCTCCCCACTGTTTTTCTGCAGGTAAGTGGCAAGATACTTGCCAATGATGGGCTTTTGGGCTGGAAGTGAGGAAGGGAAATGAAAGTATTAGATGAAAATCTGAGATTCTCTGTGTTGTAAAGTCCTCCCAGCTTCCAATACATATTCAGAAAAAAAAAAAATCAGCAATTTTCACACACACTGAGTTTGAAAGAACATTTCCATTTTAAAGCCTCTTACATTAAAATATTATATAATCCATTGGCCTTTTGTAGGAGCTTAATGCTAATTGTATTCATTAAACAAAGCCAACAACTAAAAAAAATTATTGATGCAGTTCTGCCATAAAATTAAACACTATACCTTATTTAGCTAAGACACAATGCACAGGTTTACTCATTCTAACCATCAGCACATGTTGACATTGCCTTGGAAAAATGAATTTTAATTTCATTTGAATTTAAAGGCAGGCTAGAGATACTGCCCTGCTCTGGGATGCACAGAAGTGCAAGCAAAAAGAGCCCCTCTATCTTTCCAATATCTCCTTGTGGATATTCAATTTTCAAATGCATATTAATGACAACAAACTGACTTTTCCTGAAATGTATTTCCTCTGTCCCTTCTCTCTATTGGCGGACAGCACCAGTAATCTTCTCATTTCTCTGTTCCATTACTTTGGCTTTGTTAACTTTGTATTGCTACCAAAAAACCACAACCTTTGCACATGGTCAAGATTCAGTCTGTGTTATTTTTTAATTGTGAATTATTTGGTGTAGCAACCTTATAATCAAATCTTACTCTCCTTTGCGGCAGAGCTTTCCTTTGGAAACCACTCAAGTACCCCCACAGTGTTATACTGCTCTGTTTATGGGGTATCTCCTGTAAGGACTGAGCCTCTGTGACAGCTGTGACAAGACATATCCAGCAGCCCACTGGTGATCTCCATATGCTAAACATTTCTGGTTTCATCCCCTATCCATCCCACTAATGGCTTTCTCCCACAACACAAAATATTAGGAGGAAAACAGTGCTGCTGCCAGCATCAGAATATTTCTAAAGTTTTGATGTAGAGCACAAAGCTGTACATCCTTTAATATAAATAAAACTACACTGACTACCTAACTTCAGTATAAACACAGCCATATTCTCAGTGGTGTCCATGTAGTCTTATTTTTGTGGTAATTACAATTATTAATACAGGAAAGGAAATGAACTCTGAAGAACAGTAGGTAGATTTTAAAAGAAAAAGAACAGTTTTTTCTCTCATACATTCAATATTACTGTCAATTAGAGGCAATCTCCTTGCTTATCCTCTGCCCACATAACATGGCAAATAAAGCAGCAAACACTCTAAACCACACATTTGGAAAATTAAAATTTTATTAGTAAAAAAAAAAAAAAAAGGGAAAAAAAGAAGAAACCAGTATGTATTCTTTAAAAGCCAAGATCATAGAGGCTCAAAACAGTCTAATTCACTTGTAATTTTTTTCTTAACTAATAACCTGACAATTGAAACTAGCTGTTATTTTATGAAAAACAACAAACACAAAAGCCAGGTAATACAATCTCATTCAGAAGTTGAACATCAGTGAGAGAAATGTTGCCCTATTCCCCTTTCCCTGCTCTCTAACCAGCAGGTGGCTCAGAGAGCAACAAAAATGCTTAAGCTCACCCAAAACACATTATGTACTACCGTTTCCTCACTACAAGATCAAATATAATTCCTTTATTATTTGTGTAATACTGATTCAACTTAAGCTCCAAACAATGCTAATATTACTCCGATTTTTGAAACTAACTCTCATGTTCATTATGACCCCTTAACAAATGTTCAGCTAATCAAAAAAACATTGCTAAGAAAACACTGTGGGAATCTGGAGTGGGAGATGATGCAGGAATGTGTATATAAGACATACAAGCATTAAGAACTCTTCGAGGATTCGGAGTTGCGACTGATACAGATTTATCATAACAGAAGATACAAAGAACTAGACTGAGGTCACCTAAACTTCATCCTAGAAGTTTGAAATTTAGGCTCCCTCTATATGGATGAACTTTTCCAAAGGAGACAAACACCCACTGAGACTTTGGAAAAATCTCACCACCCTCTACTGATTATAAATAAACCTGTGCTCCTACGAATTAGTTGAAACGAGAGGGGAGCATTCAACAGCTTTGGTAGGACAGGAACATTTTTTGCATCCAGCTTCTTACAAAGAGCTCTTTGATCTCGGTTTAGGTTCAGTAGCTGTCCCTTTTTCATAATCCATGTCAAGATTTTACAAGCCTATTTTGTCCAACCTACAGATAGGTTATGTTCATTCTTTCAATCCTGTATTTTGTTAACTATCCATTCTTTTCTGGAGTTCTGTCTCTCTCTCCCCAGGTGTGAGAGAAATACTGCAGAAGCTGTTCTTTTTCTGCTGAAGGTCAGGTTCAGAGCAGAATCAGAGAAAACATGAAGCAGCATGAAGCTGCTTTGCCCTGGAGTGCTCATGTTGTGTCAAGCTGCAGTTGGCATCATGCCATTTGTGTGTTGAATCATAGAACTGTTTAGGATGGAAAAGACCTTTAAGATCATCAAGCTGGTATGAAACAGGAGAGAGAACATTGATTTCTTTAGCACAGTCAACTTGTCTTTGTGTTTATACGGTCACAAATGTCACGACTTTCTGTAGATTCAGTAGGAAGATATTCAAATGAAAAGTGCAGAGAGAAATTAAAATTCGTAAGCTGCATCTATTTTAGCTAAATAATTTCCCATGGAAACCATTGCATTCAAATCTTGAAAGAATCATTTTCAGTAGAACATCTGGACATGACAGATTCATTGTAAGAAGATCTCAGGGATTAAGGGACAATAGGAATGATTTATTTTTCTTTTGTTTTTTTACTATCCGTAGCAGTAAGAATGATAAACAACCTCTGAGGATTATTATGCTCTTGGTTAATTTGGTAATACTTAATTAATCACCTGAGTTATTAATCTTCGTTAATCACATGCCATCAGACATGCTTCCAGTACTTAACAGTGGCAGAAATTACTGAATGTGTTTTTTCTGTCTCACTACCTTCTGCATCCAATTTTTTGCCCTCTCTTGCTTTTTCTCTCCATCCACAATCTTTGCATTTTCCTTCAGAATTCTAAATCCTGTTAAGTCATTCACCCATCCTCTAAGGGATTTTTAGACTAAGCACTCACTGGGCAGGGTAAAGAGCTGCCCTACCAATGGGAAGTGAAAACCAGGAAACCTCTCATTCTTTTGTTACAAGGCTACCAACTTACCTGCTGCTCTCTTCTCTGAGAAGGTATTTGCTGCACAGGGCTACAGCCTGAAAAGAAGAAAGAAACTCTCCCTTCTCATTGCCTGGTTTGTAAACTGCCATTCCCAAACCTCTCCAGTCTGCAAAAGACATGTAGCTAAGATCTCTTTATCTATATAGACATTTATATTTCTCTATTTATAGGCCAAAGCAAGTAAATCTGTAACTGCAGAGGCTTTTTTAAAAACTGAGTATAATTTTATTCTGTGCTAGCTGCACACCATGGCATGAGAATTTAAATAAATGCAATGTTTAAAGTAACAAAGAAAAGTTCTGAGCCTGATCTCCAGAAAAGGCTCTGGCTGTAAATACCAAGTGAACAAATACAAACAATTCCAGAGTAGTTTATAGCACTATTGAAGAAAAGAGCTAAAATTTTATTTTGTTAGTACAGACAAGGAACTACAGATGAAACAAATTATAGTTAAACAAACAAGCATTAAAAGAAAAAATGCTTGAAAGGTACTAATGCTCAAGAGTGATAACTCTGCAACCTATTACAGGTGGAGTGGACATGGCTTTAAAATGAATTTTAAGTAAGTTATACAAAAATCAAGGGATCTCATTTGCTGGTCATTTGTGGAACTGTCAACTCTCCATGTTGCCTATAAAAAGTTTGCAATACCAGCCTTATTTTGAATATCATAAAATAAATATCTACAATTATTCTGGATGCAGAAGGAATTGTCTTTTGACATTATTCCCCTGTAGCTGTGGAAAGATGATGTTTCCCTGGTTCAAACAAAATTTTATCTGAATGCAGAGTTTAATATGTTAGCATACAAAAGGATTATATTCTAGTCAGCAGAAAACCAGCAAATCTTTTTTTTTTTTTTTTCTGACAAAGCCTAAAACAAAAGGTGTAAATTCAAGGAATACTGTCAGATGCCTGTGTTAGAAGCCATTTTAATGAGAAAGATTCACAGCAGGTGTCTTAACCATTAAAAAACCCAGGAGCTACAAATTAAAAGGTTGACAGGCAATATGGGAATATCTAGCCATTGCTCACTTCTTGCGTATAATGCTGCAGTAGAAGGAAAATTAATTGCTATGTTGATGTCAGCAAGATGCACAAAAGAAATGTCAGTGATTAGTCAGTGAATGTTCCCACCAAGACACTGAATATGTTCAGACAACTTCTCTCCTCTTATGCAACTTATCCTCAGCTTTGAAATTCTGGAAGGGGCAATAAGTAGAGCTCAGCAATGAAGAGCCAAGAATGAGGATCCATCTCTTGTTTTGAAAGTGATTAGAGGTATAGAAATGCAATTTGCTGGTCACAGAAGAGATGGTCATCCTGTGGAGATGAAAGGTCTTACAAGAACACATTTCTCTTTGCACTTGCTCTGTGTGTGTTTGGATAGATATTCAGTTCCTAAACAAAATGTAGTTTCAATTTACATTGATTTATCCACTAGTCTTCAGCTCCCTCAGTTGAGCGCTGCTTCCTTCTTCCGGTGACCAACAGCTTTAGGGGGAGTAAGAGCAGCTCACACATCCAAGAGAAAAAATGGCTTTAGTTTTAGCAGTTAAAAAAAGCAGTTTGCTGGATATTCATGCTGACCCTGCTTGCCATGTAGTCACAGCGTTGGAGGGCAGAGAAGAGGAATGTGAGACCACAAAGAACCTAAGTCCTCCCAGATTAATGGCTTGGTATATTTTCCTAAAATGTCTAGCGCTCTGTAAGAGGCGGTTTCCTTGCATGCTCGAACTTCTGAAGTTTGCAGGTTAGTCTGGCAACTGTTAGTGGAAGTGTTACTGCTTCTGGAAGTCTATGACGGCAACATTCTATCACAAGGACTTCATAAACATTTAAAATAACTGAGTTGCATTTTTTAAATCAATGGAAAGCTACTTTAATGAATGTTCCTGAGGTTTTTTGTAAAGAGACATAATCTCATGCAAACACCTGGGCTATCTCAAAGTCAATGCCAAGGACATAAGATGATTTAAATACTTTCTATATTGAGAGAAAGGAGATGCTGTGGACTCAAGGAATTTTCAGACTATTTTATGTTCACAAATGTTCTTCTATAGTTCAGCTTTGTGATTACTAGATCAGCTCCAAAGTTACCTTTAGAAAACAAAGCTATAGAATAAATGTTAAAGCAAATTATTTTGTGTGTATGTGATCTCAGCTTTCTAAAAAAATACAGAGCAGTATGGCCCAAGTCTCAGTCGTGACTTTTGCAGTATAAGGCTTTTAAGATTTGACCTCTGCACTGGAGTTCACTGATACTTGGCACAAATATTCTCATTCCACAGGACACGTCCTGTGAAGACCTGCGGCTCTGTGGTCCTATCTTGGCTTTCCCTGTGTAGCAAATGACTGGTTTAAGTAATCTACTTATGAATTCAGATAATTTAGAGGAGGTTGTAGCAAGGTGGGGTTTGGCATTTTCTCTGAAGCTACAAGTGACAAGACAAGAAGAAATGGCCCCAAACGAGGCCATGGTGGGTTCAGGCTGGACATCAGAAGAGTTTCTTTGCTGAAAGGAAACACTACAACGTTTAAAATGCCTGCCCAGGGAAGTGATGGAGGCATCCTCCCTGGAAGAATTAAAGAAACAACTGGATGTGTCCCTTAGTTCTGTGGTGTAGTTGATGTGGTGCTGTTCAATCAGAGATTGAACTCGACGATCTTGGAGGTCTTTTCCAACCTTTATGATTCTATGATTGTCTTAAATTTTTCACTGACCTGGTTCCCCAATTATTTCAAACACGCAGATTCAATGAGTGGGTTGGGTGAGACACAGAAACTGCATATTTTTATTTGTTATAATGTTGAAAACCTCTTTCATACCAGCCCACTTCATAACAAGTGCTTATTTTCATTACAGTGATAGTACTAATGAAGTGACTTTTCATGGAATCAATGGCAAAATGTCAATGATTTTGATAGATCAGACCCAAAATAGCTGCCAATTACAGTACTCCAAATTTATTTTGAATGTGTTTAAAAATATTTATCTCAGTTGAGGCAATTGGGGAAGAGCTGCTTGCTATTTCAGCTTGAAAATTTATTTGTGCAACTGGAAATATGAGAAAAGGATAATAAAATACTGCATTATACATGTTTTCTGCTTTTTTGTCGTGGTGGATCAGAGCAAGTTATATGGTTAGTTTAATGAACACCATTAAAAATTTGTGTCCAAAAGTGACATATGCTGAAATAACTGCCCTTTGTAAGAAAAGGCTTCAGTGATGAGAAAATTTATGGCACCTTCTCAAAAAAGGTGTGATTTTAGATGCCTGGACCCCAAACACCTGCCTGATATGAAGTAGTAATACTGAATTTGTCTTAAGTAAATAAAAGTAGGGCAAAAAGAGAAAGTAGTGGGGGAATTTTAAGGAAGGAAGAAGACATAATAATAGTTACTAAAAACCATGAAGGAAATAATTTCCCATTTATGTAAAATAAATATATAAAATAAGTCAGACAAGAGGTTTACAAATATAAGTCAGTATAGTTGTTTTTTAAGCATCATCCTTGAGAAGAAGGTTGTTTAAAAGTTTTATTGCTTTAAAATAATACCAAATCTTCTTAATTTGCCATAACCCTTATATATATAAAAAAAATTTTTTTAAGAGATTTGATTTGTTTCTTAAATACTTCAAGTCCAAATATTCATTAAAAAAATTTCACTCAGGCTGAAGCATAAATGAAAGTGTTTGGACTTTATAAAGTTGGCTCAAGTTTGATTTATATAAAATGAATGAGCAGAGGCATCCCATGAGAAATAAACCCAGTGTTTACAAGGCTCTGCATACATCTAATTTTAACAGTCTAAGAACCTGTTTTGAGGATATTTCCTCAAAATAATTAAAATAATTCATAATAATTTAAGATTTTTTAAAATAATTAAAAACTGAAATCAACTTCCAGAAGAACAGTCTTATTCCTCTAGAGATTCAAAAAGACACTGCTGTGCTATGCATTTTGCTGAATTAAGATAATTTACACCTAACTGATGGCTTCACACATACTGATGACTGTGTGAGAATACCTTACCTTTGAGGTCACTCACAATATCTTATACTATGAATTAAAAGAAATGCCAAAGACTTTCATTAGACAATCCATTGAGATTTTACATTGCACATTATGTAGGAATACACACAAATCAAGAATGTGTGGTTAAAAAATTATTGTGGATAACATGAACTAAATCATATCAGAAGGGTTTTCTTTAAACCTGTATGCAGAAAAATGGAAAGTAAACAATGGATTAAAACACTCAGAATATAGTGAGGTTAACCATTAAGTGAGGCTTTTTTTATTTCCACAGTGAATTGGAATACAGCCACGGCTACACATGTAGAAATTTAGCTGGTAAAAAACATGTAATGGTTTTCTGAACATTTGGCTCAAAATTTGGCATCAGTGGGTTAGCAATTAGCCAGATCTGCCTCCTAATTTACTTTTGTGTTTGTTTTTTTTTCAAATCACTGAAGCTTAATGGGCAGGTTTAAAATTTTATATTAGATCAGAATGTCTGTTGTCTCCCTGGGGCCTGGGTATGGGATATTACCAAGAGCCTCCCTGGGCTGATTTGGCTCTCTATTACCCACTGCTGACACTCCAGGCTGGCAGTGATGAGACTGGGAAGAGGAATGTCAGGGCAATTAAAAGGGACTTTAGGGCACTGGGTCAAGTGGTTGATAGGGCAGGAGCACAGGCAATGTTCTGCTCAGTCCCTTTAGTGGCAGAGAAAAATGATGAAAGGAATTAAGAGAGCCCACGTTATCAACAAGGGGCTCAAGGGTTGGTATCATCAGCAGAATTTTGGGTTCCTTGAT
>VXBQ01014533.1:11017-28117 GCA_013400175.1 Phainopepla nitens
TCTATTCCATCATCCATCCATCCATCAATCCCTCCATCCATCCCTTTATTTCCTAGTGACCCCCCTGCCCATAGATGTAACGCCCTCACAAACCTCAGAGCTTTAACTCCCTCTTTGTGATTTATTTTTAACTTCCCAGAAGAAGGACGATCTCAGTGGAGGGAGCCCAGCTTAGTGTGGTTCTCATTCCTGGGCATGGAACATGAGCAGCATGTCCTAAGTAATCCCATCTGCAGGAGCCTACAAGAAGCCATTCCTTCTCTTGGAGCCTAAAAAGGAGAACGATTCCCTCACCAGGTTTGACAGCAAGATGTGGGTCACTGGGGAGATATCCACAGACAGATCCATCAGGGCTGAAGGCAGGAGAACCACAATTAATATTAGGTTGCATAATCCAATGCCTGTCACTGACATTGGTAGCACAGGTGAGAGCTGGTGGTGGGAGCAGCACCAGAGAGGTGATTCCATGAGCTGTCATGGAAGCTCAGGGCTGTCCGTGCCTGTGAAGAATCACGGAATCACAGAATGGTTTGGCTTGGAAAGGACCATAAAGCTCACTCAGTTCCACTGAAGCCCCTAATGGGTTAAAGGTGCAGCATTCCAGCCCACAGTTCCAGTCCAGCCCAGCTGCTCTTCACCCAGAGTGCAGTTGTTGGTTTCCCACAGCACACTCAGGTGAAGCTGCACCTTTCTCTCTGTTCCCAGCTTTGCAAAGCCGAGGTGTTTGTGCTCCCAGGCTGTGCTGCTCACCCAAGGAACCCAGTACTGAGAGCAACAAAACAGTGATGGGCTGGAAAAACACAACAAGAACCCTCGTGGTGAATCTGCTGGGTCTCCAGCCAAAAAAATTCACGCTCTACAGAGGACACAGTTGGCTCCAGGGCTAAACCAGCCCATTCCCACAGGGCTTCTACTGTCCTAAACCCAAGTCCTGGTTAGACACTCCTCCCCTCCCCTGGGAGTTCTTGGTCAGAAAAATATTTCCATCTGTCACTGTGGGGTTGCCGGAACTGTTGGTAACTTAATAAATGCAGGAAAGAGTCAGCTCAGACTGCTACAAATCTGAACTCTTCAAGTATGGAGCCAGGCTGGGAGAGCTGGGGATGTTCAGCCTGGAGAAGAGGAGGCTCCAGGGAGACCTTAGAGCTACAGCCAGTGCTTAAAGAGTCTCCAGGAGAGCTGGAGAGGGACTTTGGACAAGGGCCTGGACTGACAGGGCAAGGGAGAATGGCTTCCCACTGCCAGAGTAGATGGGATATTGGGATGAAATTAGTGGGCAGGCCCTGGCACAGGGTGCCCAGAGCAGCTGTGGCTGCCCCTGGATCCCTGGAAGTGCCCAAGGCACGAGTGGAAGGTGTCGCTGCCCATGGCAGGGAGTGGGAACAAGATGATATTTAAGGCCCTTTCCAGCCAAACCATCCTAAGATTCTAGACTGAGTTTAACTAAGAAAAGTTTAAGCAGTGACTTGATCGTGTTCTCCAGTGGAGATTCTGATTCAGAGGACATTTATTTTAACAACAGGAACACCAGAGCCAACAACCAGGAGGAGGGAGGCAAATCCAGGCTGGCACAAAGAGCAGGAAAAGCTCATTGAATCCACTTTCACTCCATCAGTGAACCAAAATTAAGTGTATGTCTCAGCTTGACCGTGTCCCACAGCAATTCCTGCATTAAAATAAACGGCTCCTGCCACAACATGGAATTGCAGCACAGGATAAGCTCGCGGTTGTGTCCCCTCCCCGCCCGTGTCGTGTTACACTGTCACTGGTTTGACTCAGAGACAAACTCGCCGGTTTGGCTCGTGTAACGCCAGACACAAAAAGAGCTCATTCATCAACGGGATCCCAAGATGCTCTTGCAACATCACGGGGAAAAGCTGCTGCTATGCCAAGTTTAGACGGAGACCTGATTATCTTCTCTGTGCACCAGGCTCAGACACGTCTTAACAGATCAAAGAATTGTCATAGATAAGAGCAGACACTCTCGTATCAGATAGAAGCACTTCCTACCCTGTGAAGTTAAGGAAAAGATTCTTTCTTTTTAATGTAACTGTACACTTTAAAAATCACTTCTGGAAAAAAAAAAAACAATGTCTTTCTTAAGAACAACAGGTCTGAGGGGATTCTTTAATCCCCTCCTGCTCACAGGACACTCGTTCTCCCCCTGCTTCCAGAGGCATTCATGGACAGCTGGGTGAGGAGCCTGGACAGGGCTGTCACCTGGAGCCACATGCATTGTCCCATGTTCCTTCAGCAGGATGCAGAATTTCACTGCCTGTCTCACCAAAGCTGCACAGGCCATTTTCAAAAATTCAAAGATCACTTTTACCGGTGATACCATCTGTTACCAGCTCTGTATTTGTCTAGCTAAGAGTGAAGGGTCCAGCAAATACCTGCAAACAGCTGCAGCCATTGGGGTGGACCCTCATCCCACTTCCTGCAGCACCACCCCCCGAGCTGTGTGTGATTTATGAGCTGCTCTGGGAGCCTGACCCTTGAATCACCCGTGCTGTGACCATTCCAACCTGCACATGGCACTAGGACTTGTCCAAGGATACCTTGAGTTTCCTCAAAGAACTGTAAAGGTTTCACCTTCCAGGGAAAGCATTCCAGAGAAAGGAACAGAGCTGGGGAAGGGTCTGGAGCCCCAGGAGCAGCTGAAGGAGCTGGGAGGGCTCAGCCTGGAGAAAAGGAGGCTCAGGGGGGACATTCCTCCCTGACAGGAGGGGGCAGCCGGGGATGGGGGGGAGTCAGGCTCTTCTCCCAGGGAAAAAGGAACAGGACAAAAAGAAACAGCCTCAAGTTGTGCCAGGGAAGGGTCAGGTTGGATGTTGGGGAAGATTTCATCATGGAAAAGTTGTCCTGCCCTAATACAGCCTGCCCATGGCAGGGACAGAGTCACCATGCCTGGAGCGACTTAAAAGCTCTATGAATGTGGCATATGGGGACATGGGTTAGTGGTGGCCTTGGCAATGCTAGGGGAACACTTGGACTCAATCTTAGAGGGCTTTTCCAACTGAAATGTTTCTATGATTCTGTGATTGCTAAGGAAGATTTGGGCAGGATGGTGCTGGAAAATCTGCTGAACTTCTGAGATTGTGTCCACCCCAGCTCTCAAGCACAGGTCAGCTGGAGCTGGCAGGCCTAATTCAGCTACTGCAGGTTCATTTGGTGGCTGAATATTGAATTTCTAGAAACTGCAATGGCTCTGGCTCTGGGCCAGAGAGAGGTGAAAGATGGCAGGTGGCTGTCCTGGACATGCTTCCCTGTGTCACATCTCAAGCAGGTGAGGAAAACCCCATCCAATACCTGGGAGCTGTGGGCCGAGATGGAAGGGGGGCTGGGCCCCAGTTCATGTTCTTTGACATTAAAATGCTCATTAATGAGGCAGCTTGAATCAGATCCATTAATGGGGTAGATCAAAGATCATCTGGCAAAGCACCTTGGCACCAGCTGGCATCTGAGCAAGGACTCCCCGGCAGAACCTTCTGGAGCTGAAGCTGCTCCCTGTGGCTGCTGTCCCTGGACTGCTGCTGCCCCCATGGTAGCTCCTGGCTCGGGGACAAGGCCACAGGGGGGACTCAAAGGTCCCTGTGACCCCCATGGGGGGATCCCCCAGGGACACTGCACCCACCAGCCATTTCTGCAGGAATTACTGATGCTGCAAATGAGCATTTGGATATTTGCTGCCAGCAGTGCCTGGCAGAGGCCGGGCTGGTCCTGCTCACTCGTGCCCCTGCCCCACGTCCCTGTGTGCCTGGCAAACCAGCAAACCCAACCAGCGCCCAGGTCTCTTCCAAAACCATTACCTCACGTTGAAGCCATCGAGCATGTGATTTCCCAGCCCGACACTGGGAGCCTCCCTCCTTCAGAGGGAGAGGAGCTGTGCAGGAGCCAGCTGGGATTCAGCAGGAAAGGCTTTATCCTCTCTCCAAGGACATGGTGTCCAAGCCCAACTCTGCCCAGGAGATGGGACTGCCAAGGCATCATGCAGGAAGCAGACTGCACCCTTCAGAGAAGGAAAGCCCTTAAAACCATGAATGTCTGAATTTTGAGCACATTAAAACTTCAGATCTGCCTGGATTTTGAGCTCATTTCCTGGGAAATTGGCTTATTTGTCTCAGAGCTGTAAAAATACGGATGGATATTTCCAAAGAGGGAGTTTGAATTTGGGCAGAGGGGCTGCACCTGCCTGGTTTGGCACATTGAGGTGAGAGAATGAGAGGAAATCTCCCCTTGGTGAGCCCCAAACTCCATACAGCACCTGGCACCTGGCTCTGATGGGGACAAACAGTGTGGCTGAGCTCCATGGCAGCAGGATCAGGCTTTGTTCTGCTGCCAGCTTCTCACCAGCACCTCATTCCTTGCCCCATTTTCCCTCAGCCTCGTGATCCGAGGAGGGAAGGGGGGAGCAGCTCTGCTTGGTCATTGAGCTCCTGGCCCGGCTCAGGTCCCACGTGGATGTCTCACAAGGATCCCCTTTGATCCCAGCACAGCCAGGAGGCTCCAGGAACGAGGACAGAGGCCACAAGTGCTGCAGAATAATTAATCCAAGAGAGGGAACCTACTGGGAACTGCTGTCTGAGACAAAACCCAGTCTCGGGAGACTCAGGTGTGCTTCTCCAGCCAGGACAGGCAAGTTTGTGACTCACAGAGCCAGGCTGGGAGCAGAGTTTCCCTGAAATCCTCAAGCTTCTCTTTCCTGAAAGTTCCTCTCTGCAGATTAGCAGATGTCTTTGTTGGAGCCCTGGGTCCCTGCCAAGGATTACTGTAAACTCTTGGCGAGGTGCAGCCTCTTGGCACCCGCTCTGTGCAGGGGCAGCACAGGTCACCTCGCGTGGCACCGGGTGTTCACACTCACTGAGAAGCTGTTAACTGCAAACAGCCCGGGCAGGGCCAGCACAGCTGCAGCTTGCATTCCTGAAACAACAACAGGAATTTGGTTTTTCCACCTTTCTTACCAAGGAGGAGTGAAGGGGTTAATTGGGAGATGCTGTTCCCATACCTGTGGATTCCAAGTACACGGTGGCCACCGGTGTAAAGACAAAGTCTGCTGGTGCCAGGTGTAAGAAATGTGAAAGACCACGATAGAAACTGATGTATGATCAAGGGTCAATCCAGGCCTGAGTGACCAGGAGAGTTTCTGCTGTGGCACTGGGAACTGTCTCCCTGTGTGGGATCAGGAGAGTGAGGTGAGAGACCTAACCCATCACAGGATCCCAGAGCACTCTGGGTGGGAACAGTCCTTAAAGCCCACCCAGTGCCACCCCTGCCATGGGCAGGGACACCTTCCACGGTCCCAGGCTGCTCCAAACCCTGTCCAGCCTGGCCTGGGGCACTGCCAGGGATCCAGGGGCTGCCCACCCTCACAGGGAACAATCCCTTCCCAATATCCCACCTGACCCTGCCCTCTGGCACAGGTCCCTGTGTCCTGTTCCTCCATCCCTTCTCCCAGGTCCCTCTCCAGCTCTCTTGGAGCCCCTTTAGGCATTGCAAAGGGCTCTAAGTACTTCCTGGATCCTTCTCTTCTCCAGGCTGGACATCCCCAGCTCTGCCAGTCTGTTACTGGGTAAGGATTTGGTTGCAACCATACAGGGACTAAGCAAGAGCTCCTGAGGATTCCCTCACTTGGAGATGGAGTCAAGACCTGTGTGACCTGTTTGCCCAGAAGCCATCACTGGAGGACCCTGCCCTCCCAGGTGTGACACCTGCAGGACCATCATGGTCAGCTCCAACTCCCCAGCTCCTAAGGCCACACTTCAACCCAGTGTTCCAACGCAGAACTGACTTTGCAGAAAACTTTGGGTGATTCAGGACAGCACTGGAATTACTCATATTTAAAGAAAAACGTCTTCTAGCAAAGGCCTGGAGCCCCAGTTCTGACTGTGATTACTGAGCCTGCCAATGCCTTAATGAGCAGCTCCAACAATTAATTACCTCCCCTGTAAAGAATGTGCTGTTTCCCAGTTCCACACGTCTCTGTTGGCCAACAGCTCTGGCATGTGTTCTTCCTTTTCCCTGCCAGATAGAAGAACCCTTCTGTGTCAAACCTCTGCTCCCCCATGGGACTGCCAGGGATCCAGTCTTTCCTGAGCCGTGGGTGGCACCTCATGTGTGGGATCCCAGTTTTGCTCCAGGTTTCCCAACCTGCTGATGTGGTCCCAGGCTGGCTGGTCCCTCATTCCATTTCCCATCCTAAGTCAAATTTATACAATAACTCTGATCCTATACATGAGAACTGTGTGCAGTTCTGGGTCCTCCCATTTGAGAAGGATGGGAAAACCCTGGAATGTGTCCAGAGGAGGAGAACCAAGCTGGTGATGGGCTGGAAGACAGGGAGAGAAGGAGGTTGAGGGGCGACTTCATGGCCCTGTGCAGCTTCCTGAGGAGAGGACATGGAGACAGAGGTGCTGAGCTCTTGTCCTTGGGATCCAGGGACAGGATGCCTGGGAATGGCTCAAAGCTGCACAGGGACAGGGTTAGACTGGAAACTGGGAAGCATCTTTACCAAGAGGGTGGCCAAGCACTGGGGTGGGCTTCCTGGAGAGGTGGTCAATGCCTCAAACTTGTCAGTGTTGAAGAGGTGTTTGGACAGTGCCCTTAACAATGTACTGTGACTTGTGGTCATCCCTGAAATGGTCAGGCAGTTGGAGTAGATGGTCACTGTAGGTCCCTTCAAACTGTCCTGTCCTATCCTATCCTATCCTATCCTATCCTATCCTATCCTATCCTATCCTATCCTATCCTATCCTATCCTATCCTATCCTATCCTATCCTATCCTATCCTGTCCTGTCCTGTCCTGTCCTGTCCTGTCCATCTTCTTTTCTGAGCTACATAAACATGTGTGTGACCTTCCCAAACACTTTCTCCTCATTCCTGTCCAGCTCCCAAAGTGACAGCGGTGGCACTGGCCTCACGTACAGCCTCTGGCTGCCTCCTAGCATGGATCCAAACGCAGCCCCAGCCATCTCCATCCCCACTGCCCCATCCTGCCCCGGGCTGCAGCCCCCTCACTGAGGCTGGGCTGGAGGAGATCCCAGGGCAGGACCCCAGCCCCATTCCCTGATGGAGCAGCTCCATCTTGTGCCAGGTTTAGCCAGGTGGGACAGCATGAACCCAGCCCTGCCCCGGTGCTGCTGTCAGGGTGGGGAGGCCAAGCCGAGGACTCGGGTCAGGCCAGGACACGTTCAGCAGCTCATCCCCTCAGAAGGTCCCATTATCCATGGTTTCTATCCCTGAGGGCATCAGGAGTGTCAGAGTGAGCTGGTGCTGGGGAAGAGGCTGCACAAGCTTCTGACTCTTTTAGTGAGGATGAAGGCCACCAGCCATGCAGGATGCTCTCTGGGCCTCCCTGAGCACAGAAGAATGTAGGGAGGGGAAAGCAGAGTGCTGTGGAACACGGGGGGGTTCTGAGCCTTTTCTGGTTATTGCTGCATGGTGACACCTGGAGGAAGGGAACAGGAGGAGGAAATAACCTGAGGAGAAACTTCCTGTGTGTTTGTATTGGGAGTTAATGACTTGCTGAGCTCTCTGGGGGGCCTTGCGTTGACCACAGCGAGCCTGTGGGACAAGGGCAGTGAGCAGGGACGGGGACACCAAGGAGAAGTCACTGGTGGCAGGGCACTGCAGTGTCAGCTGCCCATCCTGTCAGTCCTGCCATCACAGCTCGGCAGATCCCAACCCTGTAACCCCAAACACCCGTGGGAGTCGCAGGGACACTGCTGGATGAGCCATGGTGACAGTCACCCACCAAACACTTGAATGGGTCTGGCTCTGTTTGGAGCCCAGCAAGTCAATACCTGCTTCTTGACTCCTTCCACCGTAAACATTTACCTGCTGCTCTTCCCCCTGTGCTTCCTGCTGGGAATATCTCTTCATTAATGATCTGGAGATGGAACACAGCACTTACCACTGCCACAAACCCTAGTGAGCCGTGGATGGAGCAGAGGGTTGTGCTGCCATCCAGAGGGACCCGAGGAAATGAGCTGGCAGGAACTTCGTGCAGTTCAACATCTCTTTTTATTTTCCTCTGGTCCTTGGGTTCTTCTAGCTCAGACTCATTGTCCTCATGTCTTTTCTGTGTCACGCTGTCCTCGCTTTACCTTACTTCAGCAAGCTCTGGCTGCCTCATGCACACATCGGGAGGCTGAGCCCAGCTCCCTCTCAAACAAATGCCCTTGATCACTTCACTTTAAATCCACATAACTCTTCTCTGCCTGGGCCCATCAAATATTTGCTGTTCATGAATTCTGAGAGCCGGAAGTAAAGTGAGACAAGTCCTGGACTCCAAGGTCCAGGCAAAACTCTTTCCTGCCAAGCTGGTTGGAAACCACTCAAATGGGCATCCAGGACCTCTCCTTGGCTGTTTCTTTAGAATCTCTGCTGAGCTATTCCCACAGAATCCCAAAATGGTCTGAGCTGGAAAAGACCTTAAAGATCACCAGTTCCCCACCCTGCCCTGGGCAGGGACACCTTCCACTAGAGCAGATCATCAAAGGTCTTGGACACTTCCAGGGATCCAGGGGCAGCCACAGCTGCTCTAGGCACCCTGTGCCAGGGCCTGACCACCCTTGATTTTGGGGGTTTTTTTGGCTCTTCTGCACAGCCGTTTCCCAGGAACTGGAGCACAGAGGAACCTAAGATTGTTGCTCACAGTCTCTGATGCACTTGGCCATGCTCAGCTCCTGTCTGGGACTGTTCTCACACAGCCAGGAGAGCCCCAGGCCTTGGATGCTGCACTGAGGTGCTCGGGAAGGAGCTTTTTAACATTTGCAACACATTTTTTAAATGACTAATCAGGAAAGTTCATGCCCTCAGGAGTCCTTTTGCTCAGATAACACGGTGTTGATGATGAATGGATGGTTGTCACCCTGAGTTCTGCTGATAACACACAGCTGAGCTCACAGTGCCAGTTTGTGTTAGATCCAGGGATTTTGAAGATTTTGAGATAAAGAAAATGCCTATGTAGATTTTTGACATTCTTTTGGAATTGGGAGCCCAGGTGTCTGTGAGGGATCTTCCTAAGCATTTCACTGTATCTTAGAGAGCTGGAAACCTGCCCCTTAAATTAGCATTCACACTTGGAATGGCAGATCATTGCAGGTGGCCTAACCTGGAGTGGGATGGATAGAACAGAATAAAATAGAAGAGAAATAGAGAAGAGTAAAGTTGAATAGAATAGAATAGAATAGAATAGAATAGAATAGAATAGAATAGAATAGAATAGAATAGAATAGAATAGAATAGAATAGAATAGAATAGAATAGAATAGAATAGAATAGAATAGAATAGAATAGCTTCCAGGGGGAAAAATGCAATACAGGGGGACTGTAATTATTCTTCAAAGATAGGTAAGTTAGGAGTTGATTTTTTTTATGATCAGGATAAGCAGCATCATATCCAGGGGCCGTGGTGTTGTCTGGCACCTCCTCCCTTGGCCCAGGGGAGGGCAGGGAACGTGTGGGCTGCTGCAGTTGAAGGTGCTCTGTGTTATTGCTTGAGGCATCTGCAGAAACAAGAGAGCTGATGGACAAGGGAGACCCAAAAAATCACCTATTTCATGAAAACCACTAAGTTCAGGATCATGTAGGTCACATCAGGGATGAGGAATTCTGATGGAGCTGGATATTTATATGATGCAATACTCTTGGTTTCTGAAGCTTGGACAAAGGTGGTTGGTCCTTACAGAACTGCTTTGCTGCCTTTGCTTCTCATCCTGTGCTTTTGCAACCCTCACACAATGCCAGGTGAGTTTGGACTTCCTCAGTGATTCCACAGCAAATCCCACCTCCAAAGACTCGGATGGGAACTTGCTCCTTTTTTCTTACAACACATCCTCAAAACCTCCCTTGTTTTGCTAGCAGTGAGGATTAGAGGAAATCTAGAAAATGTGATCTCTGAAGGAAGAGTGAAAGAGTTGGGTTGTTTGGTGCAGAGGAGCAGAGCCTGGGACAGCTGGGGATGAGCTGACCTCCAGCCTCCCCTTTGCAGCTGCACTTCCTGCCCTGCTGGGACAACCCTCCTCCAATAAATAAAAGGCTGCCATGGAAAAGAAGGGAATAAACTGCTCTGTGTCTGCCTGGAGAGGATGAGGAATCACAGACTGAGGCTGTGGTGAGAGCTTTAGTCAGACACTGGGGACTGGCAGTGTAAACACAGCCCTGGGCCAGGATAGAGTGGTTGTGCCAGGTTCTGTCAGTGGGAGATTCAGGAGAGAAGAGCACGAGTTAAACAAACATCCATCATGAGGGGTTTAAGCTGCACTTACCCTGCATTGGATGGGGTGAGCAGCAATTGCTCCAGGCACCCCTCCAGCTCTGCTTCTCTGCTGCTGTTCCCAACAGTCTCGTGGCTCCAGGCAGGTGAAATCTGCCCTCAGCCTGGAACTGGCTCCTCCTCTCCAAGAGTGGATGTTTGGACAAGGGATTTGCTCCCATCCCCGTGACTTTCCAGCTGCCTGGATGCAGGAGCAGCGCTGCTGGGATCCCTCAGGCCCAGAGCAGGTGGGGAAGAACCATGCTGGGGACAGTGAGGATGCACCACAGAGCTGGGTGAGTGTTGTCAAAGATCTTCACACTATAAAAACGTCCTTTTTGTTTCTTTAAGGAATTTTAATGAATGTTATGCACTGGGGTAACAGGGCAACAGCTCCTCAACACTGTGCTGTGAAGCCAGAGTGCAGGAGCCTGAGATTTCAGTGGTCAGCCTGGGATTGCATCCCTTGTCATAGGATACCAGAATGGTGTGGGTTGAAAGGGACCTGAAAGATGATCCAGTGCTACCCTGTGCCATGGGCAGGGACACCTCCCACTGGCCCAGGCTGCTCCAAGCCCCATCCAGCCTGGCCTTGGGCACTTCCAGGGATCCAGGGGCAGCCACAGCTGCTCTGGGCACCCTGTGCCAGGGCCTCTCCACCCTCACAGGGAACAATTTATCCCAGTATCCCATCTAAGCCAGCCTTCTAGCAGTGAGAAGCTAGAGGCACTCCACCCCTTGTCCTAAGTCCCTCTCCAGTTTACTTGGAGCCCCCTTAGGCATTGGAAGGAGTTTCTAAAACCTGCCTGGAGCCCCTTTCTCCTGAACAGCCTGTTTTGTGCTGGCTGTGGCTCAGCACCACATCTCCAGGAGAGTGGGGATGGATTTTTATCCAGGAAGCTGCAGAATCAGCTGCAGTCAGACCTGGTGAACATCTCAAGATGTTTCCCTTCTGTTCAACTGAGTCTAGTGGTTTTGGCTGGATTCCCAGCCCTCTCAGTCTGGGGAATCACAGACCTGGATGTAAATAGAAGTGGCTCGTAGTGAAGATTTGCCACGGGGCAAATCCTTCCTGGAGAGAAAACAAAGCTGTTGGATGCTGCCTCGGGCTCCTCCACCCTCTGCTCCCAGGAAGACAAACATCCTCAAGAGGATTCTCAGGAACAGCTCTGGGAAAGATTTCCTCTTATGAGAAGCAAAGGCCTTGAGGACTCTGCTTCATCTGGGTTCTTCTGCAGGGTGTCTGGCTCTGCACACACTGACCTTATGTTAATGTTCTCCCTCTATAAATGTTCATGTATTTGCGCAACAGCCACATTGCAGTCTTGGGAAGTCTCATTTTGGTCTTCATAAAACTTCCTGGAAAACTCCATAAAAGAAAACACTGTATCCACTTTAATTACTAAAAGCCTAGGAAGTGAATATTTAGTTTGTTTACAGTTTGACATCCTCCTCCTTGGCTCAAGACCATAACAGCAATGTGTGGCATTGGACTGGAAATTTTGATGTGTTGTCTAATTTTCTTTATTACTTCCCTTTTTGAAAAAATAGAGAAGAGGGAAGGGCACAGTTACCCCCTCACAGTTACAAACGGTTACTGCTGGGGCAGCCCATGGAGCCATTCACCAGCAGGGCAATTGTGGAAAGGAGGAAGAGGCCCTGCCTCATGAAATGGGAAAAATACCAGAGGAAGCTAAGAGAGAAGAAATGAATAATCAATATAAACAACTATAAGCAAATTTCATGTTTTTAAAGACAGACCAGGCAGATGAGCAGTTAAAGCATCAGAGAACAACCTGATAAAATCCCAGAATGGTTTGGATTGGAGGGGACCTTAAAGTCCAGCCAGTGCTACCCCTGCCATGGGCAGGGACACCTCCCACTGTCCCAGGTTGCCCCGAGCCCTGTCCAACCTGGCCTTGGATGGTTCCAGGAGCAGCCACAGCTGCTCTGGGCAGGCTGAACACCCTCAGCTCCCCCAGCCTGTCTCCAAAGCAGAGGAGCTCCAGCCCTCAGAGCATTTTTCAGAGAAATCTCTATGTTTATCTGTTTTGTCCTCATTTCCATCCTTCTATCCCAGGCAGAAGCTATGTCCCAAAGGTGTCTGTGCAAGCCTCAGGTGTGATCTAGAGCTGTGATTTTTGAGGTGTCCAGAGCCAGCTGGGTGGCCCTAGTGGCTGATGGCCTGCCTGAACTCAGGCACACCGTGGCACAGAGCTGCCATCATGTGCCCAGCCCTGTGCTGGGCAGAGCTGCAGGGCTACACCCACCCCCACCAGGGCCTGAACCTGGCCTGGGGGATTGCAATGATTGGGGGGGATGATGGAGCCCCCACAGTCCCTCCTTTGGGCACCACAGCAATGGGGACAAGGTGCCCTGGCTGAGCCAGGCTCCAATTCCTATTGCCTGGACATCAGCCACGTCCCTTTTGCTGTCCTCAGTGATCTTTTGGCCGTGCCATGGCTCTGAGCCATACCTGGAGCTGGCACACACCTCCCACACTGAGCTGCTCTGGGCCCCAGAGCAAGCACAGCCCCAGCCATGCCCCCCTGATTTTTGGGATCAGGTAAAACTCAATCCAGTATCTAACAGCAAACCCTCTGAGGATTTGGACACCTGGCAGGTGTCCTGCCCAGGCACTGGGATGTCCTCCACAGCCCATTTTCAGTTCATTGCAGGCAGCACCCCAGAGAGAGGACACCTGCTCATCCCTCCTCACTCTTGGGACAAGAAGCAGCAGCTTTTAATGGGCTTTTCCTCCATTTTGCACAAAGCAGCTCCACTCCTTGTTTTCCAAAAGGTTTTAGGGTCGTGTACTACAAAGTCTCCAGCTAGAGCTGTAAATCCCACACCTGTGTCCTGCAGATGAGAGACTTGGTTTGGGTTCAGATCTGAGTTTTGGCAAGGCCAAGACCATCCTGAGCACAAGCAACAGGAATGGCACAAGTCCACCCTTGAGGACAGCAAACTGGGAGAGCTCTAGTCCTCCTCCAGGGCTCCCACAGGATAGAAGTCTTTGTTGGTTGATTCTGGATCCACAACTGATAAAAGCACCATGTTTGTGTTTAACCCTTTCATTTCCTCAGCCTGTCCAGGCTTCTGTCATCTATTACCAACACAGCTAAAGAAAGAAAATAGAAGAAATCAACCAAAAAAAAAAAATCATCCTGAAAAGCCCTTTCAGGCCCAGATGCTTGTGGGTTCATCCTCCTGCTTCTGCCAAAGATGCCTTTTGGGGTGACAGATGAAAGCAGTTTTTTGAGAGGTAGCCACATGGTGCGGGCAGCCTCAGCAGGCATTTCCCCTCTGGGAATAAATCATGACTTTCAGTTTTTTAACCTAGGATTTGCATCCAGGTGTTTCCCAAAGGTTGGAGGAGGAAATTGAAATTGTGAACAGAAAGTGCAAGTGCTAAAGAAACAATAAATACAGACTTTTATAGGGGTCTGGCACGGAGGCCCTGCCCATTGCTGGGTGTGCCAGGGGCTGCCCATTCGTAAGGAATTCATGCTCCACTGACCCTGTGGCAGCAGATTTCCCCCAAGCCGGACTCTAGGAAGTCTGAGATGTCACTTAATTCATCTTGTACTTCAGATCCCTATTTAGTAACATTTAGATTGCAAAAGTGCTCCGAGATCATCAGGTCAAACCATTCCCCGTGGCACTGCCAAGGCCACCACTAACCCTGTCCCCAAGTGCCACATCCACAGGCCTTTCAAATTCTTCCAAGGATGGGGACTCCCCCGCTGCCTTAGGAACAGGATATTTCCGAAAACTCTCATTCCAAAATCAGTAGGACTATCAGGACAAAATAAAGAGAAGAGGCAGGGGTTGCGTGGGGAAGGAAGGACAAGATAAACAGGAAAAGACCAAATAAAGATACTGAAGAAGTGGGCTGAGGGTCCACTGAGTGATGGGGTGAGGCAAAGTAAGAGCAAGCCGAGATGCACCTGAGGCACCACAGAACCCCAGCATGGTTTGGGTTGGAGGGGGGCCTTTAAAGCCCACCTGTGCCATGGGCAGGGACACTCCCACTACCCCAGGTTGCTCCAAGCCCTGTCCAGCTTGGCCTTGGACACTTCTGGGGCTGGGACAGCCACAGCTGCTCTAGGCACTCTGTGCCAGCCAATATTTTGTCTCTAGAGCCAAGTTGAGCTATGAGTTTTCAGGTAGGAGCAGGTCCATTGAAAACACCAAATCTGCTGCCCTGGCCAGGAGCCTCCCCTGGTGATCTCTCCCAGCATCTCCTCTGCTCCAGCTGCTTCCCCTGAGAGCTGGTGACAGCTCAGGCAGTGATCCCACACACAATTACTGCAGGGCTTAAGAAGTCAGGCAGGCACACTGCACAAGAGCAGCTCCACATGTCACCCTCCCAGCAGCAGCTGGGGCTCCAAACACAGAAATAAAAGAGGAGAGAAGGAAGAGGGCAACAGCTCCAGGCTGCCTGCAGGGACAAGAAGAACTGAATGAATGCTCTTCTTGGTTTTCCCTTGCTGTAACAAGAGAAAACACCAAGAGGATGATGAAGCTCCCAAGCAGGTGCATCAGAGGGCATGGACCCCTCCCCTTCCTGAGCTTTTGGGACAGCTTGAACAGACACCAGCCAGGAATGCTAGAGATGAAAACAGCCTTGGCAGGGGCTGGGCAGGAGCCTGGGTGCATCCTCAGGTTCAGCTGCAGCTCTTATTTCTACAAAGGCTGTGACTTCCTATAGGATTTGAGCCCAAAGCCATACATTTGAGCCAATCCTGATCAACCTAAAGGGTCAGGGCTGCCAGAAGAAGGGCTGGACTGACCTGAAGCTCCTCAGCAGAGGGTGTGACAACAGGGCAGTGCTGGCAGCAGGGACATCAGAAACCAACCCTCAGTCCTAGGGCAGGACTTGCTCCTTGAGAGTAGCCATTACCCTGATATTTAACAGGGAAACAGCCTAGAGCACTGGTAGGTGACAGTCCAAGCACTGCTCAGGTCTTGGGTACACCCAGGAGAGTGGAGAGAGCAAACAGAAGCAGCTTTGGGACACAGCCAGAGCTACCAACAGCTGCAGCCAGGAGCTGCTTCTCACCAGTGAGACCCACGGTGCCTGGGTGGTGTCACTGTCCCACACCTGCCACCTCAGAGTCCAGCAAGTCCCCCCAAAGCCCAGTGGTGCCCACCAGGTGAGGCAGCCTCCAGGGTGGGCAGAGACGTCACCACCTCCCTCTGAAGGGACTTTCACAG
The DNA here is from genome assembly GCA_013400175.1 of Phainopepla nitens. Classification (NCBI taxonomy): domain Eukaryota; kingdom Metazoa; phylum Chordata; class Aves; order Passeriformes; family Bombycillidae; genus Phainopepla; species Phainopepla nitens. The sequence continues at coordinate 26,493 of VXBQ01014533.1, forward strand.
CCTTCAGCTCATGCCACAAGGCCCAATCCCTGTGGAAGTTTCAATCACTTTTCCAGCCTCCTGCCCGTGCTCCTGGGAGGGGCAAGCTCAGCAACTGCCCTAGGGAGGGTGTCCCAGTGCTGCCATGAGCTGTTGGCACTTCACTGGGCCTGAGAACCCTCTCTGGGAAGACAGGTGGCTGGGCACTGCTGTGCGCCCTGCCCAGCCTCATGGCAGGATTTGGAGCTGAAGGCAGAAAGCTGAAGAACCTGGAGCTATCCCTGTGGCTGGTACATGCAGGGGCTCCATGGAGAGCCTGGAGACAAAACAGGTCATTCAGTGCCAGCACCTGGCACAGCATCACCAAGAATGCTGCTGCCTCCAAGGCTGGCATTCCCCCAGGAATAACATCCACCTTTCCTCCTTCTGCTTTTCTTGGCCAAATAGGGTGCAAGGATGCACCCAGCTGCCCAACAGCACCCCCTGCTCCCAGGGCATCCTGGGCTGACAGAACCAAGAGGCTGCCCTGTGAGCATTTCTTGAGGCAGGTGTGTGTGACCACCCCCATCCTGCACGCCCTCCTGGGGCACACAGGTACCCAGCCCAACAGCGGCTGCTCTCAGTGCTGGCAGTGCCAGCCCAGGGAGGAGGCTCCATTAAACAACACCAAAAAATACTTTATTCACCAAAATCACATTAAAATACTACAAACACCGTCCCATCCTGCCTCAGCTCATGGCTCAAGATCCTGGAGGAGGCTTGTAGAGCTCACGCAGCAGCACCAGCTTCGTGGCCAGCAGGACTTCACGGTGGCCAAGGTGGCTCCTCCTGCCGTAGCAGGACAGCCGGGAGGCCTCCAGGGCCACATCCCCAAGGAGCTGGGTGCTGCCCAGCCAGGCCAGCATGGAAGCCACCAGGCAGGAATCCCCAGTGGAACACGTCTGTGGGGAGAGCAACCGACAGCATCAGCACAGCCATGGCACGGCAGCACAGCTGGCACTGCCCAGCCCCAGCCCAGGATCATGGAATCACTGAGGCTGGGAAAACCCATAAAGACCAAATCCAAACATTTCCCCAGCACTACCAAGGCCATCATTAACCTATCACATCCACACATCTTTTAAACCTCTCCAGGGCTGGTGACAGCCCTGCCCTGGGCAGCCCCACCCAGCCCGGGGTACGAGGCTGAGCAGTGGGACTCGGGAAGCAGGAGGCTGGACCCCAGCCCAGCTGGGACTCACCCGGTTTAGGAGCTTGTAGATGTGGGCAGAATAAGCCACTTTCTTCTTCTGCCTGTGCAGACGGAGGCAGCGGAGGCTCTGCCAGGCACATCCCTCTGCTGCCTCCAGGGGCTCAGGGAGGGCAGGAGGACCCCGGGGGCCATGGAGGGTGGGGGGTCCAGGCTCCATCGCTGCTGCCCACGCTCAGTGCTGGGGTCACACACGCTGCAAAACCTCTGCTGAGAGAGGAGCAGGCAGAGGCTGAACACATGCTGCCCTCCCCCTGTCCTTGACAGGGCACTAATTAGCATCAGGCAAATCAGGCCCTTACAATAACACCAAAGCCACTCAGCACTTTGCATGAGCAAGGCCGGGGTCTTCTTCGTGCCCCCTCTGCAAAGCTAAACACACCAGGGAGGAAAAAAA
>VXBQ01014533.1:31065-48463 GCA_013400175.1 Phainopepla nitens
TCCAGCCTGGCCTGGGGCACTGCCAGGGATCCAGGGACAGCCACAGCTGCTCTGGGCACCTGTGCCACTGCCCTCTCCAGGTTTCTCACCTATGCTGACATTCTGCAAAGTTGCTTTGGAGAAAAAAAAAAAGAGCAATAAAAGTCACCAAGTCCAAGGTTGCTCCATCCCGTGGGGGCATTGCAGCCGCTCACTGGTGTGGATTTGCTGTGTTAACATTTCATGATCTTTATGGTTTTATTTCCGTAGTAGACGTGGTGGGTGCTGGGAAGATCCACATTTTCCTGCCAGTTCCCTCTCAAGCACAACTAAATCCTGGGCAGCACTGATAGAGGAGAGCCAGGGGACCCTAAGTCTGCGGCTGCTTTTCACTTTCCATTATAAAACATTCATGGGAGCTCCTCCTGATAAACTCTTATGCCCCTGCTTGTGCAAGGATTTGATAATTGCCAAAGGGAAGCCTTTGGGATAGAAATGTGAGTTGTTGGCTGTGTCCCACCCCTGTTCTGCTCAGGTTTTCCTGCCTGTTCCTATCCTGCCACTTGTGTTCTGGTGGGTATTGGAATCAGTCACTTGTCAGGCCCCTGGTGTTGTTGGATGCCCCTGAAAGTGATTCTGGCAATAGGTGGGAGGTGGGCTAAGCTCCCTCAGCAGGCTTCACACCACTGAGGAAGGCGAATATTAAGCTTTTAAAGACAATTTTGTTGTCTCCTGTGGATGAAATCTGTAGATTTTGAGATTTGGCTGCTTCAGCCACTGAGTGCTCGGGAATTTCTGTGCTACACAGCTGTAGGGTGTACGTGTGCCCTGAGAGCTGCAGGGTGAGGGCTCAGATTCTGTGGGGTGGAATAACAACCAGCATACTTTATGCTTTTTTCCTTTTATATTTTGGATTTTTGTTTGGGCAGAGATGGCATTTGTGTTTGAATATAAGAAAATCATAATGAGAACGGTTGAGCTTTGAGCGTGATTTCAGATTGAAATTAATTCTGCAGTGCCTCTAAAAGTTTAAATTGGTTTCTCTTTTGTACACTCCATGACATTTTAATTGTATTAGAAAGGGCTTGCAGGCAGTATCTTTGTAATTAGCAGGAAACGTGCGTGTCATGGTTTATTCTTGGGGTTTTATTATTTGATTAATGTGTACTAGAAATCTAAATGAAATACTGGAAATGGATTGATAGCTTAAAAATCAACATGGCACGTTGGTTGCCTTTAGGAATCCAATAAGAGGTGCCTTTCAGGGACAGACTTTGCTAATTTTGTATGAAGGGATGAGAAGAACAAGCCAGCAGTCCTGAATCTTTACAATAAATGTGCAACTTTGTTTATTTCTTTCTCTGTGCTGTTGCTGGTGGTGCCTGAGGGTGTTGCCAGGACATCCGTGCCGTGTCTGACACACCTTGGAGGCCCCGTTTAACTGCAGTGCCTTGGTCACTGGCACTCAAATCTCCCCAAACCCAGGTTATCCTCTGACACCAGTTCAGACTCGGGTTCTTCTCACCCGGCCGTGCCTGAGCTTCAAGGTCAGGTGGTNGAAACAGAAGCGCCCGGTAGGGATGAGGCTGCTCAGGGGGCACCAAGCCCTGGGGGCTGCGGGGGCTCTCTGGAAAATCTCCCTCCAGAGTCACCTGCCTCAGTGCCCACCTCCCTCATGGGATCATGCAATGGTTCAGGAGCTAAGGGACCTTAANGGAACCGAAACCCTCCCTGAGCCTCCTCCGCCTGCTGCCCCTCCCTGACCGAGCAAACCCCCGCAAAAGTGTGGGTTTTTCTATGAAACANTGCCCTCTCCAGGTTTCTCACCTATGCTGACATTCTGCAAAGTTGCTTTGGAGAAAAAAAAAAAGAGCAATAAAAGTCACCAAGTCCAAGGTTGCTCCATCCCGTGGGGGCATTGCAGCCGCTCACTGGTGTGGATTTGCTGTGTTAACATTTCATGATCTTTATGGTTTTATTTCCGTAGTAGACGTGGTGGGTGCTGGGAAGATCCACATTTTCCTGCCAGTTCCCTCTCAAGCACAACTAAATCCTGGGCAGCACTGATAGAGGAGAGCCAGGGGACCCTAAGTCTGCGGCTGCTTTTCACTTTCCATTATAAAACATTCATGGGAGCTCCTCCTGATAAACTCTTATGCCCCTGCTTGTGCAAGGATTTGATAATTGCCAAAGGGAAGCCTTTGGGATAGAAATGTGAGTTGTTGGCTGTGTCCCACCCCTGTTCTGCTCAGGTTTTCCTGCCTGTTCCTATCCTGCCACTTGTGTTCTGGTGGGTATTGGAATCAGTCACTTGTCAGGCCCCTGGTGTTGTTGGATGCCCCTGAAAGTGATTCTGGCAATAGGTGGGAGGTGGGCTAAGCTCCCTCAGCAGGCTTCACACCACTGAGGAAGGCGAATATTAAGCTTTTAAAGACAATTTTGTTGTCTCCTGTGGATGAAATCTGTAGATTTTGAGATTTGGCTGCTTCAGCCACTGAGTGCTCGGGAATTTCTGTGCTACACAGCTGTAGGGTGTACGTGTGCCCTGAGAGCTGCAGGGTGAGGGCTCAGATTCTGTGGGGTGGAATAACAACCAGCATACTTTATGCTTTTTTCCTTTTATATTTTGGATTTTTGTTTGGGCAGAGATGGCATTTGTGTTTGAATATAAGAAAATCATAATGAGAACGGTTGAGCTTTGAGCGTGATTTCAGATTGAAATTAATTTTGCAGTGCCTCTAAAAGTTTAAATTGGTTTCTCTTTTGTACACTCCATGACATTTTAATTGTATTAGAAAGGGCTTGCAGGCAGTATCTTTGTAATTAGCAGGAAACGTGCGTGTCATGGTTTATTCTTGGGGTTTTATTATTTGGTTAATGTGTACTAGAAATCTAAATGAAATACTGGAAATGGATTGATAGCTTAAAAATCAACATGGCACGTTGGTTGCCTTTAGGAATCCAATAAGAGGTGCCTTTCAGGGACAGACTTTGCTAATTTTGTATGAAGGGATGAGAAGAACAAGCCAGCAGTCCTGAATCTTTACAATAAATGTGCAACTTTGTTTATTTCTTTCTCTGTGCTGTTGCTGGTGGTGCCTGAGGGTGTTGCCAGGACATCCGTGCCGTGTCTGACGCACCTTGGAGGCCCCGTTTAACTGCAGTGCCTTGGTCACTGGCACTCAAATCTCCCCAAACCCAGGTTATCCTCTGACACCAGTTCAGACTCGGGTTCTTCTCACCCGGCCGTGCCTGAGCTTCAAGGTCAGGTGGTGTCTGTGCTGTGGGCAGAACAAGCTTTTCTCAAAAGCTAATTGATCCCGTTAATTTTTCGAACTTGGGTGCTGTCATCCCCTGCCCCTGGGCCTGTCTGCACTGGGACATTTGGGAAGGCTGATGTGAATTCCCCAAAAGCGTGGTCCCTGAGTAAAGGTGCTGAGCTCTGCTGCCTGTTGGGCGCTGTGTGGTGGCCCTGGGCCGCCGCCAGCCCCGCTGCTGGTGTTTCACAGCTCTCAGGCAACACCTGCTGCTCCCATTTACTGCTCCGGAGAGCACAGCCGACTGCCGGTGCCGACTGGTAGGAAGCTGTGTGCGACCAGCCCGGGACCTGCTCAGGAGCTGGCTGTGTCACTGTGCAGACGGCAGAGTCCCCTTTGTGCTGCAGAGGGAAGGATTCGCTGCTCCTCTGTCCCTGAGTGCCCGTGGGGCTTTGTTCAGTTTACGCTCGGATGGGCTCCACCCTGCTCCATAAATCCAGCTTTCTGCCAGAGCTATTTTTGTTCGGGGTCACTGGCTGACCCAAGACGGGCTGTGCTGGATTTAGTTCCCAAGTGAGCCCAGATGTGGGTGGAATTGAAATCATACCAGTGTCGGTGCATGCAAGGATATTTCCCTAAGGATGGCTCTAGTGGGAAAAAGGGGAATGGTGAAGCTGCACTTTTCAGTAGTGTAGTGTTTGAATTTAGCGGTGCTGACATGGCTGGATGAGTGTGCCTGGGTAGGTGGGTGGATGCAGTGTGAATTTACCACCTCATCTCCCAGCCCCGCTGCTCCTGCTCAGTTATTTGTACGTTTGAGTGGTGATTTAGCAGGGAAATCGCCTCTCGGTATCTTTTCATGGCCGTGTCTTACAGCTACTTAATGAATGTTTCTTTGGATACTCAGCAGTCACTGCGTGTTACACTTTATTGTAAATAAAAGTCATCCTCTCCTTGAATTCCTTAGTCCTGAGTGCGCTTCATCCCAGTGTCTGGTGTGATTCTTAGTCATCAGAATAATTTATAAAAAGAAAAAAAGCAGGACTATGGGAACGGTCTGTGTGAACTCAGCTTTGTTTCTTTTTAGTGACCTCCAAAACTCTAACAGACAATTGTTTCTGGAACGCTCAAAAATCGGAATTATTAAAAGAGCCATATTTGAGTGGTTTATGTGTCAGCAATTGCCCATCATCCCTGAAGTGAGTGCCTGCTCATCTCTTCACTGCTGCAGGAGTAATTGGCAATTCCAATCCCAGAACATCAGATTCATTGAAGGATTCCTTAAAATAGGGAATCTTTTTGTGTCTAGCAACTCTCAGGTCCTGCCACTGGTAGGCAGGCTTTTATCTGCAGTCAAGTGTTACCTGCTGTAAGTGATGGGAGAACACTCTGGACTTGGTAAATCTCTTTATTTCACTGCTTTTGACTTAACATGACCATGACTATTCCATGGCAGGTGGAGTGAGATGGTGCTTGTGAAATGGGAATGTTGGTCTGGCCAGAGCTGCTTAGCTTGTGCAGAAATTGTGGTGTAGATGAAACTAATGAGTAAGAGAAACAGGAAACTGCACCACCTCATTTTCTTCATGCCATAGGGAAAACTTCAAGCAGTAAAAGTTACCATTTTTAATTTACTTCCTCATAAGGAAGCTTATTTTTCAGAAGTATGAAATATTCTGGTTTATCAGGTGATTTCTTGTATTGCACTGTAAAGACCACTCACTCTTCTGTACAGTTTGCATCTCTCTTGACAAACAGCTCAAACCTCAGAGCGTTAAAAATGGGACCTGTGGAATGCAAAGAGACAGTGTTTGAACTACACTGAGCAGCCGTAGCGATGCCTTTGGGAGTCAGTGCAGAGCTGTTGCTCCTCCCAGGGTCTCAGGTGTGTGCCAGGACACTCAGATGTGACCCGGGCAATGGGATCCTCTGGGGGCCCAGCTGGGGGCAAACCCAGCACCCCTGAACCGCAGGGAAAAGCAGAGAGTTACACAGGGCAGCATCAGCGTTTGGGCTGGTCTGATGTGAGCTCTGTGCTCCTGGTGTTTGTGTTCCCACTCCTGCATCGGGAGCAGGTGCTACCTGACTCATCCACTCCTGATTTCTGGTGAGTTGCTCATTTTTCATAAGCACTGTGCAAATCCCCCCGGGAACACCAAAGATCCGTGTCACCGTTGTTAAAGAATTCAAGGATGTGTGAAAGGAAGACAGTGAGAGCACCTGGTGATGTGTAATGACTCTAAAACGAATTTGGGGTTGTTTTCCTCTGCTTTCAAGTACTTCCAGCATGAAACCAGCTGTGGGAGGTTGTGTTTGCTACTCAGACAGTTCCTGGCCCTCCCAGCCCACCTGGGCCTGGAGTGCTGTGAAGAACTCTGGGTTAATAGTCCTTGCAATTGTCTCCCTGGGCATGTGGTGACTTCTGGCCTCCTAAAGCAGCATTTCGTAAAAAACACGGTTCTGTGTTTGCTTAAAAACACACAGAAGTGGTTTTTCTGATGTTTCTCATCTATCTCACAAACCCCAGCACTTTCAGATTAAGGCAGCAGTTCTAGGTCTATATTTATTGCAGGTCCATTTGAAACACAGATAATATTTGCTATGATTATTAATAGTTTTGGCATCAAAAATCTGTACTGAAAATCTGCTTCTCCTGAGAATGTGCTGAACGTATTTGGTGCTGAGGGAAGTGTTTGCTGTGCAGGCAGAGCTGAGGCATGGGCTGGAGTCCTAGAAAAAGCTTGGAGCAAACTGAATGGGGAATTGGGCTTTAAATGCTGCAGAGGGATATCTCAAAGGGGTTTTCATGAGGTAGTTGGGTGGAGGTTCTACCTTTTGGGCCTCTGTCAAAAAAACCCTGTTTTTTTTTTCTAGATGATATGGCAAGTTGAGGCCATTCTTCAGAATCCTAAAATCACAGGATAGTTTGAGTTTGAAGGGACCCTAAAGCTCATCCAGTTCCACTCCCATGTCCCTCCCACTGGAGCAGGTTGCTCCAAGCCCCTGGCCTAGGACACTTCCAGGGAAGAACTTCAAGTTCTGAAAGGCCAAACTCCTGTTCTGCCATTCAGTGTCCCCTAGATCTGCAGACTGGGTTGTCTCCCTTTCCTTTTTCAAGTTCTGGGGTTGAACAAATGCTTTAATTAGTCCCCATTTTCAGGAAATGGGTGTCCCTAGGATCCATTAGGAACAATTCTTAGCCCAGCTGTGGGTCCCATTTGTTCTTGCTGGCTACCACACCCTTTCTTTCTCTTCCTTGACTAACCTCAGCTGCAGTTTTGGACTGAAGGGTGCTGTCTGTATTACACTGATATTTTTACACTGACTTCCTTATCTTTTCAGCACCATCTTAAACATTCATATTTGGTGTTAAAATTGTGGTGGGAGAGGTTTGGCTTCCCATGAGGTAATAAACTACTTAATCTCAGCAGAGGAAATACTACGTGAAGGCTTGGTTTCATTTGTGCTTTTGCTAATGAAATATTCATGCCTCATAAACAAGCTTTTCATGCCTTTAAGCCATTTTAATTTCCTCATTCTAAACAGTTACAAATATGGAATTGTTCATGTGGTGTTGGATTAAAGAGCTCTGGGAAGAGGCTGCTTTCTCCCTGAAGAGGGGCACCTGCCTCTGGGTGCTGCAGGACACTCCTTGCTCTACTCAGGCCAGCAGCAGTTGAGTCTCATCAGCCCTTCTTGGCTTCCTCAGAGTTACTCAACCTGCAGAAGCTGTCTCGTGTCACACTTTGGAATGAATGGAATGAAAATTCCCCTTAGTCCATCAAAATTTGACTCACGAGCTTGGCCTGGGGCCAGCCTGATCTTCAGAGATGGAAAAGGCCATCAATCTCACTTAAAAAGCAAATCCCAACCAGACAAGGAGCAAAGGGAGAATCCAGGCCAGCTTCCCAACTCCACGGGGACTCTTCAGCCCATGGGCACCTGGAGCTGCTGCAGGTGTGCTCTGGGACTCCTGACTGCAATTCCCATGAAGCAGGCTTTGGATGTCCAGCCTGGAGTTTGTTTTGCCTCCAAATGTGCTGAGTTTCTGTGGTTTCACTGGACCTTCTTTAGCACATCTGCCCTCCCTGCCTGATGAAAGCCTCCTCAGAGGGAAGTTTTACAGGAGGCTTTTTACAGCAGCTGGGTGGGGGAGTGTTTAATAATTTTAGCACCTGGGTGTTGAATAATATACGAGGTCAGATTTATGAATGAGATCAGTCTTTCATGGTGCTTTGTGCTTCTGAGCTCTGAGGCTGCTGATGCTGTGCCCCAGCCCTGCTGCTCCTGCCTCCAGCTGCCTCTGGTCCTTGCCAGAGCACAGGCAACAGCATTAATTGTGGGTAGGTAGCAGCAGCTTAGAGAGGGACATCCATGGCTCATGGCATCAGGTGTGAAACGAAAACCTGACAGAATCAGTGAAGTAACCAGAACTATGGGGAATTAGCCCAATAGGAAATGCTTGTTCTTGCATTTTTTAAAGGTTTGTTGTTTTTTTTTTCTTGCTGTTTATACAAAGTATATCTACAAAAATCAGCTGGTAATTTAGGAATTCCTCAGCAGCCTTTTGGCTTTCATCTTTACTCTGCAGTAATTTTGTAGTTTCTGATGAAGTGCTGTGGGTCCTGAAGCTCCTCAGAGCTGCAGTGCATCTCTTTGGGATGCTGTCAAGTGGAATCCTGTTCTGGTTTTTGACTACCCCATATTTGAGGTGGCTTGTGTAACCTGCATCATCTTAACTGAAGTGATTTGTCATCACCTGTTGAGTGTCACCAGCTGAAGGTTGACTCCAAGATGTGCTAAACTCCTACAGTAAATATTTGCTAATACTTCAATAAGTCTCGTGGCCTCCTTTAGTCAAGAGTCCTTTGCATTGACTTCTGTTCAAAAATCTGCCTCTCCAGGTGGCTTTGCTGATCTAACACTCCCCAAGCCCTTGCATTTCTTTGACTCTTTACATTTCTTCTGGCTGAGCAGGCTTAGACACCACCTGAACTTAATGATAGTTACTCAAATTCCTTTAAAGATGCAGATCTCACGAGGTATTTGGAGTTACACCTTCTTTCTCTGCATCCCTGGGTCATGATTGCACCTTTTAATGGCATGAAGGAATTCTGAGAGAGGGAGAAGGAAACAGATGTCTGCACATAGTTTTGCCTATAAGTGTGAAATAGGGGAGCTGTGTGTCCCCTGGTGGCAAATGCTCATTTCCAGTTCTCTGAAGCAAAAAATACAATTTGTAAAGAAGATTTCTGTTTCTTTAAGGGCTTTTTTGGTGAGATGTGATGAGATCTCAGCTCCTGATGCTGCTGTCACATGCTGATGTTCCTGTATTAGATGAGGTGTAGAAGTGTTCAGTTGTGGTGTTTTCGAGTTCCAAAAGAACAGCCTGGCTGCGAGGCTGTTCTGTCTTTGGGGCATTGGATAGATGAAAAAGGGGCATTAGATAGATGTAACTTTTTTGAAAATACTTCATTTTTCTTCAAATCTAAGCCATTAAACTGTTCCTGAGATAACCTCTGTCTTTGGCTAGTGTTTGCTTTTTTCTGGTCTCTGAGTTGCTGTGTGTGGCAGCAACACCCAGAGTGGTTCCTTTGGGTGGTGGCTTAGATGGACAGCAGATACTGTCCTGTCAGAGCTGAGGTGGGAGCAGGGGGATATCTTGGAAAGACTTTTGAAATAAAGTGAAGCCAGAGCACCCAACCCCATCATCACTGATGATCCTGCAGTGCTCAGCTTCTCAGGCTCAGCAGCAGAACTGACTGGGGCATGACAAGCCTGCTCTTGCTCTAACTCTTGGTGGTGGTGGTATTTTCCACTTTACCCCCAATAGTTTCTGAGCATTTTTCTGTGCAGACTTCAGAATTTCTCCTTGAACAGTGCTGGAACATTGGTTCATCAGTTCTGTCCTGTTCTGCTGAAGTGTTTTGCAGCTCACATTTCCTGGCTGCTGGGATGCTGCTGACCTTCCCTTCTGGGTTTAGGATTTGGCACTGACCTGCCCTATGGCTGCCACTTGCCCAGCGACACTTCAGTTTCTGTGTGACTGTTGGGCTGATCTGATCCAGAGCTTTATTTCCAGAAAAATGTACCACTGGCTGAAAAGAATGCATTAAACCAGTTCCATGTCCCTGGGCACCTGCCACGGTGTCATTTCTCAACCTTGGGTGTTTCTTGCTCTACTCCGGCGTGTCAGGCACTGACTCCCACTGTCCCTCCAAGAAGTGTTGTCCCACCTGACCTTCCTTTCTCCTGCTGACTTCCCATATTTCTGTAACTGCAGTGCCCTCCTGGTCATCCTGGTGACTGCTCTTTCCTCTTTCATTACCTTCTGTGTGCAGCTGGACACCTCTGCCCAGCTTTCCCCCTTGCTGTTGATGTCCCTTCAGCTCCCCAGTGTGGTCTCTGATCTTGGGCTGATCTTCCCAGCCTTGCCCTGTCTGTCAGCTGGAATTCCCTGGGGCTGGAGCGAGCGAGCTCCTCTGGACAGATGTTCCCTTGTTCCATCTGCACTGCTGGACTCGGTCCTTCCTAGGCCTTTGCATCCCAAGTCAGGTGTTGTTCTTCCCCTGTGGAGTGTCAGCCCAAGCCTGAGCCATACAGCCCAGTCTTGCCCAGAGTCACCTCACACTGACTTTTGTGCTCATTCCTTCTCTTGTGCCTTGACAAACCCCCTTTCCCACAGAGCTTGTTCAGTTATCTACAAAGATTGCTTTTGCTCTGTTCTATCTCCTTCACCTATCTCCTTGCCTCCCTCCTGTTCCACCTCAGAACACAGCTTATCTCCTCCCCACGTTTATCAGTTTCTCCCACAGGACTGAGCTGTGCCATGTCTGTCTGAGAACTTTCTGACCAGCATTCCTGTGCTTTCTCCTCAGTTACTCCTTTTGGCATACCAGAAACACCGTGTAACTTCCAGCAAAGACATTGCCTCCTCCTTGCATGTGTAATTTATGGAGCCCACACAAAGTGTGCCATGGCAGGAGGTTTGGAGTGCTGCAATCACTGATTATCATGTTCATCTGCTCGAGTTGTTTCCTGGCTCCATGCTGGATCCCAGCCCGTTGGAGTTCTTTTTCTCTGGGGTCTGGACAGAGCCTGCCCTGGTTGTCCTGCCTGAGGTTGTTCAGGTAGAAAATTATCTGATCAGACTATCTTGATATGTTCCTGTTTAAGATTAATATAACTTGACTCGGGAAGCCTGAAGGTTCATTGCATCTTCCTGGGAAACAGAAACTGGAGAGTTGTGGCAGGACTCTGCAATATGTGGGGTGTGATGTGCTGCTGGGGCTGGATGTGCTCTTTGGGGTGGTGGGCTTAACTCCATCTCCAGACACAAAGGATTTTTTGACCTTGCCCCTGCATCTTTATTCACATCAAGCCAACTCAAGCTGTGTTTCACCAGAACTTCTGACAGCCTTGGAATAAATCCCCTTGTTCTGGGGTCCCTACCAAGAAGGTTTTCTGTCCCTTTCTGGTGGAGTGCAAGTGTGCATGGCTACTCCTCAAATGATTGTGCTTTGAGGCATCAGCTGAAACTTTCAGGAAAGTTTCCCTTTCAGAATCTGCCTCCCATTACAGCATCAGTGCCTTCATCAGTGCCCTGGGGTTTGTTTATGGTGGCCAGGACAAACTGCCCACAGGGCAGCCAAAGGGGACTCCAGCAGTGCCCTGCAGAGTCCTGCCCGGGGACTCAACAGCCGGGCAGGAAGGAGAGCCCATCTTTTAACAGCTGCTGGATGGCAGCGGGGCTGACTCACCATGAATAGCAAGGAAAAACAAACTGAAACAAAAACTCCCCTTTCCCACTGTAGGAACAGCACAGCTTTCTTTGAGGAGAGCTCCTCCATGGCATTTGGAGGGATAAAAACCTCGGTGGCTGTGAAAGCCTTCACACCACGGCCATCAAAGGCACAATGAAGCTTTCATTCTCCACATCACATCGCTGAGATGTTTACACTAAAACTTTTGCTGTTGCTCAGATTGCTACACTGCAGCTAAATAGGTTATTTTGTTTACAAGAATGAATGATAAAGTAAATTTCACCTTCAAAAGAAAACTCCAGCTATGGTTCTTTCAAGGCCTCCCCTCCCCTGCAGTGTTTATAAAGGAACTGGATATGGAGTTTATAAACTTCCCAGGTGGGAAATGGTGCCTTCCACTGCTCCTTAATACCAGCTTCTTTGTATGTTGTTGTTTCTTGATCCTGAGTGTAAAGACCAGGGGTATGAATGAAAACGGGCTCAAAGATCTGGAAATACATTTTAGGCCCCAGAAGAATCCCAAAACACCAGACCTGGAGCACTGGAGTCTTCAAGTGAACTTACTTAGAAGAATTGTTGCCCCTGCACCCTGCAGAGAATGTCCTTGTTTGCTTCTCAGACTGTCAGAAGGACACCGTGCTGCTTTTCCTTGTGCTTCCAGGGACAGAAGAACCCCCAGATTCTTTTAAAGCTGGATGTAAACCCCTCCTTGGAACAGTAGCTGTTAAACTTTGTTGAAAACTGCTTAGCAATGACAAAAAAATGTTATTTCCGAAAGGACCTCTGTAGCACTGAAGGGTTTTTTTTTTTTTTTTGCAAATGGAAGTCCAAATTTACCACAAAAATGTCCCTGTAACCTCTTATAATTCAAAACATATTCCTTGCTTTTCAAAAGCACAGGCAAATTACCAGGGAGCCTTTCTAAAATAAGCCCGAGGTTGGATGTTTGACTTTGTGGACAGTGCTGCTTGATAATCAGCGTTTCCTTTTTTGAGTTTGCCTGTGTCGCAGTCAGAAAGGAACTTTGCTTTGTGTGGCTCCTGACCTGTTCCAGGTGAGGAGAACACGAACAACGCCTCTGCTGCAGTGCTGGGATAGAAACAGGAGCATCCCCTTCCCTTATTTTCCTGATAAATATAGCATTTTTGTCTCCAGCAAAATAAACAATGGAAATCTTGTCTTTGTTCTTGTATTTTGGGCCATGCTGCATCCTGGCTTTCAAGGATGCAGACATTCCTGAGCTAGACATCTCCAGTGTCTGGCAGCTGGTTCTCTGACTCTGTGTTGTTACAGAACTTAAACCCCTCTGAGGAAACGCCAGGGAAAAGCAGATCCTTGTGAAGGGTAAAGCTTTTAAACCTGGTATGAAACCCTGAGAGCTGGGCTTGGTAGCAAACTGAAAGAAACCTAAACAATTCTGAAATTATTGGGAATATTTGGCTTCGTTTTCCCAATCAGTCAATAGAAAACATGTTTTCCATTAAGGACTTACATTTTTAGAGACTTAAAGAGAGGAGCTGCTTATTGTCAAAACAAGACTTGTTTATCACCAAATGTCTTGGCCTGGTTTGATTTTTGGTGCTGTCCCTGCATCCCTGTAGGCAGTGGAGGGGAGCTGGTGCCAAGCTGTCACCTGGAACTCTGGAATCAAGGGTGCTGTGGGGCTCAGATCCCAGTGCTTGTGCCCTGAGGAGCAGTGCCAGGCTCCAGCTGGCTGACAGGAGCGGGAAGGCCAGGAAAGAGTGATGGGGGACTCCCATCTCCTAAAAGATGCCACGTGTATCATGTCCTGTCATACAGGAAACCTCAAATCTCAAATCTTTCATAAACTTACTGAATGCCTGATTGATTCTGGCCTGCTTTTCCACTGGGTTTCTGCATCTTGGACGCTCTCACGGAGGAGCCGGGGTGGCACCTGCTGCATGAGCCATTGGAGCAGGAAGATGTCACTGTTCCCAGGGCTGCTCTGAGGGGATCGTGTGGCTTTGGGGCTCTGCTCTCACACCACGGATTGACTTCAGGGCCTGCCCAGATGTGTTGCTACAGAATTTAGAGAGAAAACTTGTGTCAGTCTTGGTCCTCTCCCAGGGGTTCTGTCCGTACCTGATTGTAATTGGCTGCTCAGCTGCCGTCCTGAGAGGCTGTTTGTTAAAGTTAGTGAGCAGACCAGTGCAGTTGTACACATCACTTGTTCTAGTGGACAAACAAAAATGTGTTGTATTGCAAACTTTGTAGCTGAATCATGGAAACTGTAGAATTGGGCCATAATATTTCAAAATGTTAAACTCCACCTGGTACATTTTAACCTTCTACCTTTCCCCTGTTGTCCTTGTACCCAGAAAAAATAAAAGACATTAAATGCACTAAACTTGGTGAATTTTGAAGACATTCTGTGGCACTTTGACCAAATGAAAGGAATAATTTGCTAGGGTTGCGTTTATTAATGTGTACTTAAACCACAATAAATCACAGGAGGGATAAGGGAACAGGTTCTTACAGAAAGACTGGCTTGGTCAGTGTCAGCTTTATGTTGTACGAGGGATGTGGGAAGCTCAGTCGGATCAGTATTGGTTGGGCATTTTTTTATCAAGACACCTTTTCTGCCTTTTTTGAAGGCTCCTCTTTACCTGTCCCTGGTTATGTGACGTAAATCTTGTGCTGGCAGTAATTCCCACAGCACCTTGGGAAACGCCAAAGGACGTTTCACCTCAAGTGCCGAATTCTCTCGAGTCTTGATGAGCAGGGCAAGCCGCAGAACCAATCTGGGAAAGCTTTCAGGGGAAAATATCCCCGCCTTCCACCTTTCAGATGTAGATGTGCTGGCTGGCCTTGTTTAAGACAAACGAGCAGCCTCTGTTTATCCTAATGAGGTACTTGATGTGGAAACTGATAGCACTAATGGCCAGATCCCAAATAATTTGCTGTGTAGGCAAATTGCCCAATCGTGCCCACCCATCTCGTCATCCCTGGGTGTCACCTGGCGAGTGGGAGCCTTTGATTCATTCTCTGAGAAACGGAGTGCAATGGATATTTTGCAAACTAAAAGTTTCTATGACAGAAGACAGAGATTTCTTTGTGCTTTGACCTGGGGTTTGATACTATTTGTACCCTCCGCTGCTATGAGTGCCAAATAGTTTCTTTTTTTTTTCATGGGGGGAGAAAGCAACTTGAAAAAACATCTTATCCCATATCAGCTACCAACCATCCATTTATCCATGAGGACAGGGGAGGAGCAGTGTGAGGGAGCAGCACTGGCAAGTGCAAGCATTCCCTGGGTTTGTTCTGCTCTCTGATGTTTAAACCTTTCAGATAGTCTGTGGTTGTTTCCAGCTTCACAGTGAGAAAAGCTAAAACCCCCTTAATAAGGGTGAGGATGGCTGATTGTATTCTTTTTACTCTAACAGGGTGTATTTTAAGAAAAACCGTGATACGCATGGAATAAATCACAAGTGGTGAAATTTATTTCTCAGACTCGTTTTTCCCTCCCTGTTCAGTGCTGCTGTGACTGCCACTGTCCCCTTGAGTTGTCTGGGATTATCTTCTCCTGCCATGGAGAAGTTACAAACACCAAGGATTTTGACTTTGAAATTGCATTTTTCACTCAGAGGGGAAAAGTGGAATAGTTTTCAGTCTCACAGAAATTTTGAATGAACACTGAGAAAATAATGGCAGCAGATGGATTTTTATGGAGTGGGGAATGTCAGAATTGCCTTTCACAGGAACTCTATTGTCACACAAGAACTGAGGGCTTTCAGGAGGGATGTCCCTGCCCTCAGGCACTTTCAGGGGCTGGTGTTAATGCCTAGGAACTGGTTTGGCTGGAAAAAGAATCTTTTACTTTTCTGCTCAGGATCCCCAAGTGCCTTCCAGGGTGGGAACTGGTGGCACAAGGTGATGCTGGGGGGCTGCTGGTGTGGGGTGGCAGACCTTCCTCAGCATTCAACTCCCACTGACCCTCTCCCTTCTCTACCTGCCCCATTAGAGAGCTTAGAGAAGGTCTCAAAGGACACCTTCTTTCCTGAGCTGTTTTATCAGAGAAGGTTAAGGGGTTGGAAGGGATCATTTAGTCCCATGATGGGCAGAAACACCTCCCACTAGACCAGGTTGCTCAAGGCCTCATCCAGCCTGGCCTTGAACATTTCCAGAGTTAGGGCACCCACAGCCTCCCTGGGCAACTTGTTCCAGTGTCTCATTATCCTCAAATAAAGAATTTCTTCATAATATCTAACCTGAAATTCTCTTTTTCCAATTTGTACCCATTCTGCCATGTCCTGTGACTGCAGTTCATGACAAAGTCTCTCTCCAGCTTCCCAGTTGTCCCTTCAGACACTGGAAGGTGTTGTGAGGTCTCCACACAACCTTTCCTTTCCTNAATGTTAACTGTGCTGAAGTTTCCTCTCCAGCATGATTCTCTGGGTTCAGCCGTGGAGGGCTGAAAGGCCCTGCTCCTCTGGGAGCCTTGCCCCAGTGCCAGTCCTTGCTGTGCTGTTCCATTCTGGAATTATGCTCAAGGTTAATCACTTTCTGGTACTTCTGGATGCCACTGCAGTGTTTGTCACTCATTTGCTTTGGGGGCTTCACATTTGCAGAGCGTAACTGGCCACTCTTAAACCTGCCTTGGATTTTTCTTGTTAGATTTGCCTTGAATTGCGTGATGGAGAAGTTGAAATAGCAATAAAAACCACTTCCTATTAAGTGGATACCATCTTGTCTCGCTGTGACTTGCTTTCTTATGAAGTGTAGCGTGGGATCTCATGAAAATTCATTTTTTAGATCATACTTGTGAAGACACTTTACAAGCTTTGTTCCTCTAATTCCAAATATAACCATCCTGTGATCTTAATCAATATTTGCTTTAAAATTTTTCAGCTGGAAATTAACTCCCTGGGAAATTTGGCCGACACCAGTGGCAACGTGAAGGTGGCTTTTTTTTTTTTGTTATGGACTTAGTTCCTTGTTTTCTGTGTACAGATATGAGTGTGGTAGGGGATCACTTTGGGATTTCCTCCAAAGATGACTCGTGTTTGCCAGATCCACCTATAGCAAAAGTAAACCAGGCCATCGCAGTGTGTATTATTTAGACTACTGAATATTTTATCCACTAGTCAGTGAACTCTATGGGTCAGTTTGTTTTTCTTCCCCCATTTGTCGGCCAAGGAACAACAAAATCCCGGCGTGAGGGAGGGTGGAGGGTGTCTCCATTCAGGGTTTTGCTGCTCCTCCGCCCTCCCCTCAGCCTTGGTTTTGTAACTGGGAGTGGAAATTGCCCAAGGTCACCTTTGAGAAAGCACCACTGTTATTGCTGACAGTCCTCTGCTTCCTGGCTGGTTTCTGTAGACCTCGGACTCGTGCTCGCAGCAGCCTGTGGGAGTCCTGGTGGTTAATGAGTGTTAATTTCCTAGATAGTGCCGGGTTATCTCCATTTCAGTGAGAGTTTCGCCTTGCAAAACCTCAGCCGCAGCGAGGAGCTGGTTGTGGCTGGTGGTAGTGGAAGTTGCATTTCAGAGGAGCTGTGGAGAGGATGGGAGAGGCTCTCAGTGTGGGATCTGTGCGGTGTGCATCCCGCGGAGAGCCAGAGCTGCTCTGCTCAGGGGCGCACCAGCGTCCCCCAGCTCATTAGCACTGGCCCTGCCCTGAGAGCAGCATTTGCCCAGCTCCCAGAGGCGGGGGCGAAGCTCCTCGTGCCTTATCCAAAGCAAGATCTTCCTGCAAAACTTCGTCACTGGTAGCAGCATCTACGGTTGGGCCTGGGCTTGCAGCTGTCAAATACTGCTGCGATGAACTTCGCACAGCTGGAATAGAAGTTGAAAAGATTTGCAGCTGCAGTTTTGGGTTTTTTTTTCAGGTCAAGACACTCCCATTCTTTTCTATTCTCCAGCATTTTGTTGCTGACATCTTTGTCCACCGGCCCTCAGCCTTTTTAAACACTGTGTGTGGAGCCAGGAGCAGGTGCTTTGCTGTGGCTGTATCACGGATGTTTATGGAATTCCTTTTGAAATAAATGAAAGGTTAAATGGAAGACAGTTGTCTCCGCTTATGGATTCTGTGGGTGAAGTTAAACACTTGGATCTAAACAAAAGTGTGAGCTGTGCAGTTCTCAGTATGAAATTGCCTTGCTTCTTTTGCTTCCCTCTCCCCCCCCCCCGATTTACAGATTTATTTGCTGATATTTACAGATATTACTTCCCAAAAGGAGATTGTTATCAATGCTTTAGTGCCCCCTCAGGGCTGCAGCAACAGGGTGACCTAACTGGGTTCATTCCTCCCAGCTGAAGTTCCCTCTGTCGAAACAGGCATCATTCCTTGGACAGGGAATCGTTGCTAGCGGGCTGCCGCCTGCCCGGCGGTGGTGCGGCTGCCTGCATTGCGGTGGGGCTGGCCCGGGGAGGGAGGAGCGCT
>VXBQ01014533.1:48634-59486 GCA_013400175.1 Phainopepla nitens
TCGCTTGTGTAACGTCCTGCAGGAGAAGCGGCTCCGGGACACAGCTCCGCGGCAGTGATTAATCGGGGAAACATCTAACAACCTTAAATGGCAGCAAATTTATTTTGGCAGGTGGAGACTGAGAAAGTCCCTGCTGCCGCGGCGGGAGTGTTGCTCTGAAGTGCTCGGCTCACATTTTGTTTGCCCCAACACTTTCTCCGGTCTCAAGCTTTTACCACTGCACTGAAATCTCCTTTTCACACGTCTTTGTGCCATGATTCCCACCCAGGTGAGAATATGGGGTGATGTTTCTTCAGACCCTCACTGAGCAGCAGAAGTGCCATTGCTTCTTCCCCCGGAGAATGCAGCGCTCGTACCTGTGGGTGAAGTGTCCCTCTGCAGGGACTGGTGGCAGCCACAGCTGTGTGCTCAGCTTTCTCTTTCCAGGCCTTGTGAACTGGCACTGCAGATAATCCCGGATGTCCTCTGGGAGACTGGGCTGGATGAAGTCATGTACCAGCCTGCCAGGCCGAATATTTCGAATATTCTTGTTACAATCTTTCTGAAGGTGAATAAGTAACTGGGCTCATCTGAGAGAGTTCTTTAGGAGTGCCCTGCATTAAGACTGGGTTTTAGATTTAGTGAGACAATAAGCCACCTTTAAAAGATCCTTGATAAGCCAGTGATAGAGGAGAATTGATTACTCTGAAAATTTTAATAACACTCAATATGTGAATTATTTTTTATCCAAAATCTCTAAATTCTTAGTGTTTTGACTTGAGCTATAGTTTGCTGGAATTTTTTAATCTCCTTGTTGGCCAACACGAGTTTTGTTTGTGTACCCATAAATTTCATGGAAGTTTGTTTATTTTAGTGAGGCTCTGCTCTTGCAGAAAGTACGTATCTAAGCCTAAATTTTATATGCTCTAGAAAACTTTCAGCCTCTCTTTCAGATTGCAATGGTCAAGTAGGACTAAAAATGGCTGGTTTTATCATGTTGCTCTTGCTCAAGATGTCTGTGGCCTGCACTGGCTGTGGTTATGGGGGTGTTCTTAATTCTTAAATTAATTCTCTCTTTACCAGCAGATGTGGTACCGGGTGTTGTTTGCTTCCAACGCTGTGCTAAAGCAAAGGCATCAGCAGGCAGGAACTGCTACACCACCAAAAGCCCTGAGCTGGTGTTTGCCTTTAAAAAACCCAAGGGCACAGATTTGAGACAGTCAATCTCCCTGCACACAGACGAGCTGTTAGTCTGGCAGGATGTAATTCCATTTTCCTAAGTAGTTTGATTTCCTTTTGGCCTGTCTGTGCTTCAGCTCGTCACTGCTCTTATACTGAATTGATGTTGACTCTAAGGTAGTTTTCTGAGTAATTCAAGCAAAGGATATTTGTGAAAAGATTGTGATTTGCTTTTATCTATAGCAAATGCAGGCTATCAAGAGAACTTATAAATGCTAAACTTCTAGGCCCATCTGTACATAATTTTCCAAGTCACATTTCATGGCTGCACATGGTGGCTGCAGCTCCCAGTGCAGAGAACCAGCTGGCAGACACTGTTCCTTGGTTTTTCATAGGGTATGAAGGCACAACACACATCTGACACAGCCCAGAGACTGCCATGGCTTAAGAGTTTATTCAGTTTACTTAAAATGTTAAAGCAAGTCTAATTTCAGGCATGTTGATTTCCTCAGAAAGCTTTTGTTAGTTTGGCTAGTGGCCACATTATGTAAGATATAATTATTTGGCCTCAAAGTAGTGATTTCAGCAAGGGAAGAGTGTAAAGCTGGCTGTGGGCTGTGTTGTGGCAGCACCATTCCAAGTGAAACAGGTGAGGTGTGGCCATAAAGGCTCTGGCTCCTTGGTGCCTGTATCCCATTCCCCTCCAGGTGCCTGTGACTGTCCTCAGTGCAGACAGGGAAATCAGAAAACAACCAGAAAAACTTTCTCTTTTCATGCCTTCTGAATGGCTTTGTGGCTGCAGCTGGTAACTCCCATGCAACTCTTCTTCTCTTGGACGTGCTCCAAGAGGTGCCACAGCCAGGGCTGACTCAGAGCAGCCCCTGGGGAATGTTTCAGGTGGCTTTGCCACCCTTTTTGTCTGGGTCTGACGAGAGCTGTGTTCAGAGAATCAAGCGCTCTGGTTCTGCTGGCACAGCAGCCACAGCTGAGGTGTTTGTAAATCTATTTTCCTGATATTGAAAAGAATTGTTAGGAACCTTCTTAAATTCCCTTTAACCAGCTACTTCATTTTCCTTGTGTTATTTTTTTCCTTTGCCCTAGATGGAGTCAGTGTGGAATAACGTGTGTGGAATGAACAGGCCATGTTCTGTTGCACACAGCTTTCCTTTGAGATGACCTTTAAGCCTTGTATTAGTTGCATTTCCATTTAGGGAATCCTTGAGCTATTGGATATTATTGTGGGGGGAAGGCTGAGATAGAATCAGAATTTTCACTGTTTGTTTTCTGATAGTAAACTGCCTTCTTGCATGTCATCCAAGACTTCACACAACCAATAATCCAAACTGGGCTGCTCTCAGAGGTGGCAGCAGGGGCTCTTGGGCTGAGGAGCTGTGTGGGGCAGAGCAGGGACACCCTGAGCACAGTGACAGGGGACACAGGAGTGGTGCTCTGCTCAGGCTCTGGAGGAGGCAGGTCCCTGTCGGGTCGTTCTGTCCCTCTCCCTCAAACGTGCAGTTCTGGGACAGCAGAGCTTGGCAGGAGCTTGATTTTATCAGGAGCTTTGGCCTGTGCTTGTCAGTGCGACTCCGAGTTTCACTTTAGTGTCTAATCCTGTTTTGGAAACTCACTTCCTTTTCCTCCTCTTGTGCCGTTTTATGATTTAGATGCACTGTTCTCATGATGTTTCACTACTGTGTTGAGCATAAACTGTGGTTTCCTCTGAGCTCTCCAGCATTCACATCCTTAGCAGTGAGCAGGGATGGTCCTGGGGCTCAGTGCTGCTCTCCCTGCAGCTCCTCTCAGACAACCCCTCCTGTTCCTGCACCTCCCTCCCCGGCTCTCCTGGCAGGAGCAGTCCTGGGGGATGCCCTGGTACAAAGATCCCTCTGTCCTAACAAGTAAGAACAGTCCTTCGTTCCAGTTCAGTACCTGTGTGAACGTTTGAAGTTTCTCAGTCCTAAGACAAAGCAGGGAATGTTACCAGCAGTGCAGGAATTAACTTGCTTTAAAGTGTTTTTCCTGTCTAAAGCTTTTATGACTCTGGGATGTGGCATCAGCTCTCATCTTGGGAAAGCTCAGATTAGTACTATATGGTCTAAATACTTGCCATGTATTTACTACTGATTTATCAGGTACTAAAGGGATGAACTAAGCCAGTGACTGCTGGCAGACCACCTTGGCCAAAGTGGCTGAGGGGTTAATTTTTAAAGTCTCATCCCTTTACTGAGGATACCAGCCTGACACTTGTTTTGCACTGGAGGAAGGTGCAGGTCTTTCTGCTGGAGGGTTTTATGGTCACAAGTCACTGAACCTGGTTTACAGTTATTTTTATTGTCTTCATTCCCTTCAGATCTATACAGGATGCTTGTGCTCTTAATGTCCTAGTTTTTGCTGTGATTCTGTGCATGCCAGCTGTGAGGGAGGCACTGCTCCAATTGCAGCTCTGCCCGGGAGTGCCAGCACCTTGTGTCCTGCTGCCGTGTCAGACCTCTCCGTTTGAAACAGGCCCTTGTTTGGATGCCTCTCTGAGTGATCTGTCAATAGCTGAAATAATACCTTGATCCCAGAGTGAGTGCTGCTGCCAGAAATGCCTCTTGCTGGCCTGGCTGGCCCTGTGTCACAGCTAATAAATAACCTGTCCTGGTGCTCCCAAAGTGCCCTTCCCGGGCCTTCAGAGCGCCAGTGGTTCCCTCTGCTGGGGTGGCTACAAACCGTGGCTTCATGATGGGAACACCAGCACAGACAGCTGCCCAAAATCTGCCTGACTGTGCCTAAAATTGTGGCCTAGCTGGACTTCTCTCTTCATTGCTGTCTGCTGTGGTGTGAAGACAGTTGTCTCTAACCATTTTCCCTTTTTTTTTTTTTTTTTTTCCTTTTAATTAAACTTGGGCACAATGTGAGGGAGCGGCAGGAACATGAGGGGGCCTTGAACCCATTCAGGGTTCAAGAAGCAGCAATAAAAGTGCTATTATGAATGAGCAATGGCTTGTAAAAGGCTCCAATCTGCTAATGTAGGTTACTGGGCTGATACCATTGCTTTAATAACGGTCCTTTAGTTCTGGTTAGCTGTTTTGACAATCCTTTCAGCTTGACTGTGAGGGATTGGTCCCTTGTGAATTTTGGATTATTTCTCCAGGTCGCTTTTCCAGTTGTTAAACCTGTGTAACAGCACTGAGCTGCAGAGCACACTGCTGTCCCTGATCAAACTGGGACGATCGCAGCCTCGGTAATTGCAGTGGTGTTGATGTAATTATCACCCGACCAGCTGTAATTTGAAAATGGGCCCCGCTGCTTGGCCAATGTGTGCTGTAGTTTGGAAGCTTTTAAAATACTGATCCCTTTGTTTTGTTATACGCTGCTAATATCTGATCAGCCTGTGATGAAAACCTCCCACGTGCCCTTTGCCTTGTAATTACACATTTACAAACAATCGATGCTGTGGGGAAGGTGCAGCAGGAGGCTGTGTTTAAATAAGCAGTCCTGCACTCCGTGGTTTCTGCACCTGCCATATGCTGTGTGCTGGGTTGTGTCTCAGCAGCTGGTCAGTGTTTTATGAAGTGCTGGATGAGCACTGGGGGGGTCCTTCCTTTTGGAGGCTGCTGGGAACAGAAGGAAGGACTGTCTGATACCTTTGGAGATAAAAATGTTGCACAGCCAGGGCACTCTCACCTTGCTGCTCATACCAGAGCATCTTTGGTACCTGTTCTCCCAGGCCTCTTTGGAAACAGGGTTCAAACAGGTGATCAGGAAGGACTTTAGGAGCAAAACAATCTGAACCCACGCAGTTAAACCAGGAATACGAGTCCTGCCCTTGTTTGGAAGCAGTGATCAGTATGTGAGGAGGCAATAACTGATCAAAAACGATCCCAGATTTCTGCCAGTCCCCCTGGTTCATGGAGTAATGGTTTATGTTGTGTGTGTCTTTATACTGTTGGAAACTGAGATGGTGCTTTATGTTCTCATAGCACCTGGGTGTCAGCACCCTCTCCTGATTTACTGAGGAAGATGAGGGGCTTAAAACAAGATAGTCCAGCAGCAGCAAGTTAATGTTTAGTTGTAGTAATGCCTGGTTTATTTCCTGTACATTTAATCCTCAGCTGCCCTGGAGTGGGTGATCTGGTTGCAGATTAACACAGCGCTGATAAAGGTGCACGTGAGCTCCATTCAGCGGCAGCTGGGTCCTGGTAGGGCGCAGCAGCCTGGCTGTGGAGCTGGGAGAAGGTGCCCATGCTGCTTCTCGGTGGGAAGCTGCTTCCTCAGCCTGTGCAGCTCCAGCTGGTGAGGCTGCAGAGCTGAGGGGGCTCTGTGCAGAGAGGTTTTGGCCTTTTGCCACCATATTCCCTGAGCAGGAACCCTGGGGAAGAAGCTGCAGGGATCTGTCAGGAGGTGATCCCCACTTCTGCAGTGTGGGCACCGTACAGGAGTTACTGGTGTTAAAATCTCTTCATCCAGTCAGTGGAAACCTGGTCAGTGCAGCTGATGATCAACCCCAAACCTTCAGCTGCTTGAATGCAGGTATCCCAGGGAAGGTTTGTGGCTGGTGAGCCAGGGGCAGGGCTGGCAGCTGGGAATGCAGGGACTTGACAGGGGTTTGGTAAACCAGCTTTGGCCTGCCCAGGTACCCTGTGGGAGCAGAGTGTGGGTGCTGGAGAGCTCTGGGACTGTGAACAGAGCTCTCCAGCAGATCCCTGTCCAGGGCTGCTGCAGGTGCTGGGCAGTGGCTGCTGAAGCCTCTGCTGGGCCAGGGGCTACTGAGGACGCTGGGCTCGCGTGGGGAGCAGGAACCTCCTGCGATCACAAAGCTGAGGTAGCTTTTGTAAAAACAAGGTTCCCAACATCAGCGGTGCCCGGCGGGGGAGGTGGTGCCCCTGCCGAAGATGCTGGATCCCAGCGGATGTAACCCAATTATCCAGAACGCTGAGCCATTCTTTTCCAGCTGAGTGATGGGCTGTGAACGGCAGGGTCATGAGGGTGATGAGAGGACACCCCAGGAGCTGTGTGACACCAGGCACCAGCTCAGGGAGCTGCATGAGGTGCCTGGATGCTGTTGGAGGAGATGCAGTCAAAAAAGCAGAGGAAATGTTGGTGTGACTTCATAAGATACAATCAGGTTTTATTATAATAACTATAAACAAGTTTGTGTCTCTGAATTTAATACAGGATAAATGAGGAGAAATGGAGATGGCTAATGGGGTGTAAAGCTACGAGTGGTTTGTGGAGGACAGTAAATCAAGTCTGAATTAATAAACTAAAAGTGGAAGCAAACCCCCAAACCTGAGCTGATGGAATTACACTGTGTCTGTTATCTCCTCTCCCCCAGCCTTCCTTCTCTCCCCACTTCTGCTCCCTCCCCAGATCCCCACCAAAAAAGGGAAGGAGAAAGAATTTAAGGCCTAACACTGGTGAAGCAGCACCGGGTGGGAGAGGGGAAATGGTGAGCTCTCCTTGCTGCCTGGGTGCTCAGGTGGGTTGTTTGTTTGGGCAGACCGACCCTGTGTGCTGGGGCTTCCACTCAGTGCTTGCAGAGGCCACACAGGATTCCTTCATCCTTGCCTAGTGAGGATCTGTTGTTCTCTTCTCCAGAACTGGATGAGCCACAGCCCAGATGAGATATTTCCAGAGTCCTCTTCGGGTGGTGTTAAACTGTTTTGGATCCCTGGTCTGTCTTGCTTGAGGTTACATCAACAGATCTGGACTAAGGGAAGGATTTTTCTTGTCTCAGGTTACTGGACAGTTTAGGAGGGTTTTTGCATGGCCCATTTCCTGGAACTGTTGGCATTTCCACTGCTGAACTGCGATTATTTTAGGACTGAAACGGACATTTCACTCCTCAAGCAAATACCTCCAAAAGACAACTCCTGCTTGCCTGAGAGAGAAGGAGGAGGGACAGTTTTACCTCCTCTGACCTGGGACTTTGAAAGAAGTATAGATTAGGTGATAGTAACTGTCCTTATCAGCCTAATGACCTGTGCAGCTTATCAAAGCAGTTGATTTTCTATATGTAGGAGCATTTCCTTAACTGTCAGTGCCCCTCTGTACCCAGCTAAAGGCCAAAGAATGGTGTTTAAGATCAGTGTAGATATGAAGTGTCAAATTCCTTTGTTCTCCTGCTCAAAGGACAGAGATGTGAACAGGAAATAACTGAGCTTTATTTCTTTTCCTGTAAGTCTCTCTTGAATATATTTAGGAGGAAAAGAGTCATTTCACAAATACATTCCACTCTCCTTTTGACAAAACCAGGATTTGTAGTAATTTTATTGGCACTGCATGAAAGTGTCGTGACTGAAACACTTGAACCCTGTCTTTATCTGCAAGTCCATCAGGCCATGCCATTGAATCCAAGCTGTAGATGCATTTTCTGACTGGATTGTCTAAATGACCATTTTATTCCTCAGATTCAGTCAGAAGAGTGTGGGCAATATTTGTTAGGAGGAGCCTTGTGTGAATGTAGACCTTTAAAGTTGATTTTACATGCATATATCAAAAATGAAGAATAATGGAATCACAGGATGGTTTGGGCTGGAAGGGACCTTAAAGCCCACTCAGTCCCACCCCTGCCATGGCAGGGACACCTTCCACTGTCCCAGGGTGCTCCAAGCCCCATCCAGCCTGGCCTTGGACATTTCCAGGGATCCAGGGGCAGCCACAGCTGCTCTGGACATCTGTGCCAGGGCCTGCCACCCTCACAGGGAGGAATTCCCTCCTATATCCCATCTAACCCTGCCCTTCTTTATCTTTTAGCCATGGCACAGTAAATAAAAAGAACATGAAAATTCTATAATCCTTGAAGATTGGGATGTGTGAGAGAGCGGTGTGTTAGTGACTGTTGTGTTACATTTTATACAATATCTAAAAAACAGGTAATGAGTTGTGTATGTCGTGGGTTCAAATTCTTGCATCCAAAGCAGAATTTCTTAAGTTCACCAAAGGCTGCTTTGAGGTGAGGGTGGCAGCTTTGCTGCTCATGGATGATCAGGGATCAGCTGATGCCATGCTGTGTGTGCTGACAATGGTTGGCAGTTGTATTCCACTGTGGATTGCCACCTGGATGTGTGGATTGTCGGTGCTTTCCCACTGACACAGCAAAATATTCGGAGCAACCTGAAGCACTCCATTGTGTCCAGAAGGCCTTGGAAAACTGGCAGTAGAGCCATTCCCCTCATTTGCTGTTGCCTGCTGGAGGCTGAGCACCGAGTGTGTGAGGAGCTGATAGTGACCATTCCTGTGTTTATACTTATTGGCAATTCAAGGTGGTCTTGATTATTCCAACGATCCGAGTATGGGTGAGGCATCCATTCATCTGCTGTGAAGCAGGGATGAATGTGAGAAGGGTAACTCAAACCACTTAACTTTAAAAAAACCATAGAAAATAACGTAGAAAATATGTTTCCCACCTAATAGATGATTTTCTCTGTTTGTAAAAGGTGTAAAGAGATTAACAGTTTGTGACTGCCAGACTTGTTGATTCCAAGGTTTTTTTGTGTTTCGTGCCGTTTCGTGAGGGCTCAGCAGCTAATTGCTCAGGGGAGGGAAGGAGAGAGGGAGGTGGCTGTGTTTGGAGGAGGATGTGTCAGCTCTGAACTGTTAATTAGGCTAATTTAATTAAAAAAAAAATCTAAATAAAGCTGATAGCAAAATGAATTGGAAAACCTGCGCGGCTCTTCCTGGAGAGCACAATTCTGTTGAGCTGCCAGCTGGAGCTGCCCGTGTGTGTCAGAGCTTGGCAGGGGCTGTTGGGGAGCCCCTGGGAGCTGCGGGGCCCCTGCCCTGAGCGGGGCTGCCACCGCCCTGCCCAGGAGCAGCAGCTTGGCTGAGCTGCTCTCAGCGTGGCACTGGCTCTGCCAAAGCTCGGGCTCACTTCACCACCGCCCCAGGCTAAATCAGTGCTTTCACTAAATCATTAGTGGCCCAAAACATTTTTATTCGAGTGTTTGATAAATCGTGGCACTGATCTGACTTTTGGAGATTGTCATTAACTAATGCTCATTACCTGGCAATTTCTACGTCACGGAAGTAGAAGCCTGCCTGAATCCTTTACTTGATTTGTCCTTCAAAAGATCCTGCTTTAAATAATTTCACAGGTCTCTGAATTCCACTGGCCTAGGATTAAAAATGTGATGATGTAAAGACAACTTGTCTTGTGGCAGATAAACTGAAGATTGTCTTTTCAGGTTATCTGCCTGTTAATTCTGATTTGTGTGGTATTTGTGCTGTCTCTCATTATTATTACTTGAACAGTCTTTCAGCTTCTGAGTGGGAGCTGTCTTTGATAGAAAAAAATATGTCAAATGTAGGGGAAGTAAATGAACCCAATCTTTCCGGTGATAATTTGAACCAATAAACCAAGCAGCATGTAAATCAAGTAATCTGTTTTACTAATCAAACCTTTTAAGTCCTTTTCCATCTTGCTAATGTTCCCCTGGGTTATCTGTGTACAGTTGCCATTTAGGAATTCACTCCTTTTGCAGGGGATGATGAATGCATAAATAGCAGCTCTCCTGCTGCTCGGCTGCCTTCCCATTCACAGAATGTAAAGTGAGGTACTTCAGGCCACTGTGCAAATTCATTTGCTTATCTTGCCAGTTCTGCCCTGCACTTCCATACCCACAAGGGTGTTTGAAGCATTCCCTGAGTTGTTCCTTCTCTTCTTCCCTTTTTGAAACTGATTTTCAGTGAGAGGGAGAAAGATCCTGGTACTGAATCTGCCAAGTCAGTCACACTCATGAATTTAAGTGAACCCACTGCACTTGGTTGTGCAAAAAAACCCCCTTTGTTTCCCATCCAAACTTTCTGTGAAATATTAGTTGCTCTTTAATTGGAAGAACAAACCTGTGCATTTATTGGGCCTTTTCACACTGACATGATCTGGTTCCTTGCAGAGCCTGAGCTTTTGTCTTCCGGGGCACCTCCTGCTCCATTCTTGGTGATGGGAGAGACTGGGAGGTGGAGAAGAGGGGTTTTGGTGCAGTTCTGTTCAGATCTCCGTTAGGGACATGAAGCTTTTCCAGTACAAAACAGAAAATACTTGAAAGAAAGAACAAACCTGAAGAAACCAGGACAAACCTGAGCCAAATCTGTATCCAAACTGAGAAGCTTTTCCTGACTAGCCATGCTTTCAAGGGAGCACGAGGAAAAGTCCTTTCAGCCTGAGCAGTTCATGGACATATTGTTGAAAACCTATTTGCTTTGTGATTTGCAAACTTAATTTTCCCCTCCACTGCTTGTCCACGTGCTCTGGCTGGGGCCGTTGGTGTCTGAAAGGAGTTGGTGGCAATCTGGGCGTGGCTGAGGTCGCAGCTGTCCCTCATTGTCCCCACAGCAGACGTGGCAGAAGGGAATCTTTGACTGAGGGGCAGGATGGGCAGCTGGAGGTGGAATGTCCTCGTCTGCTGCTTGGAGACTCCGTGGTTTGTTCACCAGAGCCCTTGGCTGGCGCTGGCAGGGCTGGGACAGCTTGTGGGCCAAACCACGGAGCTGAGTCACCACCACGTGCTGTAAAAGCCAGGGTGCCTGGAGAAGCCCAGTGTCACAGCCCGGTGTCACAGCCTGATTTCACAGCCTGATTTCACAGCCTGATTTCACAGCCCAGTGTCACAGCCCAGTGTCACTGCCTGATTTCACAGCCCAGTGTCACAGCCCAGTGTCACTGCCTGATTTCACACCCTGATTTCACAGCCCAGTGTCACAGCCCGGT